>CM031378.1:34513583-35000750 GCA_018208015.1 Medicago ruthenica | reverse complement strand
TTGATACAAGATATGTCTGCATGATGTTAGCTTTGACTGTCCAATATAATAATGCAGCTAGAAGATCCTGGCATTGACATTTACAAGGAAGGGAAGTACTTGATGTATGCTGTTCGGGCATATTGATCTCAGGGGATCGGTGTGAAGGAAAATTTGTTTTTGGCCGTGACAGCCGGTAGCCTAATGCCTCTGATGACGAGAATAAATTCACATAAGATTGGACAAACTCCAAGAGCTTGCTCCCCACGGAAAATCAATATGTAAAACCAATACTTAATATGCTAGATTATCTTTAACATCTGTTACTAACATAAAATATGGTATGTTCTTTCTACTAATGAATTCACTTAATATTACCTTTTGTACATAAGGCAGCACAATGTTTTATTTGTATTTGCTAAAGAATATCTACTTTTTTTTTGGTAATAAACATGGAAAATTAAAGAATAACGAAGTCAAAACCACTAAAGCCCCATACTGCCTTGCCTTCAAGCTGGTTCGTAGGTGGTTTTACTATCTCAGTTCCCGTCCGTTTCTGTCTTCAAACAAACCCTTCTGGGTAGGTTCTTCAAAAGTTTTGGTGGGTGGTTGTGTTATATCGCCGCTGCACCAGTCTCTGTGGTGGTTTTATCTGATGTTAGTGATTATGCGTTTGATCCGGTGATTATGGGTTCTGAAAGGTGGCTCTAGCATGAGCTTTAACTTGGATCCGGGTTCCGGATTTGATTGGTTGGTTCACAGACGTGGCTGCGAGATCTTGCTTCTGGCTCGTCGGGGTACGTTAACCTTCTACGCGTCCTACTATGGCTGGTTGCTGGGTTTTGTTTTTTTTATACCATAGATCCGGAAGCACAACTTCTGGGTTGAGGGTTGTCTTAACTCAACTTCTGTGTTGCTCCTAATTAGACTCGGATTGTTTGACCAGAAATGGTTGTTTAGACTTCTTGTTGTTGGGTCAACTCAGTGGGTGGTGGGTGGATATGTTTCCGTGTTGGTGGTCGAGTTCACTCACTATTATCAAGATCTGTGTTTGTTGCATTTCAGTTCACTCATCGAGTCATCGTCTTTTTTTGCAATTTGGTTTTGGATCTATATTGGGTCTGCTAGATTGTGCATGCAGTGTGTGGTTGGTTGTTATGGACTTGGATATGAGCTTTCTATTGTTTTATTTTAGGATTTACTTTTCCCACCCTATCACCTTCTCGCACGCCCTCAATTTTTTTACGAAAATGCCCATGTGATTTTCAGATTTTAGAATCCGAACTGAGTTTTTGCTTTGTTATGGGGTGAAAAAAAATCAGTTTTTCACCAATTCGGATTTTATAATCCGAAAACCTCAAAAAATAAGGCGCGTTCCTTGCTTTTTTCTGATTGTATAATCCGAACACCCCATAAACACCCTTTTTCAAGGGAAAATTAGTTCGGATTATATTATCTGAACTATATCAGCACAAATTATGAGTTTGTTTGTAACATAGATAACCAGTTTAAGGACAATATTAATCTTCCTAACTCCTATCCTTATGTTTTAGGTCATTGTTAGCTCTTCTTAGTCAAAAATTCTGTATTTGGGCTACTTGATCTGATTGCTCTGAAACTTACGGGAATCTGCCCCTCAGAAAAATCCGAAAAATTAGCATTAGTTTTATTTGTTTTTTAGAATTTTTTGGTAGTATTTTTATATTTTATGATATGGTTTTTATCATTTTTTTTACTTTGTTTTTTTGTTGTTTTTAAAAACAAAATTCAAAACTGCTGAAATGGGAGAGATTCTGGTTGCTGATTATACATAAGGATATTTCAGATTATAAAATCCGAACTTAGTTTGGATGTGTTCGGATTTTAAAATCCGAGGGGTATTTTAGAGTAAAAAAGGGCGCATGAGAAACGTAAAGTAATAACATTTATTTTACCCATTTAGGGTTGTTTTTTAATATTGGGTTAGGTTTTATGTCCCCAGTTTTATGTATTACTTTTATTTTATTCTCCTTATGATGTGCAATTCACTTGCACCCAAAAAGAAGAAACTAAAGCCTTAGAGTCATCCATCACACTGCCCTCCTCAAGTCATGAAAATTACCACATGCTGGTTTCGTTCAATGAAGAGAGGTAGAATGATTATTCACATAGCATGGATTAGGATTAGCAAGTTCACTTAGATGAGGTTAATGATGCAGAATGGCTTTTCATAAAGCAAGACCCATGTCATAATTATTTGAGAAAACCAGTTTGTTTCTATCCAAACAGAGACTAGTCTAATTCCAACTAATATTGCCTTTTTTGGGGTTTTTAAGATTCCAAAGGAGCCAAGATGTAAAAAAAAAAAAAAAAATCCAAAGGAGCCAAGATGTAAAAAAAATAAAAAAAACCCAAAGGAGCCAAGATTCAGGTCTCAACTCTGAAGGCTAAAGAATGTGTCATACTCTGAAGGCTAAAGATGTCTTCTCTGGCTCTCTAAAATTGAATTTATAATCTACAAATTTAACCTAGATTATAGAACGACATATGAACAAGATATGGACCCAATAGAGGCTAATCGGCCAAGTAGAAATTAATCACATTATTAAGTGCTTGTAAAAAAATCACACGATTAAGTGACCCAAAACCAGCAGTAAATCTGTAAGCTTGAGTAATTCGCCTTTTTGACCATGGAAGTTGTTGCGGTGCTTTTTAGCCTTCAAACGCAACCAAGATCACCGGAAACAGATAGGTATAATCCAAGTCATGGCATGCAGAAGAAAGAGTCAAGATACATTTGAATCTAAAATCATCTAAGAAACTCAGTAAAAGTCCGGTTAAGACTCAAAGATAGCATAACATGATACACTACCTCCGTCCTAAATTATATGTCGTTTTGAAAGAAAAAAAAAATTGTCTATGTCGCTTTACAATACCAATGAAGCATTAATGTTACTTTTTATGTTATATCCTTAACTGTTTATTACTCTCACTTCTTTCAATTCTTTCATTTATCTTTTTCATATCATTTATAAAGGATAATTTTGAAAAACAACTCATAATATCTCTTTTCTCACACAAAATTAATTACATTTTTAATATGTGTGAAATACTCAAAACGTCGTATAATTTGGCACCGAGGAGTAAAAAACAACTATTAGACATAACACACATTCAAAACTCCAAAGTAAAGCGCTATAAAAAGTGTCAAAATGTATTAATTAAACTCCCTGACATTTATGCTCATGCACTCCGAGAATAACTCATGACCAAGAACCAAAGAAAGTTTCAAAAGTAATAGACAAAGCACAATGCAATATCTTGTAAATAGTCTTAAAAATGCAAAGCGGAAAAATGCTCATCCTAGACTTCAAGGAACATGGCAATCATGAATAACATCTTATCAAACAAAGAATCATAAGTGATACTCACAAGTTGAAAATTATCTCAATCACACAAGTGTTTAGGCTAATGTTTACACTCAAAGAACATCATGAAAGCTAACACTATCATATGCTTGGCAAGCCTCTCACATCTATACTTTGGTACACATGCACATAAAGATCAATAGGTTTTTTATTAGGATTGTAATGGGGTCAAGGTAAGGTGAGATAGTCCAAGAAAGAACTAGGCTATGAAACCAAAGAGGCTAAATAATAAATGGAAAACAAAAATCCATGTTCTTGTTGCGAATTTGCAATGTGAATTGTACGCATTTCCTCTTTCCTTTGACAAAACTATAATTACCAAGAAGAATAATTTTTTCCAATAAAACGGACATAAATATTATCTTTCTTTTAATGTAGCAAACAACAAAGAGGACTTCTGAACAAACAAAATTGAGACACATGAATAAGGTGCTGCAACAACAGGGAAGGGGTACCGTAACCCAATGCCTTCCGGCTATCTTCAAGCTTATCAAAAAACTCATATCGTCTGCAAAGGAAGAACAAGAATCAACATGCAACTAGTAACACATTCATATTAATTTTCTCTGTTTTAAGTAAAACAATACAGCATCCAAAGTAATTAAGGGGAAGTGCTTGGTGAATCGATTCTCACCAAAGATTGTTTTTCTCCCCTCCTTATTCGCCACCAACACGAGCACTTTAGTGTCAATAAACCTTGGAATGCCAACCCTATCTTACGGATTGTTGGTGTCAATGATACAAACCTTGGAATGCCAACCCTATCTTACTGATTGTTGGTGTCAATGATACGGATTGAACGTAACTAGTTCCACCTCAAAACCATGGCTCAAAATAAAGGATTGTCCAATCCTATATAAATCCTCACACCGACTTCCGATGTGGGACTCCAACCCGCTCATGTTTGAAGCCCTTCACAAATTTCTAGGGGCAACTCAACCTTCCTTCCTCTATCGTTTAATAAATAAGAGAATCCTCAACCAACTCTGAAAGACCAAACTTCACTGTCATCCCAAGTTTTGTCTATCACCTCTTTTAATGAAAAATTTGAAATAAATAATAGGTTTTATGGGGTAATCGAACATAAGTGCCTCTAGAGGTTTTGAAGTGGCTATCAATGTATTAGTTGCTGAGTTTTAGCACGAATTAAGCGATTTCTAAGGTGGACCAACTTCATAAGTGGTCCACTGTAGATTAATACTTACAATTATAAAAAACTTTAACGATGATAGACAATACTCTTCAAGTGAAAACACATGATCCTCCTCATCCTTACGGCTAACACAATGGCTTGATTGATGTGAATTTAATACGCATTACATATTTATATTGCGTTGTTTTAATTGAATTTGTATCAATTAAGTCACTACATCCAATCATTGAAATTTTAATGCTTTTTAAACACTGGTCTATAGTGGACCACATATAAAGATAGTTCATTTTAGAATTTGTTGTCATGAAACTTTTGCAAGAATTGTTGTAAGTTGATGTCAGCAACAATGAATAGTCACGACAACGAGTAAATGGACAACACAAAAGATTGATAAATAATACCTATGTGATCCATAATGATGTGCGCAAAGGGGAAAGAATATTTTTAACCCAACCTATACTTAGGATAAAAAATACAAAGGCTTGAGATAATAGGATTAATTAAAGGTATTTATATTATTCCTTTGGTGTGTAAAGCGGAAGATTAGAATAGGATATGATATGTTTATCCTATCATGCCTCCATATTTGACCATCAACGACCCCTTAGAGTATAATGATAATACATCCGCACCTCAAAAGAGGTAACCAACCATAGGGACGAAAATGTAACCTAAGAACGTGTTTAGGAGAAGGATTGTTTTTTTTTTGGTGCATTGTTAATTCTAAGTGAGGGCTAGATGATAATCCATAACAATCTCAACCAACACAACGACTTCATTGCCAAGTTATTATGATGTCAATCAATCAAACAAAAAACTCCAAATTGAGTGGGCGAAAAATTCTAAAAATTATGAAATAGAGGATAAAAACCTAGTTTTAGAAATAAGGGACTAACTCCTTCAAAAAAAAGAAATAAGGGGCTAACTTTAATTTAGTCAAAATAGAGTTCTAACCCTCAACTTCCTTTGTACGCAAAAACTGACCTAACCCTAAAATACTTTTTTTTTTCTCACAAATCGTGGCACACATCATTCATCGGAAAAACAATCGCTTTCATCCACAAAAACACCAATATGAAAAGCAGGTTGGTTCCTTTAGTCCTTGTTATGGCGACAACCATATCAGTTGCGGTTGTCATCAGTATGAAAAGGAAGAGAAGAACAAACTCTCTCAAATCTGAACAACAGCTATCCCTTCTGAAACAAAAACAACAATGGTTGCAGCAGCAGCAGGTTTATATTTACCTGATGAGTGCTGGAAATATATCTTCAAACTCATCATCAATGACGGCGACGACAATAGAGACTTGTTAAATTCTCTCTCCCTCGTCTCTAAACAGTTCCTCTCCATCACTGATCGTCTTCGATTCTCTCTCAATGTTGACAATATGAAAAGGAAGAGAGACTCCCTCAATTCTTCACATCAAACAACAATGGTTGCAGCAGCAGATTTATATTTACCTAATGAGTGTTGGGAGTGTATCATCCGATTCCTTGACACCGACCACCGTAGTTTGGAGTCTCTCTCTCTAGTCTCCAAACACTTCCTTTCCATCACCAACAACATCCGATTCTCTCTCACTATCTGCGATACAAAACTCCCTTTCCTCCCTCGTCTCTTTCAAAGGTTCCCAAACCTCACCTCTCTTGACTTCACACACTTCTCCAAATATGGTGATCTCAACGCCCTTCTCTTCCAAATCTCCACTTCTGGTATTACTCATGTTGTAGTAAATGCTATGTCAATGATGCTTCCTAAGCTCCGCAAGATAAATTTATCTGATCATTGCTGTATAAATGACTCGTTACTTTTGCACTTGTGTAAGAATTGTGAGTTTCTCGAAGAGGTTGTGCTGTACAAGTATTCATGTAACTTGTGATGGCATTGCTTCTGCCATCCGTGAGAGACCATCTTTGAGGTCTCTATCGGTTGGCCGGCAGTCAAATGAAAGATGTTGGTGGTCAAATGGAAGCCATGACAACATCAGTTCACACTTTACTGACTCGCTGGTGAGTTTGAAGGGGTTAACTTATCTTGATTGTCGTCTTTGCGTATCTCAGATATGTTCCTCTCCTCTATTGCAATTGAAGGTATTTCTTTGAGAAGGCTTGTCCTCCAAGATTGCACTAACTATAGTTATTCTGGAATCTTTTCTTTGTTATCTAGGTGTCAATGTATCCAACATTTGGATCTTCAGAATGCTGATTTTTGAATAATCAACATATTTTTGAGTTGTCTTCATTTCTTGATAATTTGGTGTCTGTAAACCTTAGTTATTGTTGGATGCTCAACGAATCAACCTTGTTTCGACTCCTTAGTAATTGTCCTTCACTTAATGAGATAAAAATGGAAAGCACATCTATTGGGGAAGAGAGTGTAGAGAATTCTAATTCTTTGGTGGATTTTGTTGTAAGACCTCAATTAAAATATCTCTATTTGGCTTTTAATTCATTGCTAAGCGATGAAAGCATCAAAATGTTTGCTTCCATTTTCCCCAATTTGCAACTGCTTGATTTGAGCTCTTGCTATGACATATCTGATGAGGGTATTTGTCAAGTTTTAAGGAGATGCAAGATTAGACATTTGAAGTTAACCTACTGTTTAGGAATGAAAATGCATGGAATGAACTTTGAAGTCCCTAAATTAGAGGTGTTAAACTTGTCACATACAAGAGTTGATGATATAGCACTCCATTTGATCGCAGAGAGTTGTTGTGGCCTTTTGCAACTATTACTAGAATTTTGTAAAGATGTCACAGAGAAGGGAGTGAAGCATGTGGTGAAAAACTGCACACAACTGAGGGAGATCAATTTAAGGGGTTGTGATAATGTGTATGCTAATATTGTTGACATGATGGTATTTTTAAGGCCAACATTGAGAAAGATAACTGCTCCACATCGTTATCATTTTCTTAACAAAAAGAGGGAACTCTTCTCACATCATGGATGCCTTGTTCTTTAGCATTTTGAAACTGCTCTTATGAAGTTTGGTCATTTGGTTGACATAGGAAGGAGCTACAATTACATCCTTGGTCTTGACCGATTCATTTTTTTTTACTCTAATTAGATATAGGCTAGCAACATAGTTCAATGGTTTAACCCTTTTAGCCTTGTTTACGTATGATTATTTTGTATTGGTTAATGACTGAGTTTATATTTAACTTCAAATTATCCAATAGTGATTTTGTTTATGGAAATGTATATTTGTGTGACAATTACAATTTCTTCACATCTTTTATTTTTAAAAGGTATCTGAATATGCTACTGGTAAAAGAAAAGTTGCTAAAATTAAAACCTTTAGCTGGGTTTCACTTTCATGTATGTAGGAATATAAGCAGTCCCTACTCCCTACTTATTTTAATGTCCCAACAACCCAATTACTTTGTGCAGTTTTTTTGCACCTAATTTTCCTAAAATTATGATATTCTTGGAATTGTATCTTTATTTGAGATGATTTATCTGATATCAGTTTGAGTGTTGATAATGGAATTGTATCTTTCTCATTCTGCAAATAAAACTTTCACTTGCATCAATATTCATCGGGAAGCTAATGTACGTTCTGCAAAAACTGGTAACTTGCCACTAAAAATGTGTGATTTTAAGAAGTAAAACAAACTTTTAGCGGCAACAAAGATGATCTTGATTACTTAACATAGTTGTAAAACCAAAAAAAAAGAACTACTAGAAGTCCTGTTAGCGTGTACATTTGTATAAAATAATAATAAATGCATTTTCATGATTAAAATTGGAATATTTGTTCCATTTCAGATTTGATTAAACTTCCTCAACATGTTTCCAGATTTTTGCTCTAGCATGTAATCATGGAAATAATATTGGATGCTTTTTCTAGGTTTTTGCTCTAGACTGAATTGATAAACCATTTAATAAATACCTTATAACCATGTATTGTCAAGACTTATTTTCTCCCTTTGCTACTAATATATTCTACAGGATGGTTGTGTACGCAAGACTTCTTTTATAAGGGGAATGGATTTCCTGCAGTGTAAATCTCTACAGTTTTCTGCAGTGTCAACGTCAATACCATTGAACACTTTATCTCTCCTGATTTCTGCATTTAATTGTCTATGCTTTGCCGACATATTTCATTCTCTTGGAAGCATCTCTTGTTTTCAGATTTGAAGAACTTTAGTGTATGTTACACCGTTATGCTCACTACTGTTATGTGCTTGCGTATAAAGTTGAATGAACATGTCTGCTTTAAACTGCACTTTAATTATAAAAAAAAAAATTTTGCACAAATTCAGCACAAGAGATGTAGTAACACTCAAGGTTATTGTGGAGTGCAATATAGTGTGCATGAAATGGTATATTATAATATATTGATCCTCCGTAGCACACTTGAGATCCATATTTATTTTGTTACATGCTGTTGGTTATTTGGTGGAATATAGTGGTTATAACAAGAATGAACAAAGATAAAATCTGAATGCAAAAGGCTTGTATTTTATTTAGCAGAAAATACTGGTGTTGTTGAGACATTAACCCAATTACTTTTGATTCATGATTCATGGTAATCACTATTATTTGAGCATGTGCTCTTAAAGATGGACTATTTCATATTCCCTGCATCAATATATATGTCTGTAATATATGCTCCGATGATGGTATATTGATAAATGATATAATTCTATTTTCACATTGAAGTTGGTTTATTTATATAAATATTTTGTCAAGGTTGTTGTTAATTTTGTCTTGTATTAGTTTTCTAGTTTATATAACTTTTATAGTGTATGATGTTGCTGTTTGAGTTATTGCATACCATGAATAGCTACAAATATATGAGTATCATATCCCAAAGTGTAATATGCTGGTATGGATTTTTTTATTATTTTTTGGATACACTGCTGTGTTTTTGGCAAGTTACATTAGTATATTACAATTCTACATTTTTTATTAATATATATTTGTTCATGCAAAAAATATACTAGTAGTTTATAAAATCATTCACAAAAAATCATGAACCTGTAGGGAAACTTCCAACACAGATAAGTGTTACTCCATTATTATATATAGTTGTAGTACAGATATGATGCAAAAATTGGCCTGCATCAAGAAGCATGAATGTGATATGCACTCAGAATGTGTTTCTGCATTAACTATATTTTTTATATATGATTATGGCTTAAACGCACTTTTGGTCCCTAACTTTGCCATAGTTGTGATTTTGGTCCCCTATTAAAAAAATAACTTTTCAGCCCCTAACTTTGCCATAGTTGCACTTTTTGTGGTTTCTCACTTCCTCCATCAGCCATGACTTGCGCCTTATCCCTTCCTTCTTCATAATTATTCTTTCCTTTATTATTTGATTTATTTCCTCCCTTAATTGCAGACTTGAATGCACCCACGTTTTTAGAGTTTTCTTCTTTTTACAATTTACCACAAGCCACTCACCGTGAGTATTTATTGCACCTTTGAGTTTTTGGGGTTTGATTAGTTGATGAATTTGGGTTTAGAATTGAAGGGTTTGAGTTTTTTGGGGTGATGAGTTATGAAGATGATGTTCCTATCCTTGTTCTAGGTTTTCTGGGTTTGTGTCGATGGATATGAAGGCGATGGGGTTTTCTAGTTTTGGGTCTGTGTTGATGATGAAGGTGATATTGATGGAGTTTGACCTTTCTGGGTTTGTTCTTTTGAAGAAGAGGGTTGTATGGGTATGTGTTGTTCTGCTCTTCTTAATTTCTTTTTTTTTCATTTTTTTATTTTACCACTAATGTGGTTTTTTCGTTTATTTTTAATTAAAAAATTACCTATGTGGCATCCAACTCACTTAAATGAGGATCCATATAGACTTTGACCAGGTCAAAATTACTGGGGCTAGAAGGATGAATGCAAAGGGGGAAAACTTAGGGGACTGGAAATTTTTTTTTTAATAGGGACCAAAAGTGCGTTTAAGCCTATGATTATTTATTAACATGAATTTTACGCTGTAGCTTCAAGAATCGTGTTATTATTGCTTCAAACTCGTGACTTTTGGTGACAGCGAACTCATTAGTATTAATTTTTCTCTTTGAAGTTCCATTTTTGTTTGTATTATTTCCATTTTTGGACACAGTATATTGATATCATAATCAAATGACTTTTATTTGTTATGGCTGGTAGTGGTCTTACATTCCTACGTGCTTGGAGTGCAGCATTGTTTGTGTTTTTGTTGTGCTGCTTCTTTTTTCCTGGAACAATTTAAGAGGAAACGATGATACAAATGTATTATAGTTTTTCACTTCTTTGGATACGACTAAAAAATGGTTGAATATATGGTACCCTAATTTATGGATGTTCTTTTTTTTAGACCAAACATCATGTTGAAATCTAATCATTTCTCAATACAATCACAAAAGCCAAACTAGCACGTAATTTTCTAATCTTAAACATGGAAAGAAAGAAAACATTGAATACCAGAAAATTATTAACTTCTAGCATAGAACATTAATAGCTATTTCGTATGCAATAGATGAATCTTTTTCTTTTTTTTTGATTGATTATGCATTGGATGATTTAGATGAATCTAGTTCAAGATTAAAGCTTCTTAACCAAAGATGTTTATCCATGTAATCTTAACTTAAACAAATACCAATACCAAATCTTCCTTTTTCTGATGTTGAACATAGTATACACACTGTTCTTTGCTCTGCTTCATCAGTCCTATGGTTTTTGAATGTGCTACACACTTGGAACATTCTCTTATGACCGACGTGAGTTCCAATTTATTAATTCACAAATGTCTCAAACACAAAGAAGCTTGAAGAAGCATTGCAGCTTCCCACTGATAATTGTAAGTTAGCATCTAGCTGGTTTAAGAGTGTTTTTGAGTTCTTACAAAATAAAACAACAATTAGTACTAATTAGTTTTACCTATTGAATATAGAGAAGTGCTTGAAACTATTGCAAGAATTGTTGTTCCATTTCCATTACTGGTTTTCATCCCATTAGGCCATTACTAGTATTGATATTTTTTTTTTAGGGCTGGTATTGAGATCTATCATATAGAAAAATTCATCAAAAAATCCATTTAAAAACCGGTTCCTTAAAACATCCAGTTTTAAATCTGGTTTTAGTAAATAAACTGGTTTTTTTATTGGTAACCGGTTCTTCTAAACCGGATCCAAACCAAACCTGAACTGATTTTGAATAAAAACCGGTTTATATCAAAATAGTTTTTAGAAACCAAACCAAACCATAAATTTGGTCTGGTTTGGTTTGGTTTGCTTTGGTTTATGAACCATGCACACCCTTAGATATGATCAGAAAACTATCTTTTTTGTTGTTAGCATAATGCTCTAAAGTTAGGATTGGCATGGTTTAATTATTGTTAAAGTTATATGTTTGTAAAACTTCTTGTCAATTTCATATTTATGTTCTAAGAGTGACTGTAATAATAATAATTATTTTTATAATTACTATTTTATTATTTCCATTTTTTTTAAATAAATAAATAAATAACTAAAGCAGAAAATTCAAAACGAAAATAAAATAAAAACAATTATGAATAAGTAATTTAAATTGCTTAGTCAAAAATATCAACAATCTCCGACAGCGACGCCAAAAATTTGATGGTCGGATTTAGGCAAGTGTACCAAATCGTTTATCAAATAATAAAGTGTAAGTAGAGTATCATATCCACATGGATTGTCGTTCCAACTAGGCAATTCACGTTACTTTTTTTTTTTAAGCAAAGAAAAATACATTAAAAAACCGCAAATACAAAAAGTTGGGGGGACAAGAGCCTGACCCAACAACCACACATTCAGCCCTAAAAGGGTATTACAATAGATAATAACAAAAGTGGTAAAAGAGACTGGACCTAACTCCAGTTGAATGAAACCGTATGCGTAAGGAGATTACACACCTAAAGCACAACCCAGCGAACCCAACATGGGGAACGAAACTGGGTTGCAAAAGAAAGAGGTGTGTAAACACCCCAAACATCTAAATAAACTCTAGACAAGATCAAACTCATCTTTAAAGGGGCGAAAGTGAAACTGACCGCCAACACGGTAACAATTTCTCGACCCCACAACTTGCAGTAACACGAACAGCGAGTGAATGGCCATTTCTAGCCAAAATCAGCCCAAACTCAATCGTAAACGCAAAGGATTGAAACTGATTCAACAAAAACAAAACTCCATAGCTGCAAAAGCGACAAAACCTTTGGATCCTGCAGATTTCAACAAATCTGGAGCAGAACCAAGATACCAAAGCAACACCAAGCAGCATCAGCGCATAGAAAAGCAGCAAAACAGAATTGTTGTCGATCCATGAAGGACTCACCGCCGGATCTGGAGTGAACCAAATCCACTAAGCAGCACTACAATAGCGTCGTCCGACCTGAACAGAACCAAACAGATGTTGTGTACGGACCTACAAAGCCGGATCTGGGTTGAAAACGACCCTTGAGGGTTTTACAAAACCAAACGAACAACTTCAAGCGTCAACCTGAAGACTGAAATGGATGATGATAAAATAACCGGAACAATCCGCGCCGGCGCCGACAGATTTGATGGAACCGACCCCAAAAAAGGGGTTTCAGGAGATGGTAACAGAATCACACCACCACCTCGTTGAAGCGTGGAGTTACATTGTTAAGGGAGGGTTTGGACTTGGTAGGTTAAGAGAAGAAGAAGAAGGTTGGACGAGAAGGAAGGCGGTGGAGGGAGGAAGAGAGAACCTATAGGGAAACTTCCAACACAGATAAGTGTTGCTCCATTATATATATATATATATATATATATATATATATATATATATATATATAGTTGTAGTACAGATATGATGCAAAAATTGGCCTGCATCAAGAAGCATGAATGTGATATGCACTCAGAATGTGTTTCTGCATTAACTATATTTTTTATATATGATTATGGCTTAAACGCACTTTTGGCCCCTAACTTTGTCATAGTTGCGATTTTGGCCCCCTATTAAAAAAAATAACTTTTCAGCCCCCTAAGTTTTCCCCCTTTTGCAACCTTCAAACCCCCCTTAATTTTGACCTGGTCAAAGTCTACGTGGCTCCTCACTTGAGTGAGTTGGATGCCACGTAGATAATTTTTTAATTAAAAATAAATGAAAAAGCCACATATACATCATAGTAATTAAATAAATGAAAAAGAAAAAAAAATGAAAAACCATCTTCAACCACAACCCATCTTCAAACCCTTCTCTTCATCATTTTCATTAGTAAACACCACATCAGGTGGTTTCTCCCATTTTTCATCCCTCCTAGTCGACGGTTCTGCAGCACCATTAATGTAGGGTGGTTTTTTTTCAAGAAAAAAAATTTAGTTTATGTTGAAAATTTTCCAGAAAATTCTGCTCTTGTGGTTCCACATCACCACGTTTTTGTGGTTGCTCACTTCCTCCATCAGCCATGACTTGCGCCTTATCCCTTCCTTCTTCATAATTATTATTCTTTCCATTATTATTTGACTTATTTCCTCCCTTAATTGCAGACTTGAATGCACCCACATTTTTAGAGTTTTCTTCTTTTTACAATTTACCACAAGCCACTCACCGTGAGTATTTATTTGCACCTTTGAGTTTTTTGGGGTTTGATTAGTTGATGAATTTGGGTTTAGAATTGAAGGGTTTGAGTTTTTTGGGGTGATGAGTTATGAAGATGATGTTCCTGTCCTTGTTCTAGGTTTTCTGGGTTTGTGTCGATGGATATGAAGGCGATGGGGTTTTCTAGTTTCTGGGTCTGTGTTGATGATATGAAGGTGATATTGATGGAGTTTGACCTTTCTGGGTTTGTTCTTTTGAAGAAGAGGGTTGTCTGGGTTTGTGTTGTTCTGTTCTTCTTAATTTCTTTTTTTTTCATTTTTTTATTTTATCACTAATGTGGCTTTTTCGTTTATTTTTAATTAAAAAATTACCTATGTGGCATCCAACTCACTTAAGTGAGGATCCACATAGACTTTGATCAGGTCAAAATTACTGGGGCTAGAAGGTTGAATGCAAAGGGGGAAAACTTAGGGGGCTGGAAAGTTATTTTTTTTAATAGGAGGTCAAAATCGAGATTTTTTGTGAATTTAGGAATGATTTTTTTAGGGCTGGTATTGAGATCTATCATATAGAAAAATTCATCATAAAATCCATTTAAAAACCGGTTCCTTAAAACATCCAGTTTTAAATCTGGTTTTAGTAAATAAACTGGTTTTTTTATTGGTAACCGGTTCTAAACCGGATCCAAACCAAACCTGAACTGATTTTGAATAAAAACTGGTTTATATCAAAATAGTTTTTAGAAACCAAACCAAACCATAAATTTGGTCTGGTTTGGTTTGGTTTGCTTTGGTTTATGAACCATGCACACCCTTAGATATGATCAGAAAACTATCTTTTTTGTTGTTAGCATAATGCTCTAAAGTTAGGATTGGCATGGTCTAACTATTGTTAAAGTTATATGTTTGTAAAACTTCATGTCAATTTTCAATATTTATATGTTCTAAGAGTGACTGTAATAATAATAACTATTTTTATAATTACTATTATTATTATTTCTTTTTTTTTTGAAATAAATAAATAACTAAAGCAGAAAATTCAAAACGAAAATAAAATAAAAACAATTATGAATAAGTAATTTAAATTGCTTAGTCAAAAATATGAACAAACTCCGACAGCGACACCAAAAATTTGATGGTCGGATTTAGGCAAGTGTACCAAATCGTTTATCAAATAATAAAGTGTAAGTAGAGTATCATATCCACATGGATTGTCGTTCCAACTAGGCAATCCGCGTTACTTATTTGGGAACAAGAAAAATAAATAAAACAATAAAATAAAAGATAAAGGGGGGTTTTGCAATTTAGTCTATTTGCAGCAGAGCAAGAGTTTAGGGATTAACCTAGTTTTGATTGCAGAATGTTAGCGACAATTAGAATTCTTCGAATCCACTCTATTTGTTTGTTGGAATAAATTAACAGTCAAGCATTATTCATAGTTATTAAGAGTTTTCTATAAAAGTGACGAGTTCATGGGGTTTTATTTTCCTTCCAGCTATCAAGTTGCTCCTGCTGATCACACTAAGGTTATACGCGCGCTACGGTATAGGGACAATCCTATTGGGTCCGTACACCTTCGTAAGGATTATTAGTATGAGGCCTTACACTCTCCAAGGTCTGGTTTTATTCCCCTCCAGATCTCGAGTTGAACCCATCACACCTAAGGTTATATGTGTGTCAAAGGCATAGGGTTGTCGATCCTAGAGGCACGGTGCACCTTCATACGCAATATTAGGTGGGGTTCATACTCTCTAAGAGGTAATTGAAGCATAGACTTAAATCAGCGTTCCTAAATTTCCAATGGTCCTAAAGGTTCCCTCATCTATGAATCCTAGAAAGACATCAACATATTCTCCCTCTTGATAGTTCTATAAACAAGCAGCCTTATCTCGTTTACCTTACCAAGGATGAAAGAAGAATAAAGTTATTATGCTGATTTAAATCTCGGGTTATAACTTTTTGCAAATTACCGTATTTGTTATCTTAGTTCCTTCCTGATTCAGGCAAGTTTGCACCAATATTAGGTATGTCACCTTCCTA
This sequence comes from Medicago ruthenica, assembly GCA_018208015.1. NCBI lineage: Eukaryota > Viridiplantae > Streptophyta > Magnoliopsida > Fabales > Fabaceae > Medicago > Medicago ruthenica. Next base: position 34,984,656 of record CM031378.1, on the reverse strand, counting down.
AGTACCGTTATCTCACGGCGATTCGCCACGAGAAGCAAAGTCTTACGCAATAGTAAAATTAAATAGGATTCCCGAAATAAATGAATAAAGAACTTAAATTAAAATATCCAACAAACAAAATAGAGGTTCATCTTAGAACCCTAGCCTAAAAAGATTTAGTTACTCATGGTAACTAAAGACAAATTACGAAAGAAACAAAAGATACCCTAGAGACTTAGAGTGAGGAGAGAGACTACTCCATTGAAGCTCTTAGTGCTTGCCTTCCTCTTGCGCTTTGTTCTTGTTCTGGACCGGCTAGAAAGTCAATCCAACACTGACACGTGAACCAGGGACCCACTGGATCAATGACACTGGTGAAGCTCCGCACTTCACGGAGACGGCTGTTCTCACACACGCCTATATAAGGATGACTTAGCTTCACCCACAAGGTATGATTCACTTTTTCCCACACTTTTTACACAGTCCATCTCATTTCCTACACTAACTTGAGCATTGGAGTGCTAACGTGCCTGCAGGCACCTTTCGTCCCACCGTGAAGACTTTGTCGCCACCGTATGGGAGCAGTTTATGCCACCGTTGCCTCCATCAGTTTCTCACCGGATAGATCACTTGACGCTAGAAGGAGGGAATCGTTAATTAACCACCACGGTCTAACGATCTTCCACCGTAACCGTTTTCTGTTACGCGCTCCTCCGCCCTAACCATTTTCAGTTAGACGTTTTTCCACCGCAACGGTTGACAGTTACAACTCCGTCTTCTGAAGAAATGGCCGGAACTCGCAGGAGAACCGCCGTAAGCCGCTTCGCCGCAGTGCAGGAATCACGTTTTGCGATCCAAATCCACCAAGATCAAGCGATTCCAGTTCTTGAACCGGTGAATCAAGAAGGAAATGCGAACGCTAATACTCTCGACGCAACTATCAACGTTCGTCCTTCCACAACAATGGAAATGACGCTACCTTCAACTCCTCCACGCACGGAGGATGTTCGTCTTCCTCCACCAAATCCTCCGCCGCCAGAGACGAAGGAACTTTTGACGAATCTGGTAAATTGCTCCAGCAACAAAACAATAGGCTCAAACGTGTTGAAGAGAATCAAGAGAAGATTCCGGCTAGATCGCTACGGAGATTGAAGTCGCGCCACGAAACACTGGCAGTTGCTGACGTTGCTGTTTCTGTTCCTTTGAACCGCCACGGAGGCAATGGAAAACCTCCAGATGATTCAAATAGAGGAAGCAGTAGCCACTCCCCTCGTCGTCCCCATCGTGGAAAATCTTCAGATCACCGTGGAAGGAAAAACTCTTCTCCACGCCGAATCCACCGGAAGAAGGATGATAATTCCTCAGAGCGCGACCGTAAGAGCCACCAAAAGGGTCCATTCACCAGAAAAATAGTGGATTACCACATCCCTCGCCCAAACAGGAAACCTACGACGACACTACAGATCCTGTTGAACACGTGGAGCACATAGATACCGTCCTCGATTATCACCAAGCTCGAGGAGCAATGAAGTCCAAATTGTTCGTTCTAACGCTGAAGGGTGCCACCATGACGTGGTTCAAAGGGCTAGAAGACAATTCCATCAATTACTGGGAAGAATTGTATGAAGATTTTATTTCTCACTTCATTGCGAGGCGGAAGCAGCCGAAAACTATGGCGGTGTTGAACGCTATTGTCCAGGAGAAGAAAGAAACCCTGGGGGAGTATGTTGAAAGATTTACCCGTGAAGGCGTGGAAGTTCATGGCGTGCATGATAGTTTGAAATGTTTTATCTTGGAAAATAACCTCTGCAATGATTGTAACGTTCTTGATTGAAGCTTCTCAATGACTCTATTTGCACCGGCACTCTTCTCCAACGTCTCTCAAATCCTTGCATATAAAAGTAGCTGAAGACCATGAAGAAGATTAACATGACTCTGCTATTTTACTGTGTCATTACTCTGTCAAATCTAATAGCGCAAAAACACTTAGGACTTTTGTATCAAAGTTTATATCTTAGAAATCCTAGAGTTATAAGAGAATCTGTTCATTTGTTCATATACTACCAATTGTTATATCAAGTGTAGAAAAAAATTAGAAGTCTCAGCTTGAGCGTATAAGCCTCTTGGTGAAACCTTGAGCAACTAGAAGTCTCTTAGGTTTGTCCTTAGAGTATTGGAAGTCTCTTGCCTGCGTGGTTGAGCACTTGTAAGTCTCTCGGAGTTGTCCTTGAGCAAGGAAATTTTTAGGAGAGTCCTAGAGCAGGAAGCCTTCAACATGTGTGCTTAAGCAAGGAAGTCTTTAGGAAGAGTGCTAAATCAGAAAGTCTTTAGCAGGTGTGCTTGAGCATGAAGAAGTCTCTTGGAAGAGTCCTTGAGCAATTTGTAATCATGTGTGATTATAGTGAAATCTCTTGGAAGTGCAAGGGAACTTGACTACTCCTAGGTTGTAGGAGGAACCAGTATAATCATGTGTTCATTCATCACAACTCACACTAGAGATGAATGACTCTTTGTGAATTGAACCATTGCTCTTGAATGAAGACCTTTTTTTAAAGAAGGGTAAGAAAGCTATGTATCTGACATGTCTGAATTTTCTCAATATTAAAATGTCATATGCACTTTTTTTAATGGAGCTTGTTAAAGAGATTTGCATGTCAAACATAATGTACCGTAATAACTAATTCAAGAAAATAAACCTCAAAGAGACCATTACCCACATAGGTAACTTTGCCTAAAATTAACTATAAAAAAATATGCTCAATCTCTGGACTTTTTAAATGTACATATTCGATTCACAATATATGAGTTTGTCTAATATTAGATTAGATACACCAATAGTATATATAATCGTTAATTAGTAGTAATATTTAGCTTTAAAGAAATATTTTTTTAATCCAAACTTTTAAATGTGTTTTCTTTAACTTGTTAATATTAGTAGTAATATTTAGCTTTAGTACCACTAACTAATGGCCTACGAGTTTCTTTCATAGAGAAACCTATGAATTATTTTTATCTATATCTTCTTTATATCTATCTTCTGTCCTACTCATACCGACTCAAATTATGTGTTTTTTTTTATTTTTTTCTATCTGTGAATTTTATAATATCAATATAACATTTATTTTTTTCCACTAACATACCCTTATTTATTGTATTTCAATAATCTATAATTATTCTGCTAACTATAATTATAAGGTGTTTTGACAAATTATACACATTTTATAATTAAAATCAACACTATTATTCATTTCCTTAATAATATACTTAAATGATACATCTAATATGAGACAAATGGAATATATCTATATGTCTATCTTATATATATATATATATATATATATATATATATATATATATATATCTTTGTGTTTCTGTATTTTATCTGCTGCACTCAGACTCTATATCAGAATCTGTATACCTTAGATTTTGAACAACTTTTAGCACACAAAAAAAGAAAACCAGAAAAAGCCAACACAATTCAACCCCTCTTCTTGTGTTTTTCTCACCTTCAAAACTGTTTCACTAAGGACGCACATCGGAATGATGACAAACGACAAAAGGACTTGCCGCACAAGGCTTCACGTCGTAGTGAATCTCCAAAAAGAAGGCACAACCTAGAGCGGGGGGAATCACCTCCTAGGAAGGTTCTAAACGTCGTTGAGGGAGGAACAAAAAGTCGCCACAATGATAGAGAAGATAAGAGAAAGGAAAACTAGTTTTTCTTGGCGCCATCATGGGAGGATTTGTCGCCCCTAGAAACGCCTCAAAGGGGATGACCAAGAGAAAAATAGTTAAATTAATGGCAGTTCATGTCGTGGCACCAACCTCGAAAGCTAAAAAGACAAGACCTATTTTGGGATTCACTGATGATGAGAATACCAACAGAGGTTCCAATGAAATTTTTCCACTCGTCATCATTACTGGCATTTCCGGTCATGGCGTCGCCATATGTTTGGTGGACGAACGCAGCTCCGTGGACATCATATACCAAGACGCATTTGAGAAGTTGGGCCTAAGGAAAGAAGATTTGAAATCTTACGACGGTACCGAGCTTCAAGGCTTTAACGGAACAAGCACATGCCCATGGGGATATATCAATTTGAATGCGACTTTCAACAAAGGAGCATGCGAGCGAACATTGGAGACATCCTTCCTGGTAGTTCTTGTCATATCCATCTACAACTGCAAATTGGTACGCCCTACCCTAGCCGCACTGGACGCCGTCACTTCTACGGTCCATCTGAAGATGAAATATCACAACGAGAGTGGAGAAGTAGTTACTATCCACGCAGATTTGGACAACGCCAACAGGTGCCACAAAGCCTTTTAGAAGCTGCCCGCTCTCGAGTCTGCCTCCATCTTGAAAGGAGTCATGGAACATGTCGGCACTTCAAAACAGTAGGTTTTTTTATTGTGATTAAAAGGGGTGCCCTACAAGAGTCACCGCTAGCATTAGAACGAGCACCCATACTCTGGAAACTCTAGACGGCGCGCCAATCCCAAGGACATGGAATGCAGACAAGCTCAAGGCGCTATGATAGCTAAGTACTAATAATTTTTGATTTAAGTTTTACCTTTGTATTTTGGTTTTTGAAGTTCACATATAAGACCCATTGTAAATCCATTTTCATGATATTAACAAAATGAGTGTTTTTCTCTCAAAATGAAATGCGTTTGTTGAATTCTTTGATTGGCAGGACCGAAAGTCCTAAACCTACTGGAGGTAGCATCCTCAAAGACAAACGGTTGTCATGGCTTTCACTACCAAGTGAAATGACAGCCTAAACAACCACCAAAGATGAACGGTCGGCATGGCTTTCACCATCAAGTGAAATGACAGCCTAAACGATCGCCAAAGACTAATAGTTGGAATGGCTTTCACCAGCAAGTGAAACGACAACCTAAACAATCATGGCAGACCCGCCTAAGGGCTAGCCACCCTTCAAGTAGAGAGTCTTGCCCCGTAAAACGCCCCCGAAACCAAGTTTCAACTTGGGGAAAGAAAGGGGAGACTAAACCTTGGACAGTAATATTCCGATAGGAGCCAGACAAATACAAGCAATAAAGGCAAGATTCAGTGCCGAAGCAATAAACAAAGAAGCAAATTCAGTGCGGCATGAAATAAGATGCAAACACGAAAATAAGTACGAAATGCAACAAATGTGGACGTAAAGACGACACAAAACAAAAAGTAGATAATGAATAAAACTTTAAGCAGTAAAGAAAACAAAAGGAATCTCTTTCATTAAAGATGTTAAATCGTTACAAGAGGGACCACCACAACAAAGTTACATCCAAAATGTTTTCTAAGAAAAGGGGAAAGATCACTGAGCCCCACCCTTTGAGATTATATGATTTTTGAAGGAAAAAAAAGTGAAAATCCCGTAAAATTGTAGGATACCGAAAATTTACCACGAGCAAAGGAGATTTCCACTCGGAATAATCGGAGGAAATCAGGAAAGGAAGTAAAATAAGTTGTGAAAATGTCTCAAAAAGGGTTCAAAGGAAGAAAGAAAGTAGAGTTTTTCTTAGAAGTAATGGAGGTTCAGGTTCTGAAACGTAAAGAGTGGGAATGAGGAGTTTCCCTCCTTTTATAGATCAGGGATTTCAAACGAATGGCCCAGATGGATGGGGATTAGAAAGTCACGATCCAAACGGATGGAAGACAGCCTCGAGTAACGTAGTGCACTCAAGTTGTGCTCGAGTGAAGCGTGATCCCCAATACGCGTGTACACCACAAAGCTCACACATGGAAAGTGAAACAGAACAGCCATCACATCTTAAACGTTTTCAAATCAAGCCATCAAATGCCAACTACTCCCACTCATTGCTCAAGGACACCGCCATATCCATCACAGAGTGGCAAAGGAATCTTCTCAAGACTTTTGAGGATGCCAAATATTCGAGGGCGCCTCGTCACAACACCTCACATAACTAAGTCATTGCACCATAAAGGCAACAACGGCTTGGGGGCAACTGTTCTGGACCGGCTAGAAATCCAATCCAACACTAACACGTGGACCAAGGACCCGTCGGATCAATGCACATCACCCCCACCTAAGCATTCCCCCATGCATCAAACATCGTACACTTGTCTTCTAACAGCCTCCTGATGAAGCGCCGCACTTCACGGAGACGGTTGTTCTCACACACGCCTATATAAGGGTGACTTAGCTTCACCCCCAAGGTATGATTCACTTTTTCCCACACTTTTTACACATTCCATCTCATTTCATACACTAACTTGAGCGTTGGAGTGCTAATGTGCCTGCAGGCACCTTTCGTCCCACCGTGAATACTTCGTCGCCACCGTACCGGAGCACTTTCTGCCACTGTTTCCTCCATCAGTTCCTCACCGGATAAATCAGTTCTGAATGAAAAATTATGAATGAGAGGAGTGGTATTTATAGGTAGAATGTCCACCTGAAGTTTGGCATAAAAATCGGGCTTTTTCAACTTAAAACTAGCAAAAAGCAGTTCCGCCCCGCTCTTCCCACACATGGGGCGAATGGCCGGGCGCCCAAGTGTATTTTTGCCACACTTGGGATACCTGGTTCACACTTAGAGCACCCAAATGTATTTTTTCTCACACTTGGGGCGTACGGTCCACGTTTGGGGCGCATGGATCATGCTTGAGGCGCCCCAATGTATTTTCCTGCGTGTAAACGCCTGTTTCTTCGTCTTTTTGGGTGTTTGCTTCCATATAAGATGTCTTGGGACTTGAGAATAGAATTCCTCCCTTTGGAATGCCTTTTGAGGCCTCTTGAATCTTCATTCATGGTATTCCCAAAGTCTTCACAAGTCTTCAAATGTTTTTCTTTGCCGATTTACATGATTTCTTTGTAAATTACATCAAAACACCCTAGAATTGCTATGTTTCGAGAAAAGTAGAATCACATGACTCAATATAGAAGACATTCCAAAATGTCCCGAAATCATAGGCAATTGCTCTAATGCTCCTCTATTCTAGATGAAAAACTAACTAAAAATGACTGAAAAACATTCTAAGAATAACATAAGATGGCTGTCATCAACCAGGAGAGCTTCTCATCATTATTTGTCCTTCTATGATAGAGATTCATCTTGTGCGATTTGAAACTAGATGGAAACTATTTGATTCTTGTTGGTTTGCATCCACTTAGCTTTGTCGTTGCCTCAGGGAGAAAGCGTGAGTTTCAACATATTTGATTCTTGTTTATCGTGTTTCCTCGTAGCTGAGTTTCTTTGGCTCACGTTGTTTATTTGGGTATCTGCGTCTTATTGGGTTTTTCGTGAATGGATCCGCCATTTCTTCTCGGTGGTTTTTGTTGTGCCACTAGTTTGTTTTCCAAGGTTTTCTAGGCGTTCACATTGGTGTTGGGAGTGGGTTTTGAGTTCATGGGTGATTCATTCTTTTGGATCTTACTATTGAGTTCGATCTTCTAATTATGGTTTTTGGCCTGGGCTCAACTAGTTTTTGGTCCTGGTTCATGAGTTTGAAGATAGTATTTTTTTTGCATGTCTCTAGATTCAAGATATAGGTATTAATTTTGTGTTCTTGATATGAGATTTGTAACTAAATATGATATTTCTAGATTGTTTCGACTTGAATCCTGTTTGATTTGGGTCGATTCCATTCGGTTTGCAGCTTTGGATTGTTTCGACTGGCTCGTGGCTTAGCCAGAGTTAAGGTGTCATTCAAATGTAAATTTGATCCATTTATCTAGTTTGATTTTTTCCACTGTCAAGATTCGTTGTTCACATGCACCATTTTTTTTTTGCAATTTAGTTTTGCATTCCTACGTTGAGTTTCCTTGGTTGTGGAAGTGGTGAGTTTTTTTTATTATTTCTTGCTATCCGGTAACCGTCAAATATGACAACATTTCTTACCCCTATAAGATGGTCCCTTTTGGGCCGGCTATTAAATACCATTGGTGTCGCTTTCTTTGTAATACCTTTTAAAGGTCGTTTAAGTGGCTCAGGTCTATGTCCCCCAAGTCTTTTGTATCTCTCTTATATTTTAATGAGTTTCCTACTTTGATTTAAAAAACTCTCTATGTTCTTGTTCCCCTTTTTAAATGCACTAGTATTGCACGAGTTTCTGCTGATACGACAAAACTCAAATACTTAATTTTGATGCCGCCAAAAGCCTTCATCATCTATTATATTTTGTTTGCACTGTTATCTTTTAAGTTACACTTTTCTTGCACATGTCGTCTTTTATGTTACATTATTTGATTGTGCGAACCACAACTTTTTTTTTCTACAACTAGAGATGAATAATGTTAAGATGTTCATTCATCACAACTCACACTAGAGATGAATGACTCTTTGTGAATTGAACCATTGCTCTTGAATGAAGACCTTTTTTTAAAGAAGGGTAGGAAAGCTATGTATCTGACATGTCTGAATTTTCTCAATATTAAAATGTCATATGCACTTTTTTTGATGGAGCTTGTTAAAGAGATTTGCATGTCAAACATAATGTACCGTAATAACTAATTCAAGAAAATAAACCTCAAAGAGACCATTACCCACATAGGTAACTTTGCCTAAAATTAACTATAAAAAAATATGCTCAATCTCTGGACTTTTTAAATGTACATATTCGATTCACAATATATGAGTTTGTCTAATATTAGATTAGATACACCAATAGTATATATAATCGTTAATTAGTAGTAATATTTAGCTTTAAAGAAATATTTTTTTAATCCAAACTTTTAAATGTGTTTTCTTTAACTTGTTAATATTAGTAGTAATATTTAGCTTTAGTACCACTAACTAATGGCCTACGAGTTTCTTTCATAGAGAAACCTATGAATTATTTTTATCTATGTCTTCTTTATATCTATCTTCTGTCCTACTCATACCGTCTCAAATTATGTGTTTTTTTTTATTTTTTTCTATCTGTGAATTTTATAATATCAATATAACATTTATTTTTTTTTTCACTAACATACCCTTATTTATTGCATTTCAATAATCTATAATTATTCTGCTAACTATAATTATAAGGTGTTTTGACAAATTATACACATTTTATAATTAAAATCAACACTATTATTCATTTCCTTAATAATATACTTAAATGATACATCTAATATGAGACAAATGGAATAGATCTATATGTCTATCTTATATATATATATATATATATATATATATATATATATATATATATATATATATATCTTTCTTGTATCTCGTAAAGTGAGCTTGATTTAACCTTAGATTTGCATTGTGTCTATGAGGCACCTATACATAACATTTTAATCCTCACTTAAATACTTCTCTTTAAGCTAGCATTTAGCTGATGTGACAACTCTAAATAATCTTTCGTTATTTATTTCAATAGTGGATGATTGAATGTCAATTCATAATTTCATGATTTATTGCAATTGAACTATCTTTTTGTTAGCTTAGATTTTTGAACATGCATTTCGACAGACAATATGGTTATGAAGATCACGAAATTCTCTAAGTACAAGTGGAAATATATGTATTTCGACAGAAGTTATGAGAAAATTTTCGACAAGTGTTTGTTCACTTCAACTGGTGTTAGCCTATATTTTCAAGTATGTGTTTCGACAGGAGAAATGATTACAAAGCCATGAAATTTTATTAAATGCAGGGTGCAACATAAAGCTTTTCGACAGGAAAAGGTGTCCAAGATTGCAAGATTTTTCTAAGTCCAAGAGAAAGCATATGGAGTTCGACTAATAGGCATTTTCGACAGAGAGGAAGAAGATTTCGATTGTAAAGCTTTTTTGAAGATTTTGATTTCTCTTTGAAATGACAAGTTTGAAGGTTCAAACACGTGGATATCACATTGAAGCTGTCAAAATGATATAGTTTATAGCCGTTATGTTTACAGTTATTATTTTTCTATGTATATATAATAGTTTTTCATAGGAAAAACGGGTTACAAATCATTATCAAAAGTTATATACACTCGAAGTACCAGCGTCTAGAGAAAAGAGTAACAGAATATATGTAACATGATCATGTAAATCACTTTTTACATTCAATGCAATGCAATTTACATTTCTTTAAGTTTTGTGTTCTTTAAAACTTCAAGCTTTTCTTTCTGTTCATTTTAAAAACTTTTAAACAATCAAGTGTTGGTTTCTATCGAAATCAGGCAGTTATCTTCATGTAGAAACAATTTTCATCATCTTTTTGTAAGCAAACTCATTAAAGATGATGAACATTCATACTTTTCTGGAAATAATAATGCACAACATGTTCTAGGATTTCTGGTTTGATCCTGCTTGTAATAAACAAAACTAGACTCGTCGTTTATCAAAAACACCGATAAACACTTCTATCTATCTATCTTGTAAAGTAAGCTTGACTTAAACTTAGACTTGTAATATGCATATGTGACACCTTTAGATAACATTCTCATACTCTATGGAATAGTCACTACTAAAAAAACAAAAATCAGCAAGGGAAATTTAGTGAGGGAAAACATGAAATCCCTCTCTAATTCTGTCACTAAATTTTGTGACCAAGAAATTTGTGAGGGATTTTATTTTTTCCGTCACTAATTTTGTTTTTCTTAGTAGTGAGTTCTTTCATCCTCTATTGAATAGTTCTTTCTACGCTAGCATTTAGCTAATGTAGCCGCTCTAAATCATCTTTCATGACATAAACCCACTTGGATTTACTTGATTGGGTTGAATTAAGACCTTGGAGATTCTCTTTTGTGTTAATTTTAGTGGACAAATTTAGTTTATTTGAAAAGAAAAAAGAATCATGACTTATTTCAATAGTGAAAGATTGAATACCAATTCATAATTTCATGATTTATTTCAATCTATATTATGTGATGGGGGAAAACTGAACAGCTTCCAAAAATCTGAACAGCTTCCCACTACTTTTATCAATGCCGCTCAAAAGCATGACATAAGGTAGTCGTACTTTATATAATTTCCTATTCACAGCCCCTTTTTTCCAAAAAAGAAAACCACCACAAACCCCACTTCCATTGCTTGATTACAAGTTACAACTTACAGAGTATTTTATGTGCAATCCATCAACACTATTAATTTTTTTTAGAGATGATTAGAATACATATTTGTTGTTAACCAAAATACGATGATTTGTTTCTTCCATTTTTAACACACGGGTATTTTCCAACAGTAACAAATTATTCAACTTTTAATGTATTACTCTATATACCCTTCAAAAAAAATTATTACTATATACGAATGTGCATTATTCTATCCATTCACCTATCTTTAAACTACTCTTTTGTTTCAAAAATTATTACAAGCTATATACTATTTATTCACCTATCTTTAAACTACTCTTTTTTTTCTTTTCAAAAAGGATTACTATATACGAATGTGCATTATTATATCCATTCACCTATCTTTAAACTACTCTTTTTTTTTTCATATTGCTTAACCATCAACCACTCAGCCCACTGATTCCATTAATGCAAAAGCTTAATTAACATATTAATATTCATTCTCTATTTTATTATAAGTCATTTTAGAAAAAAATAAAGTTTTATTATAAGTTACTCTATTATACTAATGCATCATTAATTATTTTTTTCTTCTCATACTCGTTATCATTTATTACTCTCTCTTCTTTCTATTTTTTTAATCTATTGTTCTGAACTTCAAAAAATATGTTTCTATCTAGTGATTTCCATGCGATTACACTACTGTTCATTTACCATCTTTTTTCTTGCTTTTTTCTTAACTAGGAAACCTCAACCCTAGCCACCGCCATCCTAAATCTTCCCCGATCACCATGCAAACCTTCAATACCCTAGCCTTGTATACATGACTAAACATCTAACACATATTTTGCCAAAAAACAACTCAACAATGCACCAAAATCCTATAAACTCAAGACTACCTCAAAACCCATTACCAAACCCATAAACACCAAAATCCACCCGTAATCCCTTGGATGTGCCTTCAAAATGACTCAAACACTCATGATCCACCACCATAAACACCTCAAGATGTAAAGAAACAAGCTAAAACTTTTACTCAAGTTAAACACTCATAATCCCTCTTCTCAGCTTCCTCAACCCATCATCAAAGGTAATAATCTCTTTATTGCCATCCCAAAAAATGAGTATTTGGCATGTATTGAAGCATGCAAGCATAATCTTCATGCTAGGATCATATGGCCAAAAGGTGAAACTCCCCTCACTGTGTTTGCCTTGCGTAACAAACTTGCCACTTTGTGGAAAGATCTAGGTAAGTGGCGAGTGATTTCACTATGAAAAGGTTTTTATGAAACTACATTTTCATGTTTTGAAGATGAAAAAAGAGTTAGATCCATAGCTTATTGGAATTTAAACCCTGGTATTATGAAATTGTTCACTTTGAGCAGAGACTTTAACCCTAGCCTACAAAATAGTACATCTGCACATGTTAAGGTCAAAATTTATGGCTTATGGCAATAGTATTGGGGACCAAGAATATTGTTTTCCATATCCAGCAGTGAAGGAACCCCCCTTTGTACTGACTCTGCGTCAACTAAGTCGATGGTTGAAAGAACTATTGGCGAGTTTGTTACAGGATTAATTGATATGGAAGTGACACAAGACTTGAGATACAAGGTTCTTGTGGAAAGGAAAGGTTTTGCATTTTTTGTGGAGCTTGATTATGAGAATTTACCTGATTTCTGCACTCATTGCAAGAAAATTGGGCATTCTGTTGATATATGCAAGAATCTAAACAAAGTTAAGGCTAGGGAAACTGAAGAGGCACCAAACAAAAATTATATAGAGCATGGAATGGAGTTCAGACAAATGAAAGATGGGAGGAAGGAACAGGGCAGCAATCCTAATGATCCCATTTTGATTGAGAAAGTCAATGAGGTAGGAAACATGAATAAGCCTTGATGACATGTCATCTTAATGTTCTTGGCGTGTTTTTCTGCCATTTTCAGTAGGTTTTTCATCCATAATAGAGGAGTATTAGAGCAATTGCTTATGATTTTGGGACATTTGTAATGTTTTATATAAGGCTTAAATGTAGTTTTTCCCCTTATGTTTCAAAACGTTGCGATTTTGGCCCCTTAATAAAAAAAATAAAAATTGTGCCCTCTATCTTTAGGGAAATATGCTCTTTTGACCCTATAACTTTAGATAAATATTCTCTTTTGGCCCTTTATCTTTAGGGAAATAAGATCTTTTGACCCTTTATATTTACAAAAAGTTGCGATTTTGGCCCCCTGTTTTGGGACACGTGGTGTCTTCTCAGCAACTTTGCAACGTTTTGTAGAGTTAAGGGGTAAAATTGTTATTTTTTTGTTAGGGGGCCAAAATCGCAACTTTTTAAAAGTTAAGGGGTCACAAATGCATTTAAGCCTTTCTATAATTGAGTCAAGTAATTCTACTTTTCCCGAAACATAGCAATTCTAGGGTGTTTTGATGTAATTCACGAAGAAATCATGCAACTCGGCAAAGCAAGACACTTCTGAAGACTTGTGAAGACTTTGGGAAGATCATGAATGAAGATTCAAGAGGCCTCAGAAGACATTGCAAAGGGAGGAATTATGTTCCCAGGTCACAAGACATCTCATATTGAAGCAACATGAATTTACGCACGGTAAAACACCCTAGGGCACCCCGAGCATGATCCAGGCGCCCCGAGTATTGCAAATTTGCAGTTAGGCGCCCAACCATGCGCCATGAGCATGGAAAATGCGAGCCAAAACTACTTACAAAGTCAGGAGAAGATTATCTTGCTTACAAAGTCTCCGCACAACACAATTACCTCAGCAAGTGTGCTATGCTTGAAGAAAAAAAACAATCTGACCATTAAGGACTATAGTTAGGATGGGAGGAATGAAGGCAAGGAGTCCGAAGGACAAGGGCTCCTGAGCACAACGTAGACATATCCGTCAGGCTTGAGATGTAAAACACGCGTTGAATAGGAGGCAACCTATTTCGTCAAGCTAATGACCAACATGAAGCGTTGAATGAGAGGCAACCCATAAGTTTATTTTTTGCAATTTCCCTTTTGAATAAGCTAAGCAAAGATTTCCTTTTTGAAACAATTACTTTCTTTTATTGTTTCTAATCCTCATTATTATTTTTAATTTTACTCCTTTGTATTACATATCTAACCTTTCCATTTATGCTTAAATTGTTTTAGTCTCATAAATTTATTTCAGAACATTTACAGCAGAGGCTAGCTTACCGTCACATTCAAGAGCACGATAACTTTTGGGACTTGCTAATGAAGGTACTCATCACAATCACCGTCTCTTTTCTGTATAGTATAACATGGTGATAATTTAACCCAAATATTCAATCCACTCTTCTACTATAATTCTTTCTATCTTGAGTGTTCCATATGAATGCTATTTTTGCTCAAATTTGCGGCCATTTTTTACGGACGATCGGTCATGTTATACCACACACTAGGCAATTTTTTTTGTACTTCGGGCCTTTCAAGCCACCCTTTTATATTCTTATTATCCTTAGTGAAACCACTTTGAGCCTCCAGTAATAATTTCTTTTGTTGTTACTAAGTGATGAATCATGTCACAAGTTCTGAACCTTAATGTCATCTATTTGATTTATCTTGGAGTTAGATAGAATATTTTTAATAACTTGGTATGATTTGAAACTAAGTTTGGGGTTGCTATTTGAAATTAGCAACATTTTAAGTTTGAGGTGGGGTACCAGTAGAACTTATTTATCAAAAAGAAAAAATGAAAAAAAATGTAGATTACCATAGGTCTGCAAAAAAAAATAGAAAAAAGAAAAAATCAAGAGCCAAAAACATCAAAAATTTTGGTCTCTTCAAAAAAATTGTTATATCTTGAAAAAGAAAAGATAAATAGTTCTACTTAGTACCCGTCTTGTTTGATTCAAAGAAGGAAGGTTGGTAATACTTCAATGTTTAGTAGGAATCCTTAGGTGGATAATCTAACTCCAAGTTCTTTTGTTAGCCTACTTTCCCAAATATATCCAACCTTATCTTAAGCCAAGTTACAACCCTGAAGGACCTCAAAAAGTGTAAATAGTATTATCTTGATTGTCTGTTTAGAATTGCCTCAAACTTACCGCAAGGTACATTCATGTGACGACAGGAGTGAGAAAATGACGGTACCAATCCTATTGGCTTTAGGAGATACATATGTGTATCCTGGAAAAGAGTGCGGTTGAGAGTATGAGCTATCTTCTCTAAGCATATCCCACTTGGATGGAAAGTGGTAAATAAGTCAAATCTGTAAATGGGTCGAGATGATGATCTGAGCAACCTCTTCAGAAAGGTTTGTTTTTCCTGATAAAAATGAAAAGAATAAAATTTGTTTCTTTCATTACTTAAGGACAAGCAACAGTTTAAGTTTGGTGTTGATGTCCTTCTAAGATTCATATAAGAGGGAACCTTTAGTACCATTGGAAATTTAAGAACTCTAATTTAAGTCTATGATTCAACTACCTCTGAGAGAGTAAGAACCCCACCTAGTAGGTAGTAAAACCCCATAATCTCATCACTTAGATAGAAAATGCTAAAAACTGAATAAGGCTTGACTGTTAAGTAATTCCGAAAAATGAATAGAGAGGATTCTAACCACCACTAACATTTTTCAATCAAAATAGGTAACATCTTGCTCTGCTGCAAATAGAACAAATTGCAAAACCCCTTTACCCTTTATCTTTTAATTATTTGTATTTATTTATTTTAATTGTTCCCAAATAAGTAACGTGAATTGCCTAGTCGAAACGACAATCCTTGTGGATACGATACTATACTTACACTTTATTACTTGGTACACAATTTGGCACACTAGCTTAAATCCGACCATCAAGTCCCTTATCACAATTTAGAATGCAAACAAAGCTGGTACATGTGTTATCAAAGAAAAGGAAAGTCTCTTGTAGAAGAATAAATTTGATGTCATTTGAAGCTATGATGAAGAAATACAACACAATATTATAGATGCTATGAAGAATGAAGACTTAGAACTTGAAAATTAGATCAATGATGACCTAGGTGCTTATCAGAAAAGAAATAAAGATGAAATGGAAAGAAATTGATGAAAGCTCCCAACAGTCTGAATTTGTGGAGGCCACTCAACCTATTCTAGTTGGGGGAGAAAATACAGGTTGTGTTGAGTTACTTGTAGATGAAGAAAAAAGATTTGAAATAGAAAAGCAGAATAAGATATTTCTTGATCAATCATGGGCCAATATGGTTGAGGAGGAGGAAGAAAAAGATAGACCATTAAATACTCAGGAAAATCCACCAAATGTTGAGATCACGACCAATCATGAATTTCAATTGGTCAACAGATCCAAAGAAAAGTTTTCAAAGAGAAAAGTTACACCTATCAAAAGCATCTATGCCACTAGAGGAAGGTCTGGTAACCCTAAACCTTTCAAATGAAGATGATTTATTGGAATATAAGGGCATTGGCCAACTCCCTTTCAGTGCTTGCCCTAAAGATATTGACTTTGCCCCATAAGCCTGATTTTGTGTTTATTGAAATGGATGAATTTTGATGCATTCCCTTCATCATGTCTACATAGACTAGGTCTTAATATTTTTTTCTCTAACTCAAGGGAAAATCTTATACCTAATTTATGGTGCATTTGCTATATTGAGCAGAAGCTTTTTCCATTAATGTAAATGATATAGTAGTTTACATTTCTATTGTTTATGCTTCTACTAGTAAAATCAGAAGGAAGGAACTCTTGCATAAATTATCATGGTTACAAATAGAGTTCATTGCTCCTTGGTGCGTTGTTGGTGACTTCAATCTTATTCTAGGGGCACATAAACATAGTGGTCACTTTACTCCTGCTAGACCCCATATGCTTGACTTTCAAAACTAGACTAACTCCAATGACCTGATTCACTTACCTACAAGAGGTGCAACTTTCACTTGGCAAAATGGTAGAACTGGAAGAAGACATAAAAAAAAGAGGCTAGGTCGTTCCATTTTCAATAAAAAATGGCTAGGTTTTGTTGGGTTTTTATATTGTGTTGGCTGCATTTTGTTAAAACATGTTGTTCAGCAAGATGTCGGACCAGATGTTACGACATGTGAGTACGATCAGTGTTGTACTTTATTTCCCATTCTTGGAAGATTTTATTTTCGCGTGAGATCTATGAAGATTTGATTGAAGAATTAATTCACGTGACTTGTGCTCCAAGAGGCGTGTGTTTTTAGAAGCTTTTCTTTTCTGGTTTAATGCTGCCATATATTTGAAGTGTATTTCCAAAATAAGATTTGGAAAAAATATATTTTGCTTCTAGAAAATTGTGACTGAATATATGTCTTATTCAGCTGATTTTTATTTAGCCCGATTGAAGAAAAAGCCTATGCATCCTCTGGCTATATAAGGAAGACTTGACCCTAGTTTTATTCACGAAATTAATATTATTGAATTCAGTCTTGTTTAGGGTTTCGTCTTTTAGGAGAAGTGTCTTTTAGGGTTTCGTGTCTTTGTTATTTGTGAGCCAATCTCATATCACCTTGATGCTAGAGCTGGACTGATAGTTGAATTGTAATTGTGAATCACTCGTAAGCTTTTGAGCAGTAGTGGATTCTGTTTATTGGAATGTGTCTCCTCTTTGATTGCTATCTTTGTTATCACGGATTATGTGATTGAGAGGAAGTGAGAGGGGTCTCATATCTAAGAGAGTCTTAGATAGAAATATCACGGGAAGTGATTAGGTGCGAAGGTTGTAAACCCGAGGTTGTTTTTATAGGACTTTAAACTAATACTATTATAGTGGATTTCCTTCCTGGCTTGGATGCCCCCAGATGTAGGTGACGTTGCACCGAACTTAGTTAACAAATACTTTATGTTATTTACTTCCTGCAATTTACTTTAACTTGTTTATTGTTATTTGTGTTGTTACATGTCTTGACATTGCATTCGTCATTACTGGTGTCCTGACATCGTATACGAGATATGTCCTCTATGTGCCAGAATTTCAATTGGTATAAGAGCAGGCACCCTGTTCTGGTTTGGGTGAGATCCAGAGAAGATATTTTCTGGTATTATGGACAAGGAGGGAGGATTTATTAACAGACCACCTATTTTGGATGGCACCAACTATGATTACTGGAAGGCGCGTATGGTGGCTTTTCTAAAATTTATGGATAGCAAAACCTGGAAAGCAATTATCAAAGGTTGGGAACATCCTGTGGTGAAGGACAAAGATGGAAAGGACACAACTGAATTGAAGCCAGAAGAGTACTGGTCTAAGGAAGAAGATGAACTTGCTCTTGGAAAATCCAAAGCTTTGAACGCCTTGTTCAATAGGGTTGACAAAAATATTTTCATGTTAATAAATACTTGTACCGTGGCCAAAGATGCATGGGAAATCCTCAGAACAACTCATGAAGGCACATCAAAAGTAAGAATGTCAAGACTTCAACTTCTCACCACCAAATTTGAGAATCTCATGATGAAAGATGACGAGTCCATTCATGATTTTCACATGAATATTCTTGACATTGCCAATACATCTAGTGCCTTGGGAGAAAAGATATCAGAGGAGAAGCTGGTTAGAAAATTCCTCAGGTCGTTGCCTAAGAAGTTTGACATGAAGGTTGCAGTTATTGAAGAAGCCCAAGACATTTGCAACATGAAAGTGGATGAGCTTGTTGAGTCACTTCAAACTTTTGAATTGGCTATCAGTGATAAATCTGAAAAGAAGAACAAGAGCATGGCTTTTATCTCCAACACTAATGATGAAGAGGTTTGATGTGACATGGAGACTGATGAAGGAATTTCTGATGCTATTGTGCTTCATGGGAGGCAATTCAATAAGGTGCTGAAGAGAATGGATAGGAAGCCAAGACCAAAAGTCAAGAACATGTCATTCGACATCAGTAAAAACATTTATTTTCAGAGAAAAGCAAGAACAGAGGAGAAGCCCAATCAAGGAAAAGGTATTAAGTGTCATGGATGTGAGGGTTTTTGTCACATTAGATCAGAATGTCCCACGTACCTCAAGAAACAAAAGAAGGGCTTGTCTGTTTCTTGGTCTGATGATGATGATTCTTAAGGTGAACCTGATGATGAAACTGCTAAACATGTTACAGCGTTCACTGGTAGTTGTGAATTCGATGAAGATTCATGTGATGAGAATGTCTCTTATGAAGAATTAGTTGATTCCTACAATGAGCTTTGTGCCAGAAATGTAGAGGTTTGTAAGATAGGAGAAAAGCATACGAGAATCATAGCTCAACTGCATGATGAAAAAGAGAAACTTTTATCTATTATCTCTGGTCTTCAAAATGAGGTAACCCTATTGACTTCTAAACTTGAAAACATGACCAAATCCATAAGAATTTTGAACAATGGGTCTGATATGTTAGATGAAATTCTTCATATTCGGAAATGGGCTGGAAACTTAAAAGGTATAGGTTTTAATTACCAATCTCTAAATAAACAAGGAAAAACCCATGTGACAAAATTTATTCCTTCTGAAAGGAAGTATGAGCTCACGATGTCCGACCAAATGTTACAACATTCTGCCAGACATCAAAACTCAAATTAAAGCCAAATTCTTGCCTTGGAAATGTCATTATTATGATAAAAATGGTCACATAAACCCTTATTGTTATAAACTATATGGTTATCCAAAACATCCAACACAACCTAGAGCTAACCATGTGATGATTAAAACTAGAAAAAAGAGGAAACCTAAGGTTGTTGATACTAATCTTATAGCCCATACTTCTCTTAGATCTTCATCTAGAGAAGACTGGTACTTTGACAGTGGATGTTCTAGACATGTGACAGGATTCAATAAGTATTTAGTGGACATTAAGTCATATTCCACCAGTTTTGTCACGTTTGGTGATGGAGCAAAAGGTGAAATCGAGGGAGTAGGAAAGTTAGTTTGTATTGGACTTCCAAGACTTGATGATGTTCTTCTTGTGAAAGGATTGACTGCAAATCTGATCAGTATAGTCAGTTATGTGATCAAGGTTTAAAAGTCAATTTCACCAAGTCAGAATGTTTGGTTACCAATGAGAAGAATGATGTTCTGATGAGGGGCGTTAGGTCTAAAGACAACTGTTATTTGTGGGTACCACAAGAAACTACATACTCTTCCACTTGTTTAATGTCCAAGGAAGATGAAGTCAAGTTGTGGCACCAGAAGCTTGGACATCTGAATCTCAAAGGAATGAAGAAGATTATGTCTGAAGAAGCTATTAGAGGTCTACCAAAGCTCAAAATTGAGGAGGGTAAAGTCTGTGGTGAGTGTCAAATTAGGAAGCACACCAAGATGTCACACCCGAAGTTATAACATCAAACTACTTCCAAAGTTTTAGAACTTCTTCATATGGATTTAATGGGGCTGATGCAAGTTGAAAGTCTTGGTGGAAAGAGGTATGTCTATGTGGTTGTTGATGATTTTTCAAGATTTACTTGGGTGAACTTTATCAAAGAAAAATCAGATACTTTTGAGGTTTTCAAAGATCTTTGTCAACGCCTTCAAAGAGAGAAGGAAAATGTGATTGTGAAAATTAGAAGTGATCATGGCAAGAAATTTGAAAATGTCAAGTTCACTGAATTTTACTCTTTTGAAGGAATATTTCTTGGTTACTCCATCAACAGTAAAGCCTACAAAGTATTTAATTCCAGAACTGATACAATGATGGAATCCATAAATGTTATTGTTGATGATTCAACAGTTAAAAAAGGGATTGATGTTGAAGACGATGTTGGAACATCATTTCAGCAAGCTGATGCTTCAGATAATGTCTCGGACATTGAATCAAATTCAGGTGAGGCTCAAGTCAGCAAAGGTCCATATATTAGAATCCAAAAGAATCATCCTAAGGACCTGATCATAGGGAATCTGAATGAAGAAATTACCACCAGATTCAGAGATGTGAGTTCCAATTCTTGTTTTGTTTCTAAATTCGAACCAAAGAACATTAAAGAAGCCTTGACGGATGAGTTCTTGATAAATTCTATGCAAGAGGAACTTTGTCAGTTAAAGAGATATGAAGGTTGGAAATTGGTTTCTAGACCTCAAGGTGTGAATGACATTGGTACTAAATGGATCTATAAGAATAAGTCTGATGAAGGTGGCAATGTAACTAGGAACAAGCCTCGCTTAGTATCTCATGGGTACAAGAAAGGTGAAATTAACAAGACGTTACTTGTGAAGAATGATAGAGGAGATCTCATGGTAGCTCAAGTTCATGTTGTTAACATTGTTTTAGGAAGTATGTCGAACCAGATGTTGGAACACTTTGTCCAACATATGCAATATGAATTTAAGATGAGTTTTATGGGTGAATTGACATATTTTCTTAAAGCAAGTAATTATGAAGAATTGAAGCTAATGGATGATGCTGTGTTTATTTCTCAAAGCAAGTGTTCTAAGAGTATTGTGAAGAATTTTACTCTTATGAATGCAAGTCACAATGATGATAATGGTGTTGATATTGATCAAGGTTTGTACAGAAGCTTGATTGGTAGGATACTATATCTTACAACAAGAAGACATGATATTACTTTTCCTGTAAAAGCTTGTGCTAGATATCAAAATAGTCATCTCACTCAAGAGAAGAGAATCATGAAGAATGTTAATGGAACTTGTGATTATGGTATTCTCTACTCTCATGATACTGATTACATTCTAGTTGGGTATTGTGATGTTGATTGGGATGGTAGTGCTATAGATGGAAAAAGCATATATGGTGAATTTTTCATTCTAGGCAACAATTTGATATCTTGGTTCAGCAAGAAACAAAACTGTGTTTCTCTATCCACTGCAAAGGCTGAATACATAACTGAAGGAAGTAGTTGCACCCAATTGCTATGGATGAAACAGATGTTGAAGGAGTACAATGCCATACACAATGTCATGACATTATACTGTAACAACTTGAGTGCATTTGAGAATCCCATTCAACATAGTAGAACCAAGCATATTAACATTTGTTATTATTTAATCAGAGAAGGTGTTGAAGATAATATTATGAACCTTGAGAATGTTGCAACTGAACAACAACTAGCAGATATTTTCAATAAGGTTTCAAATTATGTGCAGTTTGATAAGTTAAGGGGCTTTTTAGGTAGTTGCTTATATGAGAATCTATAGTAATTACAGGTGTTGAAAAATGCAAACAAATTCTTTCTATTTACTATAACTAGAGTTGCACGAGAAATAAGGGAAGTCATTGTCATTCTGAAGACTGCTGAAAATGTAAGTTCTCTGGTTGTTTCACATGTATCGATTAATTTTCCCACAAGCCATTTTGATTCTCTGGATATAAATCCTGATGTTACTAAAACTTTTATTGCTTTTGTGAATGCGTTGAAACCATCTGAAACTGCTTCTGATTTTCATGTTGAATCTAATGTTGAAACCTATGTTAATCCAAATATTGATGCTCATGTTGAAACATATGTGGAACATGTCTTTGAGTCTGTTAGGCAGGTTAATTCTATCTCTGATATGACCCTAGAAAAGTCTAGTTCTGTTACTGTTATTGTTGATGATGTTGTTAGTGAACCACTAAAGAAACATGTCCTGAACCATCAACTGACCAAATGACTCCTCTCACTAGTCTTGCCAAAGACTCTGTTGTTGAACCACATCATGTGCTTGTTGACTCTGTTCTAACTTGCTAATCAAATTGAGTTTGATGTCATACCGGATGTTAAAACATCCCCGGCTCAACCTGTTAATGTTGTTGAAACCGGTTCTGAGATCCCCCAAACTGATGCTGATATGGTTGAGTTTCCTGAGAATTCCTCAACCTGATGTGATTAAAGATCAACCTAATATGGGTTGAAGTTTTGAGGTTCAGATATGTTAATGCTCATATGTATTATGTTCAGATGTGGTTACTATTACTACATGTGTCTGAGTGGTTTGCTATGAAGTGTTTGTTCTTCTGTTAAGACTGTGTGTGTGGGTACTATGTTTCTGTGATTCTGATGTGCAGCTTTGCATGTTGTGGAATCTTACTTTGATGGGATCTCTTGGTTGTCTAAATCCGCTGCTGTTAATTTCTTATAAATTGGTCTTGTTAAACCTCGTGTGTTCTTTAGAACCCCCAAGAAGACTGTTGTGGCTTCAAAGTTGAAGCTTGATAAAGAAGTGGTGCAAGGTGGAGGTTCCATTTGTTAAGAAGTAGTCCTTGAAGAAGAAGTATGCTCCAAATGATACCTTTGCAGCTTTTTGCACTATGTGGCTGATATGATGGATGTTAGTATATGAATAATTTTTGATGTTGTGTGGTGCTGGACGTGATGTATGTGTGTTAAGCTTATGCCTTATAACCTATGACCTTCATGTTATTTTTCTGGAGAGCATGGTTATGATATGTTTTTGTTCCAAGATGTTATGGGATTGTGGATGAAAGCTCATATGAGTTGTTTTAGTCTATGGTGTGAGATTGAAATGTGTTATAGATTTTTGGGTTTGTTCCCTTTATTTTTCCTCTGCTTGTGTTCTATGGATATGTGTGCACTTATGTGCTTCTGGTTTGTAATAGCCAGTACTCCTAATTATGTTATGTTGATGTATACATCTGGATGATTTGTCTAAATTACGGCTAAAAAGGGGGGAGTAGTATGGTTGTTTTTATGTCTTATGCATGTACAAATTTAGGAGGAGTATTGTGCGTATTTGCCTTCTCTGAAGATCTATCTTTTAGGGGGAGTAATTTTTGTCATGCTAGCTTAAGCTTGAGTGCCTGATGACCTTGTGTTTGTTGTTGTTTATTTTTGGGCTTGGAATTGACTCCTAATGTTTTCTGGTATGCTGATGTCGTGCCTGATATCCTGGACATCTTGTTTGTGGGAGTTTATTTCTCCATGGGTTCCTGTTTGTGGGAGTTTAGTTCTCCCTGGTTGTTGGTTGTGGGAGTTTATTTCTCCCTAGGTTCTTGCTCGTTCTGTGGGAATTTATTTCTCCCTGGTTGTTGATTGGGGAGTTTATTTCTCCTGGGTTGCTCGCTGTGTGGAGTTTATTTCTCCTTGTGTTCTTGAAGTTTTCTGTGAGGTTGGGTTATTTCCATATTCCGCTGTTGTGTGTCTCTGGTGTTCATTTTTATGGTGTGCGTTATTTCATTAGAAGATATTTTTTGAAGTAGCGTTGAAGATGTTTTCCTTTCTTTCAAGATGTTCTCTATGTTAGAAAGAAAAAGAAAGAATAAGATAGCATGTTCATGGTGACAGACACTCCAAATATTTTCACAAAATCACAAAAATCTAAAACAAAACCAAAATGATTTCCTCTATCAGAAATGAAGAGGAAATCATCACTGAACCTTATGGAATAGTTGATCATATAGTTAATTATTAAACTAATTTATTTGGTACTAGCTATGTTTTTTAGGAACATAACTTACTCAACTTCATTCCCAACAAAGATGAAATTAAAATAAAAATGTGTATGACCTTAATAGTGAGGGTGCCACATGCTCTGATGGCTTTGGAGCCTGCTTCTTTCAACTTATTGGGATATATTCCATCATGATGTCATTGTTACAGTTATTGAATTTTTTACAAACTGGTTGGTTGCTTGATAAGTCGTAATTTATGTTGTTTTAGATTTATTTTACTACAAAGCATTAGTTTATGTTTTCAGAGCAAGGATAACAAGCCAAGAAGAGAAGAAAAATAAATGAAAAATCCATAAAGCAGCAGCACGGTCGTGCTCCCCAGAAGCACATTCGTGTGCCCCAACACTGTGAAGACAAGATGACAGTGCGCCTCACAAGCACGACCATGCGCCCTTCTCAGCTATCATAATTTCAATGGTTTTTGAAGGCAAGTACGATTTTGCGCCTTTGAAGCACCATCGTGCGCCCTGTGTAGAGAAAAATAGGTGTTACATACTCTTAAAATTATTTGGTTTACAGCTTATGACACATATTTAATGCATTGTCTAAGGTTCTAGGCTATAAATAGACTCTATTTTATAATAATCCATTTTCTAATAAAATCTTAGCGATATTAAATTTTATAACGAATATCAAACGAAGAACCGAGAGGTGAAGTTTGATATTGTTATTTAATCATATCTCAAATACCAAACGAATGACCGAGATGTAAAGTTTGATATTCGATCAGAAGAGATTAGATAGGATAAACAAAAATTAGAATAGTTTTGTGAGCCTTGCGACAATAAGGTTGCACTCAAAGGGTCTCAATGATAATCAACCATGAGAATAGGCTTGATTATTGATTAGATACATTCATGTATTCTCAATTTAAACACTCTAAAATGTATATAATATAATGTGTGTTAATTTAAATTCTTTTATGATGCATTTATTAGGTTTATAATTCCATATTGTAGTCCTTCCCTTATAGGCTTATAGTAATAATAGACTTATAGTAAGCTTTTATTTCATTTTAGTAAACCAAACATGATAAAGAAGGATAGGTTGGTGTTGCCTCCACATAGTCAAAGTTACAAGGATGGTGTTAATTACTTTTTGGATATTGCATTCACCAAAGGAATGGTTGAAGAAGAAGAGATTGTGTGCCCTTGTGTTGTATGTTGCAATGATAGTTGGGAAACCAGAGATGTAGTGTATGACCATTTATGTAGCAAAGGATTTGTAAAGGGATACATGGAATGGAATTATCATGGTGAAGATGAAAGTCTTTTGGATCTTGATGGATTATGTTATTTTAATAGAGTTAGACTAGCTAAATTTTGCTTGTTAATATATGCAAAAAGTTGTTAGCAGTGACATCACTTGGAATGTAGGCAAGTGCTTGAAATTGTTAAGATACGTGTGTAGGGTCTGAATTAGAGTTGTACGAATTTATGATTATGTATGTTGTTTGGCTGAATTGTTTAACATGCGTGTGCAGGGTCGGATTCTGATTGTGTTGTAGAATTTTATGCATAAATTTTGTTTCTGGAATTTGTGGTGTTTGTGTGAACTTTGGATTTATTTTTCTACATTTTTTGTTTGTTTTTGTGTTTCATAACTTGGCACAAGTTGCAGAAACTAAAAAATGGGCTTGTAATGATAGAATAAGGAAGGGAAAAGTGTAAAACAAATTTCCTATTTGCGGTTCTATTTTGAGTGTGTTTTACTTGTTTTGGTTTTTATTCGTGCGAGGTATAACTCTTGTTGATGTCTTGATTGTCCTTTGAATCAACAATATCTACGGTTGATATATTTTGTTTTATTTTCTTATGCAGCAAGATATCAATGAAGATGATGAAAATGATGACATATATGAGGAATTTCAAGAGGAAGACGTAGATGATGAACTTCTTGAGGACATCGTAGGTGATGAATTTCAAGATGATGATATAGATGATGAATTCCAAGATGATGACCTAGATGATGAAATTGAAGAGGATGACAACGGTGATGAATTTCAAGTGGAGGATTTGGAAGATGAATTCCAAGACAAACTTGAATGAGTTGGATGGTGTTTTATTTTGGATTGTAGTTGAAACCATTAAACTTGATCGAACTATGGTTTTGTTATTTTGCTAGGCTCATGCTTCGAAACATTAAACTTATTAAGTAATGTTCGACATTTTGATTACTATTATGTGTTGAATTAATGTTTGAACTATTTTGGTATAATACAGGTTTTGAGAATGTATTGCTAAATTCGATCTTTTTTTGAGTTATAATTGACAATTTTAATATTGCCTTTAAGCCATAACTATGTTTCTAAAATAATTGAAAAATTGTAATATTTTAAGAAGACACTCTAAAAATGTTGCTTGTATGCTATGGCTACGTTTTTTTTTGTTTTCTTATTGATTCACATTTAAGGCAAAGATTATTAATTGTAGCCACCTATGGAAACATTTAAAAACGTCGCCTCAAAATCCTCAGAAAAACGTCCCTTATTCCTATGGTTTAGGTGACGTTTCGAAAAAGTGTGCCCAAAGATCATGAAAAAACGTCCCCTTAGACAATAGGCGACTAGCACAGGAGACGCCTAGAAAACGTCCCCTATACTTTTAGGCAACGATTTTCATAGTTCTGGCAACATTTTTTAATTGTTGTTATAAATGATAAATGTTGTAGTGTGGAGTGACACCGGAAGCCATACAACTGCATCTCTTTCCTTTTCATTACGGGATCGAGCTAGTGCATGGTTTCACTCCTTGCCAAATGCTTCCATTAATTCGTGGGATCAACTAAGGAAAGCATTCCTTGCCAGATTTTTCCCACATAGCAAAATTGCTCATGTAACATCCCGCTTAGATGCAATTATTATCAGTATTAAACGCAATTGAGAAGCAAGACAATTTAGTAATATTGGAATGGCATGATTGTAATTTAGAAGGAAATGAAGATTTGTTTTAAAACAAGTGGTAAGAATAAATTACCAACTTATTCTACACTCTTCTATTTCCATTTCCTTTCCAATTTTTCAGTTTTCCTCTCCCCTCTTCCTCACCCCACACGCCTTCACTCCCTCACCCTAAACTCATCATTTTCTCATCCAATTCTTAAGAGAAACTTCACAAGCAAGGTTTGGGTAGTAAAGCTAGAACAAGTGAAAGAAACAAGGAATAAACAAGGAAGATTTTGAGAGAAGAAGTAGAGTTAAGCTAAGGCTTTGGGGAATCAGAATAACAAGCACCAATAGGAGGATTAAGGTGAGCTCCACAGGGTTTTAGAACCCGCTTGAGTAAGTTTAGCATAATTTTACAATTTGAGCTAAAAACCTAAGAATTGTATTCTCACTTCTTTTGCTTGATAACTCATTGATAATCATGTTGTAACCTGTTTATAAGCCTTAGAATTTGATCCTTTAAGCTGGCATGATGTTTGAATATGCCTGGAATAGCCAAAAAGAGTGAAATTCACGTTGTGAACAGTTGCAATTCGGCCACCGAATGCTCCAATTCGGCCACCGAATTTGACAGCATAAAATCAGCATTTTGATTCGCAGGAAATCGGCCACCGAATTGGCCAATTCGGCCACCGAATTGCAAGTGTGTTTTTGTGAATGTTTGGATCAAATGAGGATAAGGATAGGCATATAAAGGAGAGATATATACTTGATTATTAAGCCATTATAGGAAGGTTAAGTATTAGAGGTTCAATACTTTAAAGAATGAGAATTATGAGAGAGAATTAATACTCTAAGTTAAGTACCTTTTTTTCAGGATAAGAGTTCAAGAATTAGTAAGATTAAGCCGTGGCCTTCGCTGTTCACGCCAGTGGGACACGAATGGTACACGTAGAGTAAGACTAAAGATTATTACCCTAAGTCGTGACTTTCATCGTTCACGCCAGTGGGACATGAAAAGTTCACGCATCAGTTTACAGATTAGTTATTTGCGTCTTCCGTCGTTCACGCCAGTGGGACACGGGAGGTATACGCATCAGTTAAAACTATTATTAAGTCGTGTCTTCTGTTGTTCACGCCAGTGGGACACAGGAGGTTCACGCCAGTGGGACGTGTTATTCCGCAAGGATAACCGCACGACGACAAGAGGAGTCCGGTGTTAGCCTGATATGATAGGAATTTTCACCGGTTATCAGGGGAATGTGCTTCGGGGTTACTCCACCCGGGGGCATTCCGTAAAATGAACTCAGATAACATTGTTTGTTCAACGCTAACAGCTAACATAAAGATCGGTTAATATTATTTTACTTTATCAGTCAGAGAAATATTTATTCAGACAATTATCAGATATCAGTTAGCAGCTACCAGACGGTGATCCTAGGACTCCCCTTGATCACCAGATTATCAGAAACAGACAGATAGCCCTCTATGGGTAAGATTGAGACTTGGCGATCATAGGTATCCCCGAGATCGCCGAGGTAGGCACGGCAACCCTAGGTTCCCCGAGGTTGCCAAACAGTAGGTAGGGTAGGAGCTCACTGAGACATTATGTCTCATCCCTTTCCTTCTGGTGCAGGTTCTTCGCAGGTAGCACGAAGTAAAGGTAAAGAGAAAGCTACAGATTGATCGTGCTGCTTATGTTTTCTTGGAGTTGTATATATAATTGTATCATGATGTATATATTATGGAGAATGTTTAGTAACAGATTATGGAATGTATCAAAGACATATGTTCTGTATAATTTTTAAACAACTTTTCTGTATTGTATTTAATGTATCCAGTATCAGTTTAACACTCTTGCTAATATACTAGTTAAAATTAGTATGGGTGTTACAATTGGTATCAGAGCAGGTCGATTCAGACCGTGCCTTGGGTCATTAAAGTACAATCGAAGTTTCTGGACCTCTTGGATCCAGGACATTATTCTAGATGTTATGTTCAGTTAAAACTGATCACTTTGACTTGTATATGACAGCTAGGATAAGATGTCTGGGAGAAGAAGAGGTAGACCTCGTGCCAATCAAGCTAGTGATGAAAGTGGAGGACCCAGTCAGAATTCATGGGAACAGATGATGCAACAACAGCAGGCCTGGCAGTAACAATACCAAGAGCAACAAGCTCAGAATGCATTACAGTATCAGCAAATGATGCTGATGATGCAACAGCAGTCTCAGCAACAGGCCCAAGCTCAACAGCAGTGGATGGAAATGATGCAGCAAGGGCAAGGTTTCCACCCACAGCCACCACCTCCTCCAGTAATTGGTAACCCCGTGTTCCGGGAGTATAACAGACATCACCCTCCAGAGTTTAACGGAGAAGGTGAACCACAAGAAGCCAGAAAGTGGATTAAACAGATGGAGAAGATCTTTAGAATGGCTGAATGTTCAGAAGAAGATAAAGTGGTCTATGCCACGAACCAACTCAGAGGCGCAGCAGAAGACTGGTGGGAATCTGCTCAGCGCAGGATGGAAGCCAATGGTGTAGAAGTGAATTGGGAGAACTTTAAAGGAGTAATGTTGGAAAAGTATTTACCTTTGTCTTACAAGGTAAAGAAAGAGCAAGAATTCTTAGAATTGAAACAAGGTAGTATGTCGGTTGCTGAGTTCACAAAGAAGTTCGAAGAGTTGTCCTATTATTCCACACACAACGAGTATGCTGAGAATGAAGTGTGGAAGATGAACCAGTATAAGCGAGGTTTAAGAGGCGAGATTGACACTGCAGTGAGTCTCCAAAGAACTGCAAGTTATGATGAACTAGTACATGATAGTCTGGTGGTTGAAGCAGGACTTGCTAAGACCTCTAAAGAAAGATCAGCAGCTTATGAAAAGAAGAAAAGCAGGATGTCAGACAAGTATCACGACAAGCTCAAGCCAAAAGGATCCCCGCAGAGAGGGAAACAGACATACTCTCCACAACATAATCCTTTACGAACTAATCCTACTTGCAAGACGTGTGGTAGGATGCATAAAGGAGAGTGCTTAGTAGGTGCTGGAATTTGTTATGGATGCAAACAGCCAGGGCATTTCATATCAGAGTGTCCAAACAGACGTGGTAAAGGATCAGCTGAAGGAACAACTACTAGTAGGGGCAGAGTGTACTCTCTTGACGGTGCAAAGGCTGTAGCCAATGAAGATTTAATTGCCGGTATGTGTTATTTGGGTACTAATCCAGTAAAAGTTCTCTTTGATTGCGGCGCTACATGTTCTTTTATTTCATATAAATGCGTGGAGACGCTGCAATTACCTTTGTCTCCGTTGAACCCTCCAATGTTAGTATCTACCGCTACTGAAGGCGGAATTGAGGCAAAGTATGTTTGTGAAGGTTGTCCTATCACTGTGTCTAGTAAGACCTATTATGTTGATTTAGTTTGTCTCCCGATGGAGCAGTTGGATGTGATCTTAGGCATGGATTGGCTCTCTGCTAACCATGTGTATATAGGATGTTCAGAGAAGAGTATTTATATGCCTACCAGTGATACGACAGAAGGTGTGGCTCTGTCTGAATTGATTAACCGCACCCATCAGTTAATTCAATTCATTTGTGCTCAAGATAAAGGGTTTTATGTCATGCTCACTGTGGCTTCAGAATCAGAGTTGAGCCCCAGTGATATTCCTGTTGTAAATGAGTATCTAGATGTTTTCCCTTCAGAAGTAACTAGTTTACCTCCAGAGCGTGAGGTGGAATTTTCAATTGATTTGATTCCAGGAGCGGAGCCAGTATCTGTGGCACCGTATAGAATGTCACCAACAGAATTGAAAGAGCTGAAATCTCAACTCGAGGAGTTAATCCAGAAGCATTTTATCAGACCCAGTGTATCACCTTGGGGTGCTCCAGTCTTGTTGGTCAAGAAGAAAGATGGTAGCATGAGGTTGTGTATTGACTATCGTCAACTTAATAAGGTGACTATCAAGAACAAGTATCCTCTTCCCAGGATTGACGACCTCCTAGACCAGCTTAAAGGAGCAACAGTGTTTTCCAAAATTGATCTTCGGTCAGGTTATCATCAGATTCGTATTAAGTCTTCAGATGTGTCTAAGACGGCGTTTCGAACGCGTTACGGGCACTACGAATTTCTGGTTATGCCTTTCGGTGTAACTAATGCCCCAGCAGTATTCATGGATTACATGAACAGAATATTTCAACCTTACCTTGATCAATTTGTGGTGATTTTCATTGATGACATTTTGATCTATTCTAAAGATCCTCAGGAGCATGCTCAGCACTTAAGAATTGTATTGGATGTCCTCAGAGACAAGCAGCTGTATGCTAAGTTTAGCAAGTGTGAATTCTGGTTATCCGAGATTAAGTTTTTGGGTCACGTTATTTCTCAAGGAGGAGTAGCTGTTGATCCATCTAAAGTTGAAGCTGTTCTCAACTGGGAAAGACCCAAGAATGTAGCTGAAGTCAGAAGCTTTCTAGGCTTGGCAGGTTATTATAGAAGGTTTATCATGAAGTTTTCTCAGATTGCTTTACCTCTGTCACGCCTTACCAGGAAGGACGTACCCTTTATTTGGGACGAAGAATGTGAAAGAAGCTTCAAAGTTTTAAAGAGGAAGTTGACTAAGGCGCCAGTGTTGGCTATACCAGATCCTGAAAAGAGGTACACCATTTTCTGCGATGCATCCTCTAAAGGACTGGGTAGTGTTCTTATGCAAGAGGAAAATGTCATAGCTTATGCCTCTAGACAACTCAAGACTCATGAGGAGAATTACCCCACTCATGATCTTGAGCTAGCAGCAATAGTTTTTGCATTGAAGATATGGAGACATCATTTGTATGGTGCACAATTCGATTTGTTTAGTGACCATAAGAGTTTGAAGTACCTGTTTGATCAAAGAGATCTTAACATGAGGCAAAGACGATGGATGGAATATTTGAAGGATTTTGATTTTGATCTAAAATACCATCCAGGAAAGGCTAATGTGGTTGCAGACGCCTTGAGTCGAAAGGCTTTAGTTAAAGCTGAAGTGATGATGCACACGTGTGGACTATATGAAAAGTTTAGAGATCTTAATCTCCATGTTACCGAGATGGAAGGTGGCGTCTTGTTAAACAAGTTAGATATTTCGTGTGACCTACGGTTTAGGATTGCACAAGCTCAATCTGTGGATATGGACCTTCAGAGGAAAGTTGGCCAAGCAGAGTTTTCATGGGCACCAGATGGTGTGTTGCTGTTTGAAGGAAGGATTTATGTCCCGAACGATGAGGAATTAAAAAGATTAATTTTAGAAGAAGCGCACAAGAGCAGTTTTAGTATTCACCCTGGTACCACCAAAATGTACCAAGATTTGAAGAGAGATTATTGGTGGCCTAGTATGAAGAGAGATGTTGCGGAGTTTGTGTCGCGATGTATTGTTTGTCAGCAGGTGAAGATTGAGCACCAAAGGCCTGCAGGGATGTTGGTACCATTGGAAATTCCACAATGGAAATGGGAAGATATAACCATGGATTTTGTGAGTGGATTACCTCGAACACAGCGAGGACATGATTCTATATGGGTAATAGTGGACCGGTTAACCAAGTCAGCTCATTTCTTGCCGGTTAAGACTACGTACCGAGCCTCACAGTATGCTGAATTGTTTATTTCTGAGATAGTGAAACTCCATGGTGTACCAGTCAGTATTGTATCCGATCGGGATCCGATCTTCACATCTCATTTTTGGAAAGCTTTTCAGAAGGCTTTAGGGACAAGATTAAAGATGAGCACGTCCCATCATCCTCAAACAGACGGGCAATCAGAAAGGACTATACAGACGTTAGAGGATATGTTACGTGCATGTATCCTAGAAGATGGAGGTAGTTGGAACAATCATCTACCCTTGATTGAATTCTCTTACAATAACAGTTATCATTCTAGCATTGGAATGGCACCATATGAAGCCCTATATGGTAGGAAATGTAGAACCCCGCTTTGTTGGGCTGAGGTTGGAGATAAGAGCATTTTGGGTCCAGAGATCATTCAGGAGACGACTCTAAAGATTAAGTCCATTCAAGATAAGATGAGAACAGCACAGAGTCGCCAGAAAAGTTATGCTGATAGGAGACGAAGACCCTTAGAGTTTGATGAAGGAGACCATGTATTTCTTAAAGTTACTCCTAAGTTGGGCTTAAGAGGAGCTTTCAGGACTAAGAAGCTTTGTCCAAGATATGTTGGGCCGTTTCAGATACTTCGACGTGTTGGTCCGGCAGCTTATCAGTTGGCGCTGCCACCAGCCATGTCAGGACTACATGATGTCTTTCACGTCTCGCAACTAAGGAAATTCATTCCTGATCCTTTCCAACCCGTGGAGTTAGATAGTATTGATTTGAGATCGGACTTGACCTTTCAACCTGAGCCAGAACAGATAATCGATCGTGATGTTAAAACTTTGCGGAACAAAGAGATTCCTATAGTTAAGGTTGTATGGAAAGGTTCTCCCGACGGCGAAGCAACATGGGAGCTAGAGTCAGACATGCAAGCAACTTATCCTCATTTATTTTCAGGTAACTTCTAATTTCGAGGACGAAATTTCTTTAAGGGGGGTAGATTGTAACATCCCGCTTAGATGCAATTATTATCAGTATTAAACGCAATTGAGAAGCAAGACAATTTAGTAATATTGGAATGGCATGATTGTAATTTAGAAGGAAATGAAGATTTGTTTTAAAACAAGTGGTAAGAATAAATTACCAACTTATTCTACACTCTTCTATTTCCATTTCCTTTCCAATTTTTCAGTTTTCCTCTCCCCTCTTCCTCACCCCACACGCCTTCACTCCCTCACCCTAAACTCATCATTTTCTCATCCAATTCTTAAGAGAAACTTCACAAGCAAGGTTTGGGTAGTAAAGCTAGAACAAGTGAAAGAAACAAGGAATAAACAAGGAAGATTTTGAGAGAAGAAGTAGAGTTAAGCTAAGGCTTTGGGGAATCAGAATAACAAGCACCAATAGGAGGATTAAGGTGAGCTCCACAGGGTTTTAGAACCCGCTTGAGTAAGTTTAGCATAATTTTACAATTTGAGCTAAAAACCTAAGAATTGTATTCTCACTTCTTTTGCTTGATAACTCATTGATAATCATGTTGTAACCTGTTTATAAGCCTTAGAATTTGATCCTTTAAGCTGGCATGATGTTTGAATATGCCTGGAATAGCCAAAAAGAGTGAAATTCACGTTGTGAACAGTTGCAATTCGGCCACCGAATGCTCCAATTCGGCCACCGAATTTGACAGCATAAAATCAGCATTTTGATTCGCAGGAAATCGGCCACCGAATTGGCCAATTCGGCCACCGAATTGCAAGTGTGTTTTTGTGAATGTTTGGATCAAATGAGGATAAGGATAGGCATATAAAGGAGAGATATATACTTGATTATTAAGCCATTATAGGAAGGTTAAGTATTAGAGGTTCAATACTTTAAAGAATGAGAATTATGAGAGAGAATTAATACTCTAAGTTAAGTACCTTTTTTTCAGGATAAGAGTTCAAGAATTAGTAAGATTAAGCCGTGGCCTTCGCTGTTCACGCCAGTGGGACACGAATGGTACACGTAGAGTAAGACTAAAGATTATTACCCTAAGTCGTGACTTTCATCGTTCACGCCAGTGGGACATGAAAAGTTCACGCATCAGTTTACAGATTAGTTATTTGCGTCTTCCGTCGTTCACGCCAGTGGGACACGGGAGGTATACGCATCAGTTAAAACTATTATTAAGTCGTGTCTTCTGTTGTTCACGCCAGTGGGACACAGGAGGTTCACGCCAGTGGGACGTGTTATTCCGCAAGGATAACCGCACGACGACAAGAGGAGTCCGGTGTTAGCCTGATATGATAGGAATTTTCACCGGTTATCAGGGGAATGTGCTTCGGGGTTACTCCACCCGGGGGCATTCCGTAAAATGAACTCAGATAACATTGTTTGTTCAACGCTAACAGCTAACATAAAGATCGGTTAATATTATTTTACTTTATCAGTCAGAGAAATATTTATTCAGACAATTATCAGATATCAGTTAGCAGCTACCAGACGGTGATCCTAGGACTCCCCTTGATCACCAGATTATCAGAAACAGACAGATAGCCCTCTATGGGTAAGATTGAGACTTGGTGATCATAGGTATCCCCGAGATCGCCGAGGTAGGCACGGCAACCCTAGGTTCCCCGAGGTTGCCAAACAGTAGGTAGGGTAGGAGCTCACTGAGACATTATGTCTCATCCCTTTCCTTCTGGTACAGGTTCTTCGCAGGTAGCACGAAGTAAAGGTAAAGAGAAAGCTACAGATTGATCGTGCTGCTTATGTTTTCTTGGAGTTGTATATATAATTGTATCATGATGTATATATTATGGAGAATGTTTAGTAACAGATTATGGAATGTATCAAAGACATATGTTCTGTATAATTTTTAAACAACTTTTCTGTATTGTATTTAATGTATCCAGTATCAGTTTAACACTCTTGCTAATATACTAGTTAAAATTAGTATGGGTGTTACAGCTCAATTGAGGGATCAAATAACACGAGTCACTCAAAAAGATGGGGAATCTATTTACGATGCGTGGGAGCGTTTTAAGGAAATGCTTAGGCTTTGCCCCCATCATGGTTTGGAGAAGTGGTTGATCGTCCATACCTTTTACAATGGTCTTTTGTATGCTACCAAAATGATTGTTGATGCAGCTGCAGGTGGAGCCTTGATGAACAAAAATTACATGAAAGCATATGCTCTCATTGAAGATAGGGCTCAAAACCACTACCAATGGACAAGTGAGAGAGCCATCACCGCTATTGCTCTGTCCTCCTCTGAAAAAGAGGCAGGTATGTACGAGGTTTCCGCCCTTGACCACTTAGCTGCTAAGGTGGATACACTTTTTAATAAGTTTGATAAGTTAAGTGTAAGTGTTGTCACACCTCCTTCTGTTACTCCTCCTTGTGAAATATGTGGTGTTGTTGGTCACATTGGCGTTGATTGTAAACTAGGTGTGCCTGTTGTAAGTCCCGAGCAAGTTAACTATGCTCAAAGAAATTTTTCAAATCCTTTTGGACAACAAATAGCGCCACCTGGTTTTGCAAACAACCAAAGAGTCCCCCAAAGATCCAATTTGGAACTTTTGCTTGAAAATTTTGCTTTATCTCAACAAAAGTGAAACCAAGAATTGAAAAATCAAACTGGATTCTTGAACGACTCTCTTATAAAATTGACCACAAAGGTGGATTACATTGTAACCCACAACAAGATGCTTGAAACCAATCCTAAGGCCTAAATAAATGATGTTACCCTTATGAATGATAAGCAACTGGAGGAACCTCAAGTAAAAAGTAAGAACAATGAGGGTGAAAAGGAGAGTGAGGAACCACAAGCCGAGGTAGAAGCTGAAAAACCAAGTGCACCATACAAATAAAAAATCCTATTTCCACAAAGGCTTGCCAAATTTAACTTGGATGCGCAGTTTAAAAAGTTTGTTGATTTGTTGAAAAGATTTACATTAACGTTCATTTTGCTATTGCTTTGTCTCAAATGCCTCTTTATGCAAAAATTTTGAAAGATATTTCGTCAAAGAAAAGAAATATCGAGGATAATGAGACAGTAGCTTTAACAAGTGAATGTAGTGTTTTTCTTCAAAACAAACTGCCTCCAAAGCTCAAAGATCCTGGCAGCTTTTCCATCCCGTGTGTGCTTGGGAATGAAACTATTGAGAGGGACATGTGCGATTTAGGGGCTAGTGTAAGCCTAATGCCCTTATCCCTCTTTAGGAGGTTTGGCATAGGAGAGTTAAAGCCTACTAGAATAACCTTACAGTTAGCCGACTGTTCCATCATATATCCTGCTGGAATTCTTGAGGATATCCCTATCAAGGTAGGAAAAATTTATATCCCAATGGATTTTGTTGTGATGGAGATGGAAGAGTACTCTCAAGTTCCTATCCTTTTAGGGAGACCATTTGTAATATCTCGCTTAAATGTAACGGTTATCATGTACTAAGAGCTCATTTTGCTAGCATGGCAAATTTGTAATTAAGTGGCAATGGCAAAGTAGTAAATATTTCAATAGGAGGGAATTATAAGAAATGGAGGTAAGATATTTTTCTTACCATTGCTTTCCATTCCTTCTACCCTTCCAAAATCATCATCCATCCCCCTCTTCCCCTCACTCTCACGCCCTCCCTCACTCTCATCAAATCTATCAAGAAACTTCATGCAATCCTTGTGTGATCTATGCAAGCAAGCTAAGCTTTGGAGGTTTAGAACAAGAGGAATAAGAAGAGCAAGGAAGAATCAAGGAGAAATCAAGCTAGGGTTTTGGAATGAGCTTAATAGCACCAATTGAAGTTAAGGTGAGCTCTCTAGGGTTTTAGAACCCACTAAGAGTAAGTTTAAGTGTTTCTAGTATTATGATCAAAGTTATGAATTTTAGTACCCTAATTCTATGCTGTAAGTAATTCTTGATCATTACATGTTGTAAACTGTTAATATGCAATAGAATTTGTCCCTTAAAGTTGTATGATGGTTGGGCATGATTGGATTAACCAAAATGGTGGAAATAACTCACAATAGTGAGAGAATGGATGCCTTAATCCACAAGTTATCATAGAGATGTTAAGGAGCTAGTTTAGGGTTTAACCCTTACTAAGCAATGTTATGTATTCGACTAAGTATATATAAGTCCAAGAAAGATACATTAGTCAAGTTTAGAACCTTCTATAGGTTAAGTACTCATGAATGATTATCTAAGGAATGCATTAGACATGCACAAGAAATTTGAAACGTAATAGATATGTTTATGAACGAAAGTTAAGAATTTAATGTTAAAGATTATATGTGTTCATCAGACTTCGGATTATGCCGGATGGGATTTCTCCGAAAGGGCTATCCACACGTAAGTTATAAGACTATGATAAACGTGTCCAGCAGGCTCCGGGATACGCCGGATGGGACTTCTCCGAGAGGATTGTCCACACGTATGTTAAAAGATTTAAGCATGTCCACCAGGCTCCGGGATTCGCCGGATGGGACTTCACCGAGAGGGTTGTCCACATGTAAAGTTAAGATGTGTCCAGCAGGCTCCGGATTATGCCGGATGGGGCTTCACCGAGAGGGTTGCCTACACAAAGATAAGAGGAGTCCGGTGTTAGCCTGATATGATAGGAATTTCACCGGTATGATGGGAGATGTACTTCGGGGTTACTCCACCCGGATGCACTCCGTAAAATGAACCAAGATAATATTGTTTGTTCAACGCTGACTTACTAACTTTATAATTCAGAATGATGTTTATTAATACTTATGAAATTATTATGAGAATATGACGATTAGTCAGCAGAGAAAGAAAGTGATCATAGGATGTCCCCAGATCACTAAGTATGAGTTAAAGTTTAAAGTTAGAATATGATAAGAAAGATAAAGACATGTAGCGATCCTAGATTTCCCCTTGATCGCGAACTATGTAGAGATAGATGGCGATCGTAGGTATCCCCAAGATCGCTAAGAGTAGGCACGGCGACCCTAGGTTTCCCCCGTGGTTGCCAACAGTAGGTTGGGCTGGAGCTCACTGAGACGTTATGTCTCACCCCAATCCTTCTGGTGCAGGTTCATAGGTTAGCAAGAGATGTTCATGAAGATCTTCAAGAAGACGCTGGATGGAGTGCAGATGCTCGTCATGGACAAGCTCAGGAGATTGACAGATTATATATATATGTATATGAAAGTGTATTTTATGATATTTGGATATTTATGTAAACGAGCAAATTGTACTCATTCAGTAGTTTATATATTAATTATTGAAAATTTTAATGTATCCGATATCAGATTAATACACATGCTAAATATTCTAGATAATTTAGTATGGGTGTTACAATTGGTATCAGAGCAGGTCGATTCAGACCGTGCCATGGGTCATTAAAGTTTCAATAAAAGTAGTGGAACCATTGGGTTCCGGATGTTGTTCTAAAGGTCACATCTAGTTGAGCCTGATCAACTCAGTCTAGTATATGACAGTTAGGACAAATGTCTGAGAGCTGAATGTGACCAAGGAGGAATGAAGTGTTTGAAGAGAGAAGTTTATGGCGTCTAAATTTTTAAGACGGAATTAGCAAAGAAGTATTCAATGCCAAATGGTGGCCATCAGACTGTAAGCAACGAAGCCCGTCAGTGGCAAAGTTTCAGAAACATAAGAGATATTTAAAAGGTAAGGTGAAGCACCTCAACCAGTTGGACGCATCGTTGGACGATGCCTCGTCTGCGTAAGACATACGGATTAAGGAATCACGGAATGCTCTAGGGAATGACGTGGAACCTTGACGGGAACCACAGTTTGAGAAATTAAAGTGAAGTGTTGGCTAAGTAACGATTTTGAGTACAGAGTTAAGGAATTACTGTACCAAACCTAGAGGAATGAAATGAGGAATTACCGGTCAGTTTTTGAAACCTCTGATTCTCAGCAAAGATAGAGTGTTGAAGAATCGAACTGGAATCGGATGAGATTTTTAATGTCCGGTCAGTTAAGAGAATTAATTATGGATTAAGCGAGTTATTTGGACAGATGAAACTAACCAC
This sequence comes from Medicago ruthenica, assembly GCA_018208015.1. Taxonomy (NCBI): domain Eukaryota; kingdom Viridiplantae; phylum Streptophyta; class Magnoliopsida; order Fabales; family Fabaceae; genus Medicago; species Medicago ruthenica. The sequence goes on along the minus strand of CM031378.1, from coordinate 34,944,896 downwards.
TCAAGTGTGGTCATTGAGTATGAATCGCAAGTAAGTTTAACCCCATCAGATCAGCCGCACCTTCCGAACCATAAATACTAGATTTGGGAATTAAGAAGAGAAGATGGTATGCAACCTAAGAATTACGAGGGATGAATAAGTGCTAATAATAAGACCTGTTGCATGTTGAAGTGTGAATCAGATATTCAGATGTGTTCTATTAGTAAGAGCGTTGGAAACAAACTAAGCTAGACTGGAATTTTACTTGATGAAGGTTGGATAGTAAATAATAAGTTGTTGGAAATTTGGTGAACTGATGGACGAACAAAGTTGAACTATTTTAAGTGGATAAAGAGGACAAGTATACGCCAACACAAGATTATAGTAGACTAGTGTTGAAGGATGATCGGAATTTCAGCCGAGAAATTATGTTGAGATTTTAATATGCGGAGGATCGTCTTGAATATGAAAGGTTAGGATTGAGGTTAATGTTAATGAGTTATATGTTCTCAACTGAAGAGTTTCCTCTCACAAATATTCTAGAAGCTGAAGGAGACCACCTCGTGTCAATAAGTTTCCGGGGGTGGTAATAAGGTATAGATTTCGGGGCTAATAAGATCAAGGTGTGAATTGTGAATACAATAACAAGTTACTGGAGGAATCCGATAGATTATGATAATGTGCAAAAGTTTAAGATCGATTAATCGGACACTCGAAGAAACGTAACCTATGTCTGGGCGTTCAAGAGGACCAATAAGAGTTTGAATCTTATTCAAGACGGATTGTTCCGTAGAAACTCGAAGGGGTAACCTAAGAGATATGGTAAGATAATAGAGACCGGAGTTGTCTCGGAAAAGAGTATAAGAATGAAACCCTTACGGATAAAAATAGAACGTTTAGTAACGGGACTCAAACCCTCAGTGGATGCAGTGTGCAGAAGATGTGAATCTCCAGAAGTCATAGAATGTTTTGGAATTTGCCACAAGTGATTGTGTGCGAATTTAAATCGTCTTAAGCATGTTTTAATCGGTTTTCCACAATGTTTAATGATTGTATATGGTGTACTGATCAAGAGACAATTACAGAAATTCAGAAAAATGGAGAGTTAAGTTGGAACCAGAGTATAAGCCGTTTGATAGGAGCATTATTAGGCTCGTGATAGTTGCTGAAAACCGTTTACGGGTTTTGGCGTATTATTGTGAAAGTAAGTATATGGTTTAAGCCCGAAAGGAAACACAAGTCAGGGGGATGACTAATCCGTAAGTTAAGCAGATGGTTTTGTTACGGTAATTACAAAGTGATAAAGTAAAACGAATGGTCGATGAAATTTTATATGACAATAGTGGTGTGTTGCTCCAATTCTAATTCGAGCTGTTAAGAATCAGAGTGGCGCAGCGGAGTAGCAGAAAGTATAGACGACTTGAACAAATCACAAGTTCTAAAGGAAAATTATAGAAGTTAAGTTGAGGGATACTTCAAACCTCGATGTTCATGAGAAATGGAAAATTGGAATAGATTAAGAATATATGGTAAGGAATAAGAAGGATGTGATTCTAGCACATTAAGTCGGAATCAATGGAAGTTATTGTTGAATGGTAATTTAGCTATGTTAGCTCAACATCAGTACAGGTTGCGCTTGCAAGATAAAATATTTGAATTTGAGGCCTCGAACAGAAACGACAATGTAGTGGCGAATGAGTCTAATTTCACGTTGTACCCATGTCATGTCAACATGTCTTAGTTGAAGAGTTCAGAAATTCTTGAACTTATTGTTCACCAGTAAAGGAAGGAGAACTTTATGCAGGTTAAAAGTCACTCGTAGTCCACAGTAAAGGACTGCGTAATTTCAGGTTATGACTAAAGGATTAAAGACTAGGTGTGCTATTATTAGTAGCAATTAAGTAGAGTTTTCTATTGAAACCAAGGATCTTGAATTCGATGTATAGAAATGAGAAATAAGTTTATGATGCCGATAGAATGTAACCATAATTTGCGTTATGAGTTATTGCATACTTAAGAAATAAACATGAGTAACATTGGCAGGGCAAACCTGGCAAGCCAGTCGAAAGGCAAATCCCGAATGTTACAAAACGAGTTAAAAGTAAAAGAAAAGATTCCCATTTGATGTGGTAGTGTCTCAAATATGTTAAGATTAAGAATGATGTCCCGCTAGTTGGACAATGATGATGTGACGTACTATGTACCCGTTAGTAGCGTACATGTACTTTAACATATATGTAAATTAAGTGTTATGAAATATACTATGGATGATATGATATGCGAGATGGTTTTACCACCCATCACTTGGACTACGTTTTATAAGCTTTGGATATATATATCGGCATAGAAAGTATTAACGACACGATAAGGATTCAAGATAAGTGTTGACAGGAATGATAAAAGATTATCAGACTTCTGGTAACGAAGAATGACTTCTAATTTATCAAGATAAATGACGCCAACTACTTATTAAGCAAAGCACAAGTAATCTGTAAGAATTCCGCGAATTCTTGAGAATTTTATAGTGGAGGTAATGATTATGATTGCGACAAGAAGCACATTGTGATGGCATAAAGAAAGGAGCAGGTGCTAGAGGTGAAACCTCCTGCTTGTACTTGGAATAATAATGAAGTTGGAATGATCCTTGCATTTGCATGTGGTATATAATATCAGATGTTTTTCGGTGTAATGATGATTCTATATGGAAGGGTACGACATAGGTCTATAAGTAAAATGTCGTCGTATGAGACGAAAGATAAAGATAATAATTCATGGGAAATAATTCAGTGCAAGAAACCCACTGAAGAGTGGGAATATTTGAGAATAATAAGAAGAATATAATGTCGTCAAAGTAAGGTTACATGGACTACGAAGGTATTTATAAGGATTAGTACAAGTGTCAGAGCTGGACAACTCCAGATTGGAATTTACAAAAGGGTATGAACCAGGAACATGGTCAAGCGAGTTGGATACGATGGTTCAGATAACCTCACATCCCATTACGTAAGAGTTATGCAATTCACCACGAGCATTTCAGTTAAAGGAAAAGTTGTCGAGTATATTCGATATATAGAGTTGGAATTCCAAGGGATTCTGATAAGCAAGACGAACTGGAGTTCTGGCTAGTAGAGGAAGTGGTATGAGAGATTCATTCATATATGATAGTGGAACTAAATTTCGAGGACGAAATTTCTTTAAGGGGGGTAGATTGTAATATCCCGCTTAAATGTAACGGTTATCATGTACTAAGAGCTCATTATGCTAGCATGGCAAATTTGTAATTAAGTGGCAATGGCAAAGTAGTAAATATTTCAATAGGAGGGAATTATAAGAAATGGAGGTAAGATATTTTTCTTACCATTTCTTTCCATTCCTTCTACCCTTCCAAAATCATCATCCATCCCCCTCTTCCCCTCACTCTCACGCCCTCCCTCACTCTCATCAAATCTATCAAGAAACTTCATGCAATCCTTGTGTGATCTATGCAAGCAAGCTAAGCTTTGGAGGTTTAGAACAAGAGGAATAAGAAGAGCAAGGAAGAATTAAGGAGAAATCAAGCTAGGGTTTTGGAATGAGCTTAATAGCACCATTTGAAGTTAAGGTGAGCTCTCTAGGGTTTTAGAACCCACTAAGAGTAAGTTTAAGTGTTTCTAGTATTATGATCAAAGTTATGAATTTTAGTACCCTAATTCTATGTTGTAAGTAATTCTTGATCATTACATGTTGTAAACTGTTAATATGCAATAGAATTTGTCCCTTAAAGCTGTATGATGGTTGGGCATGATTGGATAAACCAAAATGGTGGAAATCCTGTTTTAAACTTGCCCTATGCTGTCCAACTGCAGGTAAAATCGTGTCACGATTGTACAACCGTGTCACGATTTTATAGGCAGAAACCAACACGATTTCTGGGTAGGAAATCGTGACACGATTTCCAAATCGTATCACGATTTTGCAATGGGCAGGAACATAAAGTTTTTCGTCAAATCTTGCACCGTTCTGGCTATCCAATGAAGGTGAGAAAAACACACACAAGAAGGGGGGGTTGAATTGTGTGACTCAAAAACTGGTTTCTTTTACTTTTCAAAACTTAAGGCAAGTTCAGAAGCTAATATGAATCAGTTCTGAACTGTTTTCTCAGAGTTATGAAGCGGATTAATAAGTAAAAGAGATAAGGGAAGAGAGAGACACATCAAATTATACTGGTTCCTTCTCAATGTGAGAAGTAGTCCAGTCCCCTTGTTTTCCAACAAGAGAGTTTCACTATAATCATTACACTTTGCTTAACCACTAAGGAAGAGACTTCCAGTTGCTCAATCACAAAGAAAGAGACTTCTATGCTCAATCACCAAGGAAGAGGCTTCCAATGCTCAAGTCACTAAGACAAGAGACTTCCAATGCTCAAGACACTCAGTCAAGAGACTTCTCAAATGCTCAAGACACTAAGTCAAGAGGCTTCTGACTCAGACCACAAAGGAATGAGATTACAAATGCTCAGTATACAGACTGAGACTTAAGGGACCAAACTGGTTTACAAATGAAATAGTTTGGGATGAACACTTGATCAAATATCAGAGGTGTTCTCTAAATACAACACAGGTTAAGACTCTTAACCTTAAGAAATTCTAAGTTACAAAGATAAAAGAATTTCTAAGAGGTTGGGTAACTTGCGTATTTTTGACAGCAAAACAGAGCAAGAGTTCAGTTCTTTGTTTCAAGAGTCTTAGTCAAATTTCTTCTTCAAATCTTCTTCCTTTTATAGATGAAATATAGTTGTTGAAGATTTGCTTGAATTGAGGAAAGAGCCGTTGCAAGCTGAGCTAGAATTTCTGCAAAAGTGTGCTGCACTTTTTCAAACAGAACAGAGCAGTTGCCATTTTTGAAATGGCCTACCTTAAAAGCTGGAGAATGTTTGGGTCAGGGAGACAACTGTTCCATTGAGTTGTTCTGACACATTCAGGCATTAAATGCGCACAGTACTGGTCAATATCAAAGCCACATCAGCTTCAGAAGCTTCTCTGTGAACAGTGCATCAGAAGCTGAAGTATCAGAAGCTGCTTTGTACGGATCAGAAGCTGGCTTCAGGAGTTGACTTTGCGTTGACTTCTTCAGAAGCACCCAGTCTTCAGAAGCTGCCTTCAGACTCAGAAGCTGCACTTCAGGAGCACCACTTCAGGAGCACTTCAGAAGCTTCACTTCAGGAGCACTTCTTCAGGACCACTTCAGAAGCTCTTACTTCAGTACCACTACTTCAGGAGCACTTCTTCAGGAGCACTACTTCAGGAGCACTTCTTCAGACCCAGTTTCCTTCTAGCTTTGCAACCTTGCTTCTTAGCTTTCCTTCCTTGCTCTAAGCTTGTTCTTCCATAACCATTCTTAATAAATAATCATAAAGCACATGGTTCTGAAAACACTTGAACAAAGCATTAGCAATTAACCAATTTTCTCTTTAACACTTTGTTATCATCAAAACCATAAAGAGAGATATGTTTACACATAAATGTTTCAACAATCTCCCCCTTACTTTATAAGAGACTTGTTAAACACATTTTGTTCCAACATCCAATACTGCTTCAGACTCAAGGAACAACATGTAATGGTTAAGCATTGCTAATAAGCATTTAAAGACCTATCCTTGATAATGTTTAGATCATTATTATAGATTGAGGATAGGCACAATAGTGAGAGAATGGATGCCTTAATCCACAAGTTATCATAGAGATGTTAAGGAGCTAGTTTAGGGTTTAACCCTTACTAAGCAATGTTATGTATTCGACTAAGTATATATAAGTCCAAGAATGATACATTAGTCAAGTTTAGAACCTTCTATAGGTTAAGTACTCATGAATGATTATCTAAGGAATGCATTAGACATGCACAAGAAATATGAAATGTAATAGATATGTTTATGAACGAAAGTTAAGAATTTAATGTTAAAGATTATACGTGTTCATCAGACTCCGGATTATGCCGGATGGGATTTCTCCGAAAGGGCTATCCACACGTAAGTTATAAGACTATGATAAACGTGTCCAGCAGGCTCCGGGATACGCCGGATGGGACTTCTCCGAGAGGATTGTCCACACGTATGTTAAAAGATTTAAGCATGTCCACCAGGCTCCGGGATTCGCCGGATGGGACTTCACCGAGAGGGTTGTCCACATGTAAAGTTAAGATGTGTCCAGCAGGCTCCGGATTATGCCGGATGGGGCTTCACCGAGAGGGTTGCCTACACAAAGATAAGAGGAGTCCGGTGTTAGCCTGATATGATAGGAATTTCACCGGTATGATGGGAGATGTACTTCGGGGTTACTCCACCCGGATGCACTCCGTAAAATGAACCAAGATAATATTGTTTGTTCAACGCTGACTTACTAACTTTATAATTCAGAATGATGTTTATTAATACTTATGAAATTATTATGAGAATATGACGATTAGTCAGCAGAGAAAGAAAGTGATCATAGGATGTCCCCAAATCACTAAGTATGAGTTAAAGTTTAAAGTTAGAATATGATAAGAAAGATAAAGACATGTAGCGATCCTAGGTTTCCCCTTGATCGCGAACTATGTAGAGAAAGATGGCGATCGTAGGTATCCCCAAGATCGCTAAGAGTAGGCGCGGCGACCCTAGGTTTCCCCCGTGGTTGCCAACAGTAGGTTGGGCTGGAGCTCACTGAGACGTTATGTCTCACCCCAATCCTTCTGGTGCAGGTTCATAGGTTAGCAAGAGATGTTCATGAAGATCTTCAAGAAGACGCTGGATGGAGTGCAGATGCTCGTCATGGACAAGCTCAGGAGATTGACAGATTATATATATGTATATGAAAGTGTATTTTATGATATTTGGATATTTATGTAAACGAGCAAATTGTACTCATTCAGTAGTTTGTATATTAATTATTGAAAATTTTAATGTATCCGATATCAGATTAATACACATGCTAAATATTCTAGATAATTTAGTATGGGTGTTACACCATTCCTTGCTACTGCGGGAGCCATAATCAATGTGAAAAATGGTTTGTTGGTATTTCATGTAGGAGAAGAGAAGGTTGAATTTGAAATCGCCAATTTGATGAAAAGTCCTTCTACTCAAGACTCTTGTTGTATGGTGGATGTAATTGATGATTGTGTGAAAGAATGCTCCTTAGTATCATCTGCACACAAAAATCTACATGACCCAGGCTAATAAAAGAAACTCTTTTTTATTGTCAAGCTAGTGACGTTAAAAGAGCACCGCGTGGGAGGCAACCCACGGGTTTATTCGAGTTTGTTAGTTTTGTTTTTGTAGGGTAATAAGAATAAAGTTTCCAAAATGATCAGAAGGAACATGGTTGAGTGTGAGAAGGTTTGATTCATGTCTGTTTGCAGAAAAAGTGCCGAAAAAAATTGGAAAATCGCGTTTTTCTCCACCCAGAAAAAAACGCACAGTCTGGCCACAGGGGGCTCACGACCGTGCGTTTTCCTTAACTCCTAGCACCGTAGCAAACGCACGGTCCGTACGTTTATATAGCACGACCGTGCGTTTTTCCTAGCCTCAGATTTAAACATTTTTTCTCTTCGTTTTCCTTCATTCAACACACACACACCTCATCCTCTTCATATTCTCCTAAAGCAAAACTTCCCAAAACCTCCATAACTCACCCAAACTACCTCAAATCTTCACCAATTTCCACCAATCAAAACCCAAATCAACAACCCATTACATCCTAAACATAATCCTACATTCAAAATCAAAAATCATCCACCATCCACAAAACCCCAAAATTTTCATGTACCCAAAACCCAACCATAAAAACCTCCATAAATCTTCCCAAACACTCACCCAAACAACAAATCTTTGTCCAAACCATAACCCCAACCATCAAAACCACCTTTTCTAACCCTCAATTCACGAAAACCCCATAATTTTCAAAAACCCATTTTTGTCAACTCTAATCAAATACAAAAATACCAACGAAAAAGAGAAACAATGATGATGCTGGAACTCCGGGTGGAAAAGGAAAGAAGAAAGGGAAGGCACGGGTGACGAATAGGCATGACATTGTGTTCGAAAATGGTGAACAAAGGGAGGTGTATGAGATGCTGCTCAGCCGAAAAATCACAACCACCAGGTATCGCTGTTTTTACTCATGTGAAAGGTTAGGGATTAGGGGTAATGTGGAAGAATTGTTAAATAGACTAGGCTGGATGGATTTTTTGAACCCAAGGCATGTCACTTTTGAGAGGATTACCCTCAAATTTTTGAGTTCCTTAGTCCTTACTGATGAGGACGATGTTATTGCTAGTTTGAAATTTAGGCTTTTTGATGAAACCTATGAGATGACCTTTGATGAGTTTTGTGTGAAACTTGGTTTTGCAAATGATGGGTTGATTCATAATGCTAAGAAACAGGAGCTTAGGACAGGGGAATTTGATGCTCATGCTTTCTGGTCACAAATCACCGATGAGTCTCATTTTGAGACCAGAAGCGCTAAAGCAAGCCAAATACAAAACCCAGTCTTCCGGTACTTTGTTTGGCTTGTACTTTGTTTGGTAGAGGGGAGTCAGGAACTTTGAGAGTGGGAGAGCTTTTCATGCTTTGGGAAATGGTAAGAAATTAGTTGGTCAATACCTGTCATTACCTCCTTAGCCATTTGGTTCATGTGTCTGAGAGTAGGGCGGGTATAATTGTAGTTGGGGGTATGGTCAGCCATATTGCTAAAAAGTTTGGGCTGGGTGAAAGAATGGTAAAGTTGCCAAGTGTTGAGGGTGATAAGGAAATTGACATGAACATGTGCCTTCAAATGTTCATGGTTAAGGCGATGGGTGAGAAAAAGGACAGGTTTGATCTGCTGATTAACAAAGAAAGATCCATCACGCTACTTAACCAAGCAAGGACAAACACCTTCAATCAACAAAATTGGCTCTATACTAATGTCGTTGTACCACAAGAGCCACACCAAATCCCAACCCAAGATGATCCCATGGAGAAAGAGCATATGGAGCAAGAGCAAGTCCACGGAGAGCCGGTTAACCTTGATTGGTATGCTAGGATCGAAGCCGAACAACTAAGGCAAGGTGCTGAAATCTTTTGGCAAGGTGGTGAGATCTACCGGCAAGGACAAATGCGAGATTTAATGATGCAGCACTTCCACATCCAGTACCCTCCATGTAATATCCCGCTTAGAAGTATCAGTTATAAGCGTTAGAAACTTCGGTTACAAGCGATGGCAAAGTGGTAATTGAGTAGTGGCATGGTTGTAAATAACAGGAAAAAGGGCTTAATGGATTTATATGAAATTTTCAAAGGTTTTTACTCATTTTCTTACACACCAAAAATCAGAATTTTTACTCTCCCTTTCTTCTCATTTTCGCCCCTCCTTCTCCATTCACTACCATCATCAATCTTCATCCTTTAAGTTAGTAAACTCCTTCCTAAACATTGGTGAGGCAATCAAGCTTTTGTTGGAGAGTTTTGGAGCAAGAAGAAGTAATAGAAAGCCAAGGAATAGAAGAGGTTTTGAGTAGAGATTTGGAACTTGAAGTTTGAGTTTGGATTCAAGACTTAGCAAGCAATCTTTGAGTTTGAGGTGAGCTCTTAGAGGGTTTTAGAACCCTACTTTGTCTAAGCTTAAAAGTTATAGTATTGAGAGTTATTTTGATGGAATCATGCCTTAATCCCTTGTTGGTTTGTGAATACATGTTTGGTATGTGTTATCTTGTTCATATGTCTTAGAAAAATCCTTTCCCATAAGTTAATTGATGATTGGGAATGCTTGGGATAGTCTAGGAAGTGAAATTATGAGTGCTGCTGAAGCCAAAATCGTGCTCCGATTTATGGGCATCGTGCTACGATTTTATGTCCTGTTTTTCATGGAACTTTCGCATAAAATCGTGCTCCGATATCCTCATATCGTGCTACGATATTGGTCCCCTTCAGCATAATTTTTCCTGAGCTTTGGCTTGGTAATGGGGAAGTATAAGGGATAGGCATGGTATTAGGAGATGTATACTTGTACTCCTAAGCTATATAGATGTGGTTAGGGATTGGTAATGGGATTATTTGTTTATAAGTGAAGTCCCTACATTCCCATAACTTGTGCAAACACTAGGATAATGAAAGTAAGAATGTATTACCCATCATAGTTGTAGACAAGTTAATAGAGTTGGATCTCCAACAATCATAGGAGGCTTATGAGAACGATAAGCCAAGTTTATAGATTACAGGTTATAGATTACAGGAAATATTTACATGATCAAGTAACAGGCAAGTATATATATTTATACACTCTTTTATCAAAGTCAAAGTATAATAATAACTCAAAGTCAAAGGCATGTTCAGCAGACTCCGGGATTCGCCGGATGGGATCTCTCCGAGAGGGTTATCCACATGCAATTTCATAGGGAGTCCGGTGATAGCCTGATATGATAGGAGTTTCACCGGTTCATAGGGAGCTGTCCTCGGGGTTACTCCACCCGGGCCGCACTCCGTAAAACGAACTCAGATTAATTGTTTGTTCAACGCTAACAGCTAACATAAAACACTTTATTGCTTTATGTTATACAGTCATAGTAAAAGTTATAGTTATAGAGAGTTTTACAGTTAAAGATAGGTTATAGTTAAAGTTATAGGCAGGTTAAAGACTTGGCGATTCTAGAATTCCCCTAAATTGCCAAGGTAGGCATGGCGACCCTAGGTTCCCTGTGGTCGCCAAACAGTAGGTTGGGTAGAGCTCACTGAGACATTATGTCTCATCCCATTCCTTCTGGTGCAGGTTCACAGGCAGGATCGCAATCAGCACGCAACAAGGGTAAGGAGAAGGCTACGGACTGATCGTGCTGTTGTTATATGTTTGGATGATTGTATTATATGGATGTATTATATGTTGTGATACTTGATGTACAAGTAACAAGAGAAAAGTATTAACTTTGGATGTAATATTACAGTGTGTTGTAATATTTGTATGAACTTTTATATTGTAAATTAATGTATCCAGTACGAAATTCTAATACTCGTATAAGATCCTAGGCAATCTTATTATGGGTGTTACAATTTGGTATCAGAGCAGGTCGATTCAGACCGTGCCTTGGGTCATTAAAATACAATTCAAGTTTGTGGATCTCTTGGATCCGGGACGTTATTCTAAATGTTATATCTGGTTTAAACTGATCACTTTGACTTGTGTATGACAGTTAGGATAATATGTCTGGGAGGAGAAGAGGTCCTGGCAGGCCTAGATCAAATCAGGCTAATGCTAAGGAAGCCGGAGGAGACCCTAATAAGCAATTTTGGGCTCAAATGATGCAACAGCAGCAGGCGTTGCAGCAACAGTACCAAGAGCAGCAAGCTCAGGCTGCGTTACAGCATCAGCAGATGATGCTCATGATGCAGCAGCAAGCCCAACAACAGGCCCAAGCTCAGCAAGAATGGATGGGAATGATGCACCATGGACAAGGTGCTCAGCAGCAGACACCACCACCAGCAGTGGCGAATCCATCCTACCGGGAGTTTAACAGAAATCACCCTCCTGAGTTCAATGGGGAAGGTGAACCTCCAGAGGCTAAGAGATGGCTGAAACAGATTGAGAAAGTGTTCCGGATGGTGGATTGCCCTGAGGAAAGTAAAGTTTTGTTGGCTACTAACCAGTTTAGAGGCGCAGCGGAAGATTGGTGGGAATCCGCCCAACGCCGAATGATAGCAAACGATGTTGAGGTTAATTGGGATAACTTCAAGGAAGCAATGATAGAGAAGTATATCCCAATGTCTTATAAAGTGAAGAAGGAACAGGAATTTCTTGAGCTGAAGCAAGGTGGCATGTCAGTCACCGAGTTTACAAAGAAGTTTGAAGAGTTGTCGTATTACTCCTCTCACAACGAGTATGCCGCTAATGAGAGTTGGAAGATGAATCAGTATAGGCGTGGGCTGAGAGGTGAGATTGATACAGCCGTGAACCTACAAAGGAATACTACCTACGACGAGATGGTCCATGATAGTTTGATTGCGGAGGCGGGTTTTGCCAAGACCGCGAAAGAGAAAGCTGCAGCATATGAAAAGAGAAAGGGAAAGTTTCCAGATAGGTATCAAGAGAACAAGCCTAAGGGTTCTCCAAAAAGGGGAAAACAGTCATTTACACCACAGGCGAATGACAATTGCAAATACTGTGGAAAACTACATCGTGGTGAATGCATGAGACGTACGGGTGTGTGTTTCTGGTGTAGGCAACCGGGGCACGTTTTTGCTAACTGTCCCGAAAGAAAGAATAAAAGTGGAGCTGAAGGTACTACAACAAGTAAGGGCAGAGTGTACTCCCTTGATGGCCAGAAGGCTTTGGCAAATGAAGATTTAATTGCCGGTATGTGTTACTTAGGCCAAACTCCAGTTAAAGTGCTTTTTGATTGTGGTGCAACATGTTCCTTTATTTCTTACAAGTGTGTTGAAGCTTTACAATTGTCCATGTCACCGTTGATACCTCCTATGACGGTATCTACCGCTACTGAGGGCGGAGTTGTAGCTAGTTTTATATGTGAAAATTGCCCGATCACTGTATCTAGCAAGACATACTATATAGATTTAGTGTGTCTTCCCATGATACAACTTGATGTGATCTTAGGAATGGATTGGTTATCTGCCAATCATGTGTATATTGGATGTGCGGAGAAGTGTATCTTTATGCCTACAGATGATACGACTGAAGGTGTGGCTTTATCAGAGTTAATCAACCGCACGCATCAGCTTATGTGTGCCCAGGATAATGGTTTTTATGTGATGGTTACTGTGACTTCAGAATCAGAACTGAGTCCCAGTGACATTCCTGTTGTCAGTGACTATTTGGATGTTTTTCCTTCAGAGATAAGTAATTTACCCCCGGAACGGGAAGTTGAGTTTTCTATTGATCTCATCCCAGGATCAGAACCAGTATCAGTGGCGCCTTATAGAATGTCACCATCAGAGTTAAAGGAATTGAAGTCTCAGTTAGAAGACTTAATTCAGAAACATTTCATCAGGCCCAGTGTGTCACCTTGGGGTGCGCCAGTGTTGTTGGTTAAGAAGAAGGATGGTAGCATGAGATTGTGCATTGACTACCGTCGGTTGAATAAAGTAACAATTAAGAACAAGTATCCGTTACCAAGGATTGATGATCTTTTGGATCAACTCAAAGGAGCTGCAGTGTTTTCAAAGATTGATCTCAGATCAGGATACCACCAGATTCGTATCAAATCATCAGATGTGTCCAAGACGGCGTTCAGAACACGTTACGGACATTATGAATTTTTGGTTATGCCGTTTGGAGTGACTAATGCTCCAGCAGTGTTCATGGATTATATGAATAGAATATTCCAGCCTTACCTGGATCAGTTTGTTGTAATATTCATAGATGATATTTTGATCTACTCAAAGGACTCACAGGAACATGCTCAACATCTGAGGATTGTTTTGGACATCCTTAGAGAAAATCAGTTATATGCAAAATTCAGCAAATGTGAATTTTGGTTATCGGAAATCCAGTTTTTGGGGCATGTTATTTCTAAAGGAGGAGTGTCAGTTGACTCATCAAAGGTTGAAGCTGTCCTTAATTGGGCCAGGCCAACGAATGTAACAGAGGTTCGGAGTTTCCTCGGTTTAGCAGGTTACTACCGAAGATTTATTATGAGATTTTCACAGATTGCTTTGCCATTGACACGCCTCACAAGGAAAGATGTGCCTTTCGTCTGGGACGAAGATTGTGAGAAAAGTTTCCGGACTTTGAGGAAGAAATTATCCAAGGCTCCAGTATTGGCAATACCAGACCCTGAAAAGAAATATGTGGTTTATTGTGATGCGTCCTCTAAAGGACTAGGCTGTGTGCTCATGCAAGAATGTAATGTTATAGCTTATGCTTCTCGACAGCTTAAATCTCATGAGGAGAATTACCCCACTCATGACCTTGAATTGGCGGCAATAGTTTTTGCTTTGAAAGTGTGGAGGCACCATTTGTATGGAGCACAATTTGATTTGTTCAGTGACCACAAAAGTTTAAAGTATTTGTTTGATCAACGGAAACTGAACATGAGGCAGAGAAGATGGATGGAATATTTAAAGGATTTTGATTTCGAGTTAAAGTATCACCCTGGAAAGGCGAATGTAGTTGCGGACGCCTTGAGCAGGAAATCTTTGATTAAAGCAGAAGTACTGATGCATACCTGTGGATTGTATGAGAAATTTCGAGATCTTAATCTCAGCGTTACAGAATTGGATGATGGCGTCTTATTACAAAGATTAGAGGTTACTTGTGATTTGCGGTCCCGAATCGCGCAAGCTCAAGAATCAGATGTGAATCTTCAGAGGAGGATTGGACAGTCAGAATTTTCAAGGGCTTCGGATGGTATTCTGCTGTTTGAAGGTAGAGTTTGTGTTCCCAAAGATGCTAGTTTAAAGAGGTTGATTTTAGAAGAGGCACACAAGAGTAGTTTCAGTATTCATCCGGGTACCACTAAAATGTATAAAGATTTAAAGAAAGATTATTGGTGGCCAGGGATGAAGACTGATATTGCGGAGTTTGTATCACGTTGTATTGTGTGTCAACAAGTGAAAATTGAACATCAGAGGCCAGCAGGGATGCTTGTACCATTGGAGATCCCTCAGTGGAAATGGGAAGAAATCTCTATGGATTTTGTGACAGGGTTACCTCGGACTCAACGGGGACATGATTCAATTTAGGTAGTTGTCGATCGGTTAACAAAGTCTGCTCACTTTTTACCGGTTAGGACTACTTACAGGGCTGCTCAGTACGCAGAATTGTTCATAGCGGAGATTGTGAAACTACATGGTGTTCCGACCAGCATTGTGTCAGATAGAGATCCTATCTTCACTTCTCACTTTTGGAAGGCTTTTCAGAAGGCTTTGGGAACAAGGTTAAAGTTGAGTACGTCTCATCATCCTCAAACAGATGGACAATCAGAGAGAACTATACAGACATTGGAGGATATGTTACGTGCATGCATTTTAGAGGATGGAGCAAGTTGGAATAATCATCTGCCTTTGATAGAGTTTTCGTATAATAACAGTTACCATTCTAGCATCGGAATGGCACCCTATGAGGCACTATATGGCAGGAGGTGTAGAACACCGCTTTGTTGGTCAGAGGTTGGAGATAAAAGCATTTTGGGACCTGAGATTATCCAGGAAACCACTTTGAAGATTAAATCCATTCAGGATAAGATTAGAACTGCTCAAAGTCGACAGAAGAGTTATGCGGACAAGAGGCGAAGACCTCTAGAGTTCGAAGTGGGAGATCATGTTTTCCTGAGAGTTACCCCTAAGTTGGGACTGCGAGGTGTTTTCAGAACAAAGAAATTGAGTCCAAGATTTATTGGGCCATTTGAGATACTTAAACGAGTTGGACCAGCAGCTTACCAACTGGCTCTGCCACCGGCGATGTCAGGATTACATGATGTTTTCCATGTTTCACAGTTAAGGAAGTTCATTCCTGATCCTCACCAACCAGTAGAGTTGGAATCTATCGACTTAAGATCGGATTTGACTTTTCGACCCGAACCGGAACGGATTGTTGAACGTGATGTTAAAGCATTGAGGAACAAAGAGATTCCAATTGTCAAAGTTATATGGAAAGGTTCTCCCTACGGTGAAGCTACATGGGAATTGGAATCAGAGATGATGGAGAGCTACCCGCATCTTTTTACAGGTAATTTCTAAATTTCGAGGACGAAATTTCTTTAAGGGGGGTAGAGTGTAATATCCCGCTTAGAAGTATCAGTTATAAGCGTTAGAAACTTCGGTTACAAGCGATGGCAAAGTGGTAATTGAGTAGTGGCATGGTTGTAAATAAGAGGAAAAAGGGCTTAATGGATTTATATGAAATTTTCAAAGGTTTTTACTCATTTTCTTACACACCAAAAATCAGAATTTTTACTCTCCCTTTCTTCTCATTTTCGCCCTTCCTTCTCCATTCACTACCATCATCAATCTTCATCCTTTAAGTTAGTAAACTCCTTCCTAAACATTGGTGAGGCAATCAAGCTTTTGTTGGAGAGTTTTGGAGCAAGAAGAAGTAATAGAAAGCCAAGGAATAGAAGAGGTTTTGAGTAGAGATTTGGAACTTGAAGTTTGAGTTTGGATTCAAGACTTAGCAAGCAATCTTTGAGTTTGAGGTGAGCTCTTAGAGGGTTTTAGAACCCTACTTTGTCTAAGCTTAAAAGTTATAGTATTAAGAGTTATTTTGATGGAATCATGCCTTAATCCCTTGTTGGTTTGTGAATACATGTTTGGTATGTGTTATCTTGTTCATATGTCTTAGAAAAATCCTTTCCCATAAGTTAATTGATGATTGGGAATGCTTGGGATAGTCTAGGAAGTGAAATTATGAGTGCTGCTGAAGCCAAAATCGTGCTCCGATTTATGGGCATCGTGCTACGATTTTATGTCCTGTTTTTCATGGAACTTTCGCATAAAATCGTGCTCCGATATCCTCATATCGTGCTACGATATTGGTCCCCTTCAGCATAATTTTTCGTGAGCTTTGGCTTGGTAATGGGGAAGTATAAGGGATAGGCATGGTATTAAGAGATGTATACTTGTACTCCTAAGCTATATAGATGTGGTTAGGGATTGGTAATGGGATTATTTGTTTATAAGTGAAGTCCCTACATTCCCATAACTTGTGCAAACACTAGGATAATGAAAGTAAGAATGTATTACCCATCATAGTTGTAGACAAGTTAATAGAGTTGGATCTCCAACAATCATAGGAGGCTTATGAGAACGATAAGCCAAGTTTATAGATTACAGGTTATAGATTACAGGAAATATTTACATGATCAAGTAACAGGCAAGTATATATATTTATACACTCTTTTATCAAAGTCAAAGTATAATAATAACTCAAAGTCAAAGGCATGTTCAGCAGACTCCGGGATTCGCCGGATGGGATCTCTCCGAGAGGGTTATTCACATGCAATTTCATAGGGAGTCCGGTGATAGCCTGATATGATAGGAGTTTCACCGGTTCATAGGGAGCTGTCCTCGGGGTTACTCCACCCGGGCCGCACTCCGTAAAACGAACTCAGATTAATTGTTTGTTCAACGCTAACAGCTAACATAAAACACTTTATTGCTTTATGTTATACAGTCATAGTAAAAGTTATAGTTATAGAGAGTTTTACAGTTAAAGATAGGTTATAGTTAAAGTTATAGGCAGGTTAAAGACTTGGCGATTCTAGAATTCCCCTAAATTGCCAAGGTAGGCATGGCGACCCTAGGTTCCCTGTGGTCGCCAAACAGTAGGTTGGGTAGAGCTCACTGAGACATTATGTCTCATCCCATTCCTTCTGGTGCAGGTTCACAGGCAGGATCGCAATCAGCACGCAACAAGGGTAAGGAGAAGGCTACGGACTGATCGTGCTGTTGTTATATGTTTGGATGATTGTATTATATGGATGTATTATATGTTGTGATACTTGATGTACAAGTAACAAGAGAAAAGTATTAACTTTGGATGTAATATTACAGTGTGTTGTAATATTTGTATGAACTTTTATATTGTAAATTAATGTATCCAGTACGAAATTCTAATACTCGTATAAGATCCTAGGCAATCTTATTATGGGTGTTACACTCCACCTGGACCTCAATAATTGTGAGCTCTCTTACCCCTCTTCTATTGTTTAATTTTGAATTCATTGAGGACAATGCTTGTTTCAGGCATTTGTGGGGGGGGGGGGGGGGGGGGGGGGGTGAATAGATTAGCTTGTTTTTTTTAGTGTCTTGTTTTTCAATTCCCCTAGTACGAATTTTTATTTGTGTCAAGCGAAAGGCATTGTAGCAACAAAATTTTGGTATATAAAAAAAATCTGTTTAAAGGCTGAGTTTTATTATGATTATGTGCTTGTAATAAACCCTTTTGCTTTAAAATCATTTACTAAACCCGCACCAGTTTTATTGTGAAACTTTTTTTATGAGAAATGCACAAAGTTGCAAACTTTGAGTAAGTGTGTAGATTGGTATTTTAAGGAACAATGTCTAACTTTAAATGGTAAATTTGTCCTCAAAATTTCAAATAAAAAGTAGTATAAGTTAGTGTGGGGAACAAAAAGGTCAAAATAAGGTGTAAATAAATAAAAAGGGGTCAGAGCACAAAAATATGAGGCATTGACTTGGGTTGGTATGACTCACCATCACTAACTTCCTGGGAATGATATGGTTATCCTCAAAACAAATAAAAACGCTTCTGCAGTTCCCCACAAATAAATAAACACCAAGTGACAAATTGACCAAGAATAATTCCCACCTAGTTTATATAAAATGGAAGTGAAATTTTGTCGATATGTTTGTTTACTTTTATAGTTAGAATCTATTTTCCTCATAGGCTTAATTGTAGTTTTGGCCCCCTAAGTATCACGAACTTGCAATTTTGGCCCCCTATAAAAAACAATAACAAATCAGCCCTCTAAGTTTACCCCCTTTTGCAGTTTTGGCCCCCTGGTCCAATTTTGACCCAGTCAATGCACACGTGGCACCTCACTTAAGTGAGTAGGATACCACGTGTGTAATTTTTCATTTAAAAATAAATAAAAAAGCCATCTCATCATTTAGTAAAATAAAATGAAAATAAAAAAAATAAAAAAGGAATGGAAGAGAAAGAAAAGGACGCTGAAAAAACCTCCCAAGCTTTGTCTGCTTCCACCTTTTACTAAATGATGAGATGACTTTTTTATTTATTTTTAAATTAAAAACTACACACGTGGTATCCTACTCACTTAAGTGAGGTGCCACGTGTGCATTGACTGGGTTAAAATTGGACCAGGGGGCCAAAACTGCAAAAGGGGGTAAACTTAGAGGGCTGATTTGTTATTGTTTTTTTATAGGGGGCCAAAATTGCAAGTTCGTGATACTTAGGGGGCCAAAACTGCAATTAAGTCTTCCTCATAATACCTTTTACAGAGGAGCAATAAAAAGCTGAACTCCACACACACACTCACATGAAACTTGTTGTTGGGTTGAAAAATCTTAATAAAAAGCAGTTGGGGTTGTGATAAGAGCACTCTAAAAACGAAGCTTTTAAAAGAATAAAATCTGAAATTCTGTCACTATTAATTTGTGTTGCTAATGTTCTTTGCCTTTTGCTTGAGGACAAGCAAAGATTCAAGCATGGGGGAGTTTGATAAGTCATAGTTTATGTTGTTTTAAGTATTTGAAATTCAATAAAATCTTGTTAGTAGTAGTCCTATTTTGGAACTATTTTACTACAAAGCCATATTTTCCATTTCAGATTGAAGCAAGGATGTTTAGTTGGAGTTTGGACAAGAAAAGGATGAAAAAGGGTGAAGAAAAGGCCAATCCTGAAGGAAGATCACGGTAAGTGCGTTTTAGCACTAGACCGTGTGTTTTGGCGTGTTTCTCCCCAGACAAACAATGTGCATCAATACCATATGTAACGCACGGTCCGTGCGTTTTTATGCACGACCGTGCGTTTTGGCGTAGTTTCCTGAAACAAGGTCGTGCGTTTTGTATTGCTGGAATCTGAAAAGTGCACGGTCTGGGCTTCAGACCGTGCGTTTTTGCTGTTAGTTTTTGGATGTTACAAGACTCTTAATTCTCCTCATTATTCAGCTTGTAATTCATCTTCAATGCTTTGTCTATGACCTTAGGATATAAATAGGTCTTCCAATCAGACTTGTAATCAGGAGGGATCATTGGAAACTTGCATATTATTGAAATACTAAGTTACTTTTGTTCTAAGTTTTATTGTTCTTCTTTTATTTTCTGCACTTTACTTTCTTGCAATTTACTTTCTTGTTCTTTACTATTCTGCACATTTACATTCAGCAATTTATATTTATGCCTTTATATTTCATGTCATTTATATTATATCAAATGTCTACAATGAACATTAGTGAGTAGACTTGTCTAGTCTTAGGATTGTTGGAAAAGTCTAATGACTAAATCCTAATCAAACCAAGCCTAGACTCTATTTTATTACAATTCATTCTTCTTATCTAATCTCATAGCTTCTAAACTCAATAACAAGTGTTGAGTGATGGACCGAAAGGTGAAGTTCAATAACTATTATTTCATCATCTCAAATATCAAGCGATGGATCGAAAGATGAAGTTTGATATTGGTACAAATGAGATTAGACAATGCATATCAAAACTTGATGGGAACACCCCAAATGAATAGTTTTGTGATGTCTTGAGACAATAAGATTTGCACTTAATGGGTCTCATATAATAATCAACAATGAGAATAGGCGTGATTATTATTGAGATACATTCATGTTGTTCGAGAGAAAGCATGAATTACCTAAGAGAATCTTGTCTTTAGAAAAAGAATTTAACATAAGATAGAGATATAGGCTTGAATACTTTAAAATTTGTTATTAAGATTAACCAATAATCACTAGACGCCTTTTAATATTTGAATTCTAAAACTAAGAAACTGCCTAACTTTTAATCTTGATTTGTTCAACTAATCATCTCTAAAAACGAAATCGGTAATTACATCAACTTTCTGTGGATCGATATTTTTACTACTCGATAGAACCGTATGCTTGCGAATTCGTATCACTAACAATAAAAAAAATGTCATGTTCCAATGTCATTAATAATGAATAATTTTGTAAAATCACTTATAATTTTACTTTTCAATACAGTATCAACTACTTTTCTTAACAAAGTATAAATGTCAAAACGACTTATAATAAAATACAGAGGAAGTACAAATGTTATCAATTGCTATTATTATTTTTTTCAAAAATTACATTATCACAAAAACCATTGAACTATCTTTTTCACTTAATTCCTTACTCTTCTGTCACTCACTCATACTACTTTGTATTCATAAAAAAAGTTATTTAGCAAATGAGCCAGTTACATTTTTTTTATTAAGTTTGTCCTGTCCATGATCATTGTGTGCATTTTTCTCATATATCTTCACTCATGAATATTCATTGGTTGACGTAGTAGAGTATGGATTCAAGAATATTTATCGCACATGAATTTTCTTTTCACCAAATATGAACGACCTTAAATAAATATAGGAGAGTACAAGTAACCCGTTACTTCATCTGTTGCCTAATTTCCAAGAAACATAATCAAACATGAAATAGCCAAAACTATGAATATAACATTCTAGGTTAAACAAAATATTATTGCACATACAAATATAAACTTAAAAGCACAAATATCCATTTATTGCAGAGACACACACACACACACTCTTCAACCGACACATTTATTCCTTACAAACGAAAGATCAAAACAAGCCAATATGCATATGCAATATGCCATTACAAAAATCACACTATAACTTTAAAGATGAAAGCCAAACCCCATGCATTAAGCCATTGCATTACAACTTATTTGTTACGTTCTTATGACTTATGGAGCAACCTTTGCTTGCTTGACAAGATGAGCATCAATATCTCGAGTGCATTTGCTAAGGTATTCCATCCAGCTATTTGGAGGTTCAATATCTTCATTGATCTTCTCATATTCAACAGTCCATTTAACTGCAGTAGTGCCATCAGCCTTATCAATTACTTCAATGATGAGCTTAAAGACCTTGTAGTGTTCATCAATATCTTCACCGAAGATCTTGTGAACTATTTTTTTGTTCTTTTCATCAATTTCTTCAAAACTCTCATGACATGTGTATACCTTACCATCTGTTGTGAGGTCAAAGGTAATTAATTCCAATAAAAATTAAAACGGTTATAATATTATACAAACTTTTTTTTCTGAAAGAATAATTATAGAAACATAAGGACCCATTTTTTTCTTAAAATAGTAATAATATTATATTGTTTCATTTTTTAAATAAAAATATGCTGTTCCCCTAGAAAAAAATTGTTGTAAACAAAATCAAATCGAATGAATAATAATTTAAAATTATTTGGTTGCCTTTAAGGATCTCTAGTTTATGACTTTAGGCCCGTATTTCAACTATCAAATCAATTTTATATATCATGATGATTATTAATCATTGATTTTGACATATAATTTATGTACCGTGTTTCTATAGTATAAGAAGAATCCCTTATGGTTGTGCATCACAAACCGTTCAATCAAAATATTGATCTATTTTGATCAAACGACTCATAGTTTAATCAATTGTGTATGGTGAAAATAATTCTCAATTGAGAGGTGAGTCATATAACTTTAATTAAATGGTCAGTAATGA
Source organism: Medicago ruthenica (assembly GCA_018208015.1). Classification (NCBI taxonomy): domain Eukaryota; kingdom Viridiplantae; phylum Streptophyta; class Magnoliopsida; order Fabales; family Fabaceae; genus Medicago; species Medicago ruthenica. The sequence continues at coordinate 34,922,755 of CM031378.1, read as the reverse complement.
CAACTGAGTACTTGATTTCTCAACAATCTGAAACCTAAATCCATCACTTTTGCTATATCTTGTTCCATTATTGTTGATTGGTTTTGTTAATAAACCTTGAGAAATGTTTGTTTTATACAAAATTCAAGATCAATATCAATATGGTATATTTTATACAATTTGAACTTTTATATCTTTTTCTCTTTCCTTAGATCTGACGTCTACACTAATTTTTGTATAATGTCATAATACGTGTCCGTTTTCTTGTGCCTAGATACCACAACTCTGAAAAATTTATCATCATCATTTTTAGGACTAAATAAATCTTCTTTTAAAAATTATAAATCTCGTTCTTTTATAACTGTCAATTTTGCATAAATATTTTGTTTTTAATTAACTGTCATTTTTAAAGTTCAATACATCATTAAATGTTGTTTTACCTATATTACTCTTAAAAATTTATTGATAGACCGAAATAACAGATAAATCCAGTGTTAGTGTTATTAGAAATATAATTTACCTCGGACATGAGTCCAGTGTTTAACTGAATCAGAGTGATGCCATTCATCACCTTGATGCAGCTTGGTTTCATGAACACTTTCGCAAATGTTTTGCAGTTCGTGAATTTCTGATGCGAATAGTTTGAAGAACTTGTCAGAGGATGCTTTGATCCCAATTTCAGTACTAAGTTTACCAGCAAGCACCATTTCTGTAAAGAAAAACTAAGATCAAAAAGAGAAGAAAGAAAGAAAGGGTTGATATGAGGAAAGTGTATGCAACCACAGGCCTTAAATAGAAATTGGATTATTGAAGATGCATGGCCCATTTGTTTTAGATTTAAAAATATTTGGTTTTTTTTTTTGTATTTTTAAAAAAAATTGTAAATTTACTTAAAAGTAGTTGAAGTTAAACTTATTTGTTATAAGTTAAAAAAAAAAGATTTTGACATTCACTATTTTTTTTGAAATAACATATTTTGACATTCACTGACTTAAATATTCATCATTAGAGATTTTACATAATAAAAATCACATTTTAAGGCTTTGAGATTACATAACAAAAATCACATTTTAAACTCATTTGAAAAAGCTTTTTAGTTTAGATATTTTTTTAAATTTAATCAACAAAAAAATTATAACAAAATGATGAAATATTTACAACGACATTTTAAGATAAGCTATTCAAACGATTTTTTACATTTGAAGCCTTCTTTAAAAATTCTTTGTTAAAAAATTACAACTAAAAGATATTACACTATAAAAATCTATTTAAAAAAAAAATATAACAAACTGACCCATATGATATTGTTCACCGGATTTATAATATGAACAATGCCTTTTTTTTTTGCACAATATTTATAAAAAAGTAAAAATAAACAATTTTATATAGAGGAAGATTTTTTGAATATAATGTTTGAATTGATTTTTTTAATAACAAATACTATCACTCGCCAACATATTAAGTACTCCGTTGTCAATAATGTTTGATTTTTTCTGTGTTATTTACAATGATAAATATTTTTTATGTTTACAAATCTTATTTGCAATTTAAAATAAATGATCGCTCAAAATGGGCAGGTGGAATTGAAAACTTATCATAATTGGATGGATATATTTCCCACCTCATTGAACACGTTTGAGCTTGTTTCAATAACATCGAGTTCACTAACTGGTTGTACAGTAAACATAATTGGAGTTGATGGATGGACAGGGAGACCCAATACAAACCCCACTACCTGGCGACGGATCCATAGATTTTTATTCGTGGGGGCAATGTATGACACCATTTATTTGAAAGTGCTAAAAATAATTATGTATAATAAAATATAAAAAAAATATTTTCGAATATTTTTTAAAAAAGTTAAATTAGCCCACCTAAATTGACATCGAGAGAATCAAGCCTAAGACTTAGGAGCACTCTCAGATCTCAAGTCAACATCACGAGACTAACTCAATGGGTTACTATTTTCGAATATTTATGACCGATTATGAGATTATGCGATATTAAGGATTTAGATTTCTATTTCTCTTGATTTTTTAGTTTTTTTTCATTATTAAGTGACTTATTTGTTTTGAATTTTTTATTTATTTTTAACTCATTCTATTTCTCTTGTTTTTTAGTATTTTTTTGTCATTATTAAGTGACTTATTTATTTTGAAATTTTTAATTATTTTTAACTCAAACCAAGCTAACTCATTATTATCAAGTAAATTCATAATGCGATCTAGAGAAACATGAAAGTATGACCACTGCTAAAGTTTCAATTAAACAATTTTTTCGTGTTTTATTATATTTATTGTTTTAAATGCCTTTAGTGAAAACAATATTAAACTATTATAAATATTTATATAAAAAATATATTAACATATAAGTGATAAAAAATGCTTGCAAAATTATCACTTAGAAAAAATTAAGAGACTATAAAAAAATATATTTTTTTTGAAAGGAGACTTTAAAGAATATATTGTTTATACTAAAAAATACATTGAAATATCTACAAATTATATTTTCAAATGTTGTATGCTTTTTTTTCCCATTTTTAACACCATCAAATATATCACTTTTGTGTATGTGACTAAATAATAATTCAATAATTATCGCTCATACCATTATCTACTTGATTTTTCATAAATGAAATGGTTCTATATTTTTTGTGGGGACAATCATTAATTTTTAATGGAATTAAACCTAAAATAATTCATTTACTTATTATAAAAATAAAAACTAGTGGGGCAGCTGCCCCCATTACCTCACATGTAGATCCGCGTCTGGCACTACCTAAGCAATAATTATGGTACTGAGTGACGAAAACCTAAGAATTCAATTTATGAAAGATTAATAATGCATTTCGTCCCGGCAAAGCGGGAGTATTTGAGTTTTGGTACATGTAATTGTTAATCCTTTTAATTTAACTTTTTTTAAATATTGATTACTTTTAATTTTGTCCCTCAATCAATTTTGTTGCTGAAGTAGCACAATTTTGACGACGTGTCACTAATGACTGGGATAAATGTATGATGACTCGTCAAAAAAGTCTTGTAAACAACATTAATACCCTCATTGATTTAATCAATTTTTTTTCGGATTCTAATCAAATTTAATTATTCATCTTCTTCATCTAAAATTCAAAACTCCACCCAGGAAAACAAAAAACTCACAAAATCTCAATTTCTTCTTCCTTCAACCTTCCCCACTGATCCAACTTCCCCAGTTCAGCATCACAATCGCGACCGATTTTGGTTTAAATCCTCCATATATTCCTATAATCCTTGATGGAGCAAACATGTGGTAGATTCTAGTTATATGCATGTTCATATGATTATTCTGCACTAAAGTATGATTATGGTTTTATTGTTTATAGAGAATGACTTGTATTGATAGTTTAATAAATTAAATCCAACAATTTTGTGAATTTTTTAAAATTTTATAAAATAAATTAATAATGTGTGAGTGGAATAGAGATTTGGGTCGCAAAGTGAAGTGGAGGAAATTGTGGGGATGTAACCTTACAAATGTGATGAGTCCATTCCAAGTGATTGCTCTTCTGCTGCGCTGCGTTGGAATTAGCAGAAAACATGTGTCGAGAAAAATTATTTTTCAATAAATAAAAGTCTTGCATCCTATGACATGCTAAAATTATTGAGAATCTATTTTGCAAGACACATATTTGAGTTTATAGCTTATATCTTCTAAGTTGATTTGACAAAAAAAGATCTCTTTGTTTTTTTTTTTACAAGCTTAAAGCATTTTTTCGATAAATCTAAAAATTTAAAAGACTAATATGATATTTTAGTCAAAATTAAAAGATTTATGGAGTTATTTTGCCTATTTTTTATCGGACAAACTTAAGTCATCAAATAAGTGCAAAACTATGTAGAGCCGGTGGAATGGTTGTGAGGGGAAGTGAAATAGTTAGAGAGGGACACACGACACACAACAATTGGATAATAGTTGCTCACCTGGGTTGTGTTATCACCACACGATTTTTTCACTTTCATTAACAGTAAAAATACTTAAGGAGTGAACGGGTTTTTGTTTTTCACAATTTTGAAAAGAAAAAAAATTAATATAGTGGATGATTTTTGAAATATAAAGTTTTTGGTATGAAACTATTGGAATAAGAATAAGATTAAGCAGAAGAAGAGAAGGAGAGAGTAGAGAGAATTACATTATTCTCATGTATACAATTAAGTTACATGTCATTTCTATTTAGGCTTAAATGCAGTTTTAGCCCCCTAATTATCACGAACTTGCGATTTTAGCCCCCTATAAAAAACAATAACAAACCAGCCCCCTATGTTTAGCCCCTTTTGCAGTTTTGGCCCCCCAGCCAATTTTGACCAATTCAACGCTGACGTGACCAATGGAGAATCAACATGTGGCACCTCACTAACATGTGGCACCTCACTTAAGTAATGTGGGTGCCACATCAGCGTTGAATTGGTCAAAATTGGCCTAGGAGGCCAAAACTGCAAAAGGGGCTAAACATAAGGGGCTGGTTTGTTATTGTTTTTTATAGGGGGCTAAAATCGCAAGTTCGTGATAGTTAGGGGGCTAAAACTGCATTTAAGCCTTCTATTTACAGATAAGTTTAATAATATGACTTAAGAGTTAGGAGATAAGTAAAAGGTGTCACTTAAGATATAAGTACAAATGTTGTAGACATCACTTATGATATCTATGAACACAGATAGTATGATACCCGTATCCGTTCGGTTGGATAAAAATGATATTCGTGCCTCTCCATATCCACACAGATATCCGTTAAGTGGGTTATCCACGGATTTTGAGATATTCATAGATAACATTAATGTGTGTGTGTGTGTGTGTGTGTGTGTGTGTGTGTGTATATATATATATATATATATGCAGATAGTATGATACAGATAGTATTTTCAATATCACACCTCCATATAACACAGATAGTATGATACACATAATTAGGTAATCAATATAAAGAATATATTATTTTCAATATCACACCTCCATTAAAGAAATATACTATATTTACTTGCTCCGCTGTTTATGAAATTACTATTCAACCTGCTCCTATGTTAGATTTAGAATTTGAAACAACATTAAATATTCCTGATATTTTAGTTCCGATCCTGCCCGAGTCTGGTATCAGAGCCAGGTTGGATTGAGACATATTAACTAAATTTACTAAACTTGTTTTAAGGTTTTAAAGATTTTATTTTTCTTATTTACTATTTATCTTACTTAAACCCAGTTTGAGATGTCTTTAGGTGTTGGTCTATGGAGTGGTCCACGTAGTAAGACCCAAGAGAGGCAGTAAAACGGTTGGTTAGTTCAGTCTTAGGCTACCTAGAAACAACTTTAAAAGGGGGGAGAGTGAGTTAGAGAGTAATTAAGAAATTTAAAATTCAGCAAAACTTTATAATTTGTTTCGTAGATTAAGTTAGCATGTCTTTGTTTAGCCGAACTCTTAGCAGATTAGGTAGTAGTTCTAGGAGATCAAGGAATCCACCTTTAATTACTTTACCCACTAGTGAACAACAATTTGTTATAGATCAAGATAATTATCAAAATAGTGAATTAGAAATTCAAGAAATGGAAAATAGATTAACAAACTGGTCTATGCCAGAAATTGATTATAGACAAGTTTACCAAGTTGGTACTTTTGATTATAAAAGTAAAAAGATTATTAAAACTACAGAAATAGCTAAATCCATTAGTAGTAAAATGGAAACTATTAATGTTCTAGACAGTAAATTACTAGAAGAACATTATAACGAAGGTCATAGGTATATACATCTAGGATTAATACAAGTTGCTATTAAACCATTACATAGATTAGGACTTAATACTCCTATCTTATTAATCTTAAGAGATAAAAGAATTGCTAAATTTGAAGATTCTATTATAGCTATTATTGAATCAAATCTGAATGATGGTCCTGTTTATTTTAATTGTCATCCAAACTTTTCCATGAGTTTAGGTGATGAAAATACTAAAAATTCATTACTAGTCCATGTTCAAGGGCTTGAAGATACCTTTAACCCAGGAGTGGCAAACTTAGATGTTATTAGTAGAATGACTTATAAAATTTCTACAGTAAATTATAACTTTAAATCTCTGAGATCTACTCCGAGAAATGAAACTTGTATTATTGAAGCAAATCTTAAAAAGGTAAATGTTACAACCCCTAAAACACTTAAAACATCAGAAATTTTAGCAAGGTTACCACATGAGTGGATATTAAAAGATATCGTTCCACCTCAAAAGATAGAATCTAGAACTATTAGACATATTATCCAAGATACAGATGGAACTATTTCCATCTCAATGAATAGAAGTCAATCTTTGAGATTTGACAGATTAAGCAGTCTAGGATCAACCTCTGATGCTAGATCTTCAGTTGATGTACCTTTTAGATCAAACTTATCAGGTGTGGATTTCACCCCACCAATACCTAGACCTATATATAGTGAAAGATCGTCTAGATCTCCTTCACCAACAGAATCACAAATGATAAGAACCCTTACTTTAGAAGAACCTTTCTTTATAGATAAAGATTGGATTAACGAAGATTTTTATGCTAGTTATAATGATGATAAAAGAAAATGGTACTTTAAAACTTTTTCTAAAAAAGAAACTGCGTATTACCGTCAGGAATTTTATGATTATTTAAACCATCATAAAATAAACATATTATTCTTTGCATGGTTTGAACCTTACTGTGAAGAAAATAATATTAAAAATCCCTTTATTACTGAGAAAACTATAGGAATTAATGTTAGATTAAACACCCAGTGGGAAACTATTAAAGGATCTAAAGTAGAATCTGTACATCCTCCTTTAGAACCTGTTAAGTTTATTCCTCCTAAAGAAGAAATAACTATTGAAGCTGCACCTTTTAAGTCTATAGCCAGAAACTTTGAAAAACCCTGTGATAAGTTAGATATTAGCAGAGTACATTCTCAACTAAATTATACTAATCAAATATTATACACTATGGCACAACAGTTAGATAGAATTGAATTATCAGCCCCTCAAGATAATCAAATTAAAGAAAAAGAAAATTTTAAAATAAACCCTACCAAACCTATATATAATTATGACACTCCTTCTACCGAAAAATTAAAAGAATATAAATTAGGAGATAGTTCTGCTGATAAAATGGAAGAATTAATTAAAAAACTTAGTGGTTTTAGTATAGGACAACCTTCAAAGATTAATATTATCTCATTTGAAGAAGAATATGAAGATATTTTAAGCTTTGAAAGTATTATTAATAAATTATCAAAACCAGTAGCTAGATCTAGAAATTACTATAATAGACCTTCATTTGCTGACACACAATATGAAGACATTATCACGGAGGATACGAGTATACAGGTAACGCCATATATGAATGGAATATAGATGGCGCTGCGGAACAACAGATATTAGATGTTATTCAAAGTATGACTATGGCAGCCACTGCCCATAAAATGAAAGGAAATAGTGATAGGCAAGCTAAAGATATGTTAGTTTCAGGTTTTAATGGAAATTTAAAAGGATGGTGGGATAATATTTGTAATACAGAAGAAAAGAATTGTAACATCCCACCTAAAATTCGAATATTATTAATATTGAGACGATGTGTCAGAAATGTTGTAAGCAAGGGACAATTTGGTAAATTGTCAGTTAATGGGTTATTTATATGACAAGAGCAATGTTCCGCTTAAATGTGATGGTTAACAGTGTTGGAAACTTATGCCGCAAGCAAGGGTGTTTTTGTAATTAAGAGGAATGGCAATTTGGTAATTATTTTGAAAAGGAGGATTATAAGAAAAGAGGGGGGAAAGATATTTTTCATTCATTCTTCTTCTCTCCCCTCTCCCTCAAAATCTGATTTCCCCTCCCTCTCTCTCACCCTCAAACTCTCGCCCTCCTCACTCTCTCTAATCCATCAAAGCTTCATACAATTTATTGGGAGGAATCTTGCAAAGCAAGCTTGGTATGGAAATTAGAACAAGAGTAAAAGAAGAGAAACAAGGAAGAATCAAGGAGAGCCAAGCTAGGGTTTGAATCAAGGCTGGTTAATTCATCAATCAAGGTTTGAGGTGAGCTCCTAGGGGTTTTAGAACCCCCTTTGTGAGTTTTGTTGAGTTTTATGTTTTATGAGCAAAGTTGGTAATTTTGTACCCTAATCCCTTTTGCTTGCTAAATCCCTGTTCAATCTTGTGTTAATCATTCAATTTATAGTTGTAAATCGTTCCTTATGATGTTATGGTACTTGGGTATGCTTAAATACGTCAAAAATGGTGGAAAAATCATGTTTTGAACCAGTCCTGAACTGTCAATTTCGCCGGGCGAACTCGGGGCGATCGTGCAGTTACTGTTTGGCAAGTCTTCACTGCCTACCTTCGCCCAGCGAGAGGGATTTCGCCCAGCGAAAATGGCCAGGCATTTTATGTCTTTTCTGCTTCGTCCTGTGACCTGTGTACGCGACAGGCGAGGCTTATGGTAACCATTTTCAAAGGAAACCTTGTTTTATAAGAAAAACACCATTGTGACATATCCGAAGGCCCATAACTTATACGGAATGAATGGACAAGAGTTTGGTGATGCAATAGGAGTATAAGGGTTAATTGAATAGACAATCCTAAGATAGCAAAGCATTAGAGATGCAAGAATAGAAGTTATTTAAGCTATGGAGCGTTTCCAACAATTAAGTGATGGCTTATGAGAACGATAAGCCTATGATCATAGAATCATATGATATAGATGGGGAGATTAGTCCCCTTAAGAATGCATTAATATGCCAAGGCTAGAGAAAGTATTAGAAGTACTTACAAGTACTTAATATGAGAAATAATGTTTAAGTTAAGGACCTATTTATAGGTTAGGCAATTAAGAATGAATACTTAAGAGGCATTAGATATGCACAAGATTATGAACGTATAAGATATGTATATGAATTTAAGAATCTATGAAAAAGAATATGATAACGTGTTCATCAGACTCCGGATTATGCCGGATGGGATTTCTCCGAAAGGGCTATCCACACGTAAGTTATAAGACGAATGTTAAACGTGTTCATCAGACTCCGGGATACGCCGGATGGGACTCTTCCGAGAGGATTGTCCACACGTATGTTAAAAGACTTAAGCATGTCCAGCAGGCTCCGGGATTCGCCGGATGGGACTTCTCCGAGAGGGTTGTCTACATGCAAGATGTGTCCAGCAGGCTCCGGATTATGCCGGATGGGGCTTCACCGAGAGGGTTGCCTACACAAAGATAAGAGGAGTCCGGTGTTAGCCTGATATGATAGGAATTTCACCGGTATTATGGGAGATGTACTTCGGGGTTACTCCACCCGGATGCACTCCGTAAAATGAACCAAGATAATGATTGTTTGTTCAACGCTAACTTCTAACTTAATGACATGAAAAGATGATACGAATATGAAATGAATACGTATATTTTATATGTAATACGAGACATGAGGACTAGTTCCTAGTGAACGCGATGTGATCATAGGATGTCCCCAAGATCACTACGTATAAGACTAAGATAAGAATAGAGTATGATATGCATAAGGTCATGTGAATGACAAGTATAAGAAAGATAAAGTCATGACGCGATCCTAGGTTTCCCCTTGATCGCGAAATAAGTAAAGATAAGACTTGGCGATCGTAGTTCTCCCCAAGATTGCCGAGGTAGGCACGGCGACCCTAGGTTCCCTGTGGTTGCCAACAGTAGGTAGGGTAGGAGCTCACTGAGACATTATGTCTCATCCCTATCCTTCTGGTGCAGGTCTTTCAGGTAGTCTCATGGTTTCCAGATGAAGACGTTCAGGAAGACGCTGGATGGAGTGCAGTTGCTCGTCAAGGCAAGCTCAGGAGGTTGACAGATTTTACATATGTATATGAACGTGTAATATATATTGTATTTGAATAATTATGTAAACGAGCAAATTGTACTCATTCAGTGGTTATGTATATAATTAATTATTGTAAATTTTAATGTATCCGATATCAGATTAACGCACATGCTAATATACTAGTTAACGTTAGTATGGGTGTTACAATTGGTATCAGAGCAGGTCGATTCAGACCGTGCCTTGGGTCATTAAAGTTTCAATAAAAGTAGTGGGACCATTGGGTTCCGGATATTGTTCTAAAGGTCACGTCTAGTTGAGCCTGATCAACTCAATCTAGTATATGACAGTTAGGATAAATGTCCGAGAGCTGAATGTGACCAAGGAGGAATGAAGCGTATGAAGGGCGAAGATTAAGGCGACAGAATTTTAAGACGGATTTGGCGAAGAAGTATTCATGCAAATGGTGGCCATCGAACAGCGAAGTGACTAAGTCTGTTTAGGGCAGAATTTCTAGAAGGTCAGGAATATTTAAGGATAAGGTGAAGAGCCTTAACCCAGTTGGACGCATCGTTGGACGATGCCTCGTCTGCGGAAGACATAAGGATTAAGGAATCATGGAATGCTCTAGGAGATGATGTAGAACCTTGACGGGAACCGCAATTTGAGAAGCTAAAGTGAAGTGTGGACTAAGTAACAATTCTGAGTACAGAGTTAAAGAATAGCAGTACCAAACCTAGAGAAATAATTACGGATTACGTGAGTTATTTGGACAGATGAAACTAACCACTCAAGTGTGGTTATTGAGTATGAATCACAAGTAAGTTTGACCCCCATCAGATCAACCACGTCTACTGAATTAGATTTGTGAAATAAGAAGAGGAGATGATACGCAACCTAAGAACTAAGATGGATGATTAAGAGGTGATAATAAGACCCGTTGCATATCGAAGCGTGAATCAATTGTTGGATAATAAATGATAAGTTGCTGGAATTTATTATGCTGATGGACGAATTAAGTTGAACACTCTTGATTAGACGAACATTATTGGATTTCCCTGATTGGTTAAAGAAGGTAAGTTCGAGATAACACAAGGTTATAGTAGACCAGTGTTGAAGGATGATCGGGAATTCAGCCGAGAAACTATGTTGAGATTTTAATATACGAAAGATCGTCCTTTATATGAAATGTTAAGATTGTGATTAGAGTAACGGTGTTATATGTTTCTAACCGAAGAGTTTTCTTCCACGAATATTCAAGAAGCTGAAAGAAGATCACCCCGTGTAGATAAGTCTTGGGGGCGGTAATAAGGTATAGACTTCTGGCTGTTCAACTATATGCAAAATTACTCAGGTGTTAAGAATCGGGCTTTGGATTGTGAATCCAGTAACAAGTGACTGGAGGAACCCAATAGATCATGATAAGTGCAAAAGTTTAAGATCGATTAAATTGGGCACTCGAAGAAACGCAATCGATGTTGGGCGTTCTAGAGAACCGGTAAGAGTTTGGAACTTTCAGGACGGATTGTTCTGTAGGAACTTAAGGGTAACTTAAGGAACATGATAGAGCTAAGGAGACCGAAGTTGTTCCGGAAAGGTTATGGATATGAAATCATTACGGATAAAGAAAGAGTGAATAGTAACAAGACTCAAATGAAAGATATGAACCTTCAAAAGCTTTAAGTGTCTTTAGAAGTTGCCACGAACGGAGGTACATGAATTTAAGCTGCCTCAGATATATTTCCAGTCAGGCTTCTGCAATGTTTAATGATTATACGTGAAGAGCTGACCAAGAGAAAAGGGTAACGTCAGACAAATTTGTTACAGTGATTACAAAGTGATAGAGTAAAAAGAATTGATCGATGAAATTTTATATGACAATGGTGAAGTTTTCCTACGATGCTAACTCGAGTGTTAAAAATCAGAGTGGCGCAGCGGAGTGTAATCTAAGAATGATATAATGATCAGTGCTAAGCTGAAGCTTAGAGTATGAGAAGATGTTAAGTGTTTAATTCCTATTATACGGGATAGTAGTAAGTATAAGCGATTTGAATATATCATGAGTTCTGATGGAAAGTTATGGAAGTTAAGTTGATGAATACTTTAGACCTCGAAATCTATGAGGAATGAAATATCTGAATTAAGGCTTTGATCATAAACGACAATACAGTGGTGAATGAGTTTAATTCCATGTTGCAACCATGTCATGTTAATCTATATTAGCCGAAGATCTCGGAAGTCTTGAACTTAATGTTCACCAGTAAAGGAAGGAAAATTTTTACGCAGATTAAAAGTTATTCGCAGTTCATGGTAAAGGGCTATGTAATTTCAGGTTATGACTAAAGGATTAAAGACTAATTGTGCTATTTTTGGCAGCAACCAAGTAGAACCTTGGACTTGATGTTCAGAAATGAGAAAAGAGTTCACTATATCGATAAATGTAACCATGATCTAAGTTATGTGATAATGTATGTTCAAGAAACAAACATGAGTAACATTGGCGGGGCAAACCTGGCAAGCCAGTTGAAAGGCAAATCTCGGATGTTACGAAATGAGTTGAGAGTAAGAAAGATTCCCATTTGTGGTGGTAGTGTCTCAAATATGTTAAGGTTAAGAATGATGTCCCGTTAGTCGGACAAAGATGAGGTAATGTAAGTGTATACGTGTTCGCTTATGTATGTAAGATATATGCTATGAAATATATTGTATAATGATATGTGAGACGACTTAAGCCATTCATCACTTGGACTAAATTCCTATAAGTTTGGGATCATCGGTGTAGAAAACATTTATGCTACGACAAGAAAACGAGAATAAGTTGTGACAAGAACGATGGGAGATTGGCAAACTCCTAGTATGAATAATGATTTCTAAGTTATTGAGATAGGTAACGACATGAATCCATCGAAGCAGAACGCGGGTAACCAGTAGGTTTTCGCGAGTCCTTGAGGAATCCCGTAGTGGAAGCAATGATTAAGATTATGGAAAGTAATACACCAAGGTGCCTCCTCCTTGTACTTGTATAATGGAAGTAATGCGGTAGTTTTACTCTCATTAAAGAATGGTAAAATCATATATGTAGGATGCCGTTGTGTAAGGCAAAGATCGAATATAGGAATTCAATGGAATCGTCGAGGATAATAAGAACGACCAACGTCGTCAAGGTAAGATTATGCGGACTATGATGAGATTACAATATTCAGCACAAGTGTTAAGATCGGATAACGCTAGTTTGGGTTTACAAGAAGTGTATAAACAAGGGTATGATCAACAAGTTGGATGCGATGGTTCGGATAACCTCATACTCTACTACGCAAGAAAAGTGTAATGCACATCAAGTGTTTCAGATAATGAAAAGATTGTCGAATACATTCGACTTATAGAGTTGAAAATCTAAGGGATTCCGATAAGTAAGATGAACTGGAGTCTTGGCTAATGAAGGAAGTAGTATGTGAGATTAATTCATGTATGATAACGGATTCTAAATTTCGAGGACGAAATTTCTTTAAGGGGGGTAGATTGTAACATCCCACCTAAAATTCGAATATTATTAATATTGAGACGATGTGTCAGAAATGTTGTAAGCAAGGGACAATTTGGTAAATTGTCAGTTAATGGGTTATTTATATGACAAGAGCAATGTTCCGCTTAAATGTGATGGTTAACAGTGTTGGAAACTTATGCCGCAAGCAAGGGTGTTTTTGTAATTAAGAGGAATGGCAATTTGGTAATTATTTTGAAAAGGAGGATTATAAGAAAAGAGGGGGGAAAGATATTTTTCATTCATTCTTCTTCTCTCCCCTCTCCCTCAAAATCTGATTTCCCCTCCCTCTCTCTCACCCTCAAACTCTCGCCCTCCTCACTCTCTCTAATCCATCAAAGCTTCATACAATTTATTGGGAGGAATCTTGCAAAGCAAGCTTGGTATGGAAATTAGAACAAGAGTAAAAGAAGAGAAACAAGGAAGAATCAAGGAGAGCCAAGCTAGGGTTTGAATCAAGGCTGGTTAATTCATCAATCAAGGTTTGAGGTGAGCTCCTAGGGGTTTTAGAACCCCCTTTGTGAGTTTTGTTGAGTTTTATGTTTTATGAGCAAAGTTGGTAATTTTGTACCCTAATCCCTTTTGCTTGCTAAATCCCTGTTCAATCTTGTGTTAATCATTCAATTTATAGTTGTAAATCGTTCCTTATGATGTTATGGTACTTGGGTATGCTTAAATACGTCAAAAATGGTGGAAAAATCATGTTTTGAACCAGTCCTGAACTGTCAATTTCGCCGGGCGAACTCGGGGCGATCGTGCAGTTACTGTTTGGCAAGTCTTCACTGCCTACCTTCGCCCAGCGAGAGGGATTTCGCCCAGCGAAAATGGCCAGGCATTTTATGTCTTTTCTGCTTCGTCCTGTGACCTGTGTACGCGACAGGCGAGGCTTATGGTAACCATTTTCAAAGGAAACCTTGTTTTATAAGAAAAACACCATTGTGACATATCCGAAGGCCCATAACTTATACGGAATGAATGGACAAGAGTTTGGTGATGCAATAGGAGTATAAGGGTTAATTGAATAGACAATCCTAAGATAGCAAAGCATTAGAGATGCAAGAATAGAAGTTATTTAAGCTATGGAGCGTTTCCAACAATTAAGTGATGGCTTATGAGAACGATAAGCCTATGATCATAGAATCATATGATATAGATGGGGAGATTAGTCCCCTTAAGAATGCATTAATATGCCAAGGCTAGAGAAAGTATTAGAAGTACTTACAAGTACTTAATATGAGAAATAATGTTTAAGTTAAGGACCTATTTATAGGTTAGGCAATTAAGAATGAATACTTAAGAGGCATTAGATATGCACAAGATTATGAACGTATAAGATATGTATATGAATTTAAGAATCTATGAAAAAGAATATGATAACGTGTTCATCAGACTCCGGATTATGCCGGATGGGATTTCTCCGAAAGGGCTATCCACACGTAAGTTATAAGACGAATGTTAAACGTGTTCATCAGACTCCGGGATACGCCGGATGGGACTCTTCCGAGAGGATTGTCCACACGTATGTTAAAAGACTTAAGCATGTCCAGCAGGCTCCGGGATTCGCCGGATGGGACTTCTCCGAGAGGGTTGTCTACATGCAAGATGTGTCCAGCAGGCTCCGGATTATGCCGGATGGGGCTTCACCGAGAGGGTTGCCTACACAAAGATAAGAGGAGTCCGGTGTTAGCCTGATATGATAGGAATTTCACCGGTATTATGGGAGATGTACTTCGGGGTTACTCCACCCGGATGCACTCCGTAAAATGAACCAAGATAATGATTGTTTGTTCAACGCTAACTTCTAACTTAATGACATGAAAAGATGATACGAATATGAAATGAATACGTATATTTTATATGTAATACGAGACATGAGGACTAGTTCCTAGTGAACGCGATGTGATCATAGGATGTCCCCAAGATCACTACGTATAAGACTAAGATAAGAATAGAGTATGATATGCATAAGGTCATGTGAATGACAAGTATAAGAAAGATAAAGTCATGACGCGATCCTAGGTTTCCCCTTGATCGCGAAATAAGTAAAGATAAGACTTGGCGATCGTAGTTCTCCCCAAGATTGCCGAGGTAGGCACGGCGACCCTAGGTTCCCTGTGGTTGCCAACAGTAGGTAGGGTAGGAGCTCACTGAGACATTATGTCTCATCCCTATCCTTCTGGTGCAGGTCTTTCAGGTAGTCTCATGGTTTCCAGATGAAGACGTTCAGGAAGACGCTGGATGGAGTGCAGTTGCTCGTCAAGGCAAGCTCAGGAGGTTGACAGATTTTACATATGTATATGAACGTGTAATATATATTGTATTTGAATAATTATGTAAACGAGCAAATTGTACTCATTCAGTGGTTATGTATATAATTAATTATTGTAAATTTTAATGTATCCGATATCAGATTAACGCACATGCTAATATACTAGTTAACGTTAGTATGGGTGTTACAAGAATACTATAAATAACGCAGTTAAATCAGAAACGAATGAACCAATATGTGTTACTACCCTACTTTATTGTGCTACTAAATTCTTTGTTGGAGAACCTCTTAAATTTCAACAAAGAGCCGGAGATCAATTAGCAAACCTATATTGTCCGACTATGTCAGATTACAGATGGTATAAAGATATGTTTTTCTCAAAATTATGTCTTAGGCAAGACGGCCATATGGCCTATTGGAAAGAAAGATTTCTTAGTGGGTTACCTAGATTATTTGCTGAAAAGGTTAAGTCTAGTATTAGAAGCGTTTTTAATGGTGATATTCCTTATAATAGTTTAACCTTGGGAGAAATATCAAATTATGTTATAGAAACAGGTTTACAAGTCTGTACGGATTATAAACTACAAAATAAAATTAAAAATGAAAAATTAAACAATAGACGAGAATTAGGTTCTTTCTGCGAACAATATGGTGGTGCTCCTTTAAGGGCTCCCAGTAACCCTAAAAATAAAAAGAAAAATGTTAGTAAAGGAAGAAAAAACTATAGATCTTATAAGAAACCTTATAAAGAAAATCAGGAATTTTATAAGCAGCCTTATAAGAAGAAACCTTATAAAAGTAAGAGAAAAACCTATAATAATAAAAAAGATATTAAATGTTATAAATGTGGTCGTAATGGTCATTATGCTAATAAATGTAAAGTTAAAGAAAAAATAAATCAATTACAAAATTTAGATTTGTCTAAAGAATTAAAGGATACTTTAATTTCGACTTTAGAAAACATTATGTTATATACAGATAGTGAAGAAAGTTCTTCCTCGGAAGAATCCTCATATCAAGAGATTAATAATATTAGTAATTCAGAAGAATCTTCTGATGAAGAATGTTTAGGGTTAGATTTTTGTAATTGTAATAAGTGTAGCAAACATATTAATATGTTAAAAAGAGCCTTGACCAATAGTCAAGCAGATACTCTAATTACTATATTAGATAATATGGAAGACTCTGAAAGTAAAAATACTTTCATGAAACAATTAAAAACCATTATTGAAGATAGTGATAATCTTAGAAAGCCAGTTAAAGCGGTCGAATTTAAAGATGTTATGGAAATGTTTAATAAAGATAAAATTAAACCAGTATCAGTGAATGATTTAAAGGAAGAAGTTAAAACTTTGAAGAAAGAAGTTCAAAGTTTAAAAACCCGGGAAGATGAGTTAGAATTAAAATTGCTAGAATTAGAAGGACATTTGATCGTACAAAATCAACGATTTGATAAACAGTTTAATAAAGGAAAAGAAGTAGCATATGATAGAATAGAAACTAGTAAAGCTAACGAAGAAGAAGAAGATGATAAAAAATACTTTAATAGTATTGAAAGAATTATTTCTCATAAATGGTTTAGTAAAATAGACCTGGTTCTTCCAGATAGAACTTATGAAATGATAGCGTTAATAGATTCTGGTGCAGATTTAAACTGCATTAGAGAAGGTTTAATACCTACGCAATATTATGAAAAAACTACTGAATCATTAAGAGGTGCTAATGGTGCTAGATTACAAGTTAACTTTAAGTTATCCTCTGCAAAGATTTGCAAGGATAAAGTTTGTTATAATACTTCGTTTTTATTAGTTAAAAATATTAATGAAGATATTATTTTAGGAACGCCTTTCCTGGCATTACTTTATCCTATAACTGTTAATGAGGAATCTATTACAACTCAAGCGTTAGGACATACTATTAAATTTAATTTTTTCAACCTCCAAAAATTAGAGATTTAAATAATGTAAGAGATAGAAAAATATCTTATATAAATCTTATTAATAACAAGATAAAACAAATTAACTTTTTAAATAAAGAAATACGTTTTAAAAGAATAGAAGAACAATTATCATCTCCGAATATCATTAAACAAATTGATGAATTAAAAATTAAGTTTATTAATAATCTTTGTTCAGAACAGCCTAATGCTTTCTGGAAAAGAAAAACCCATGTTATTTCATTACCATACGAACCTACTTTTAATGAAATAAATATACCTACTAAAGCTAGGCCTATACAAATGAATAAGCAACATTTAGATTATTGTAAAAAAGAAATTAATGAATATTTAGAAAAAGGCTTAATTAGAGCTAGCAAGTCTCCTTGGAGTTGCTCAGCTTTTTATGTGGTTAATGCAGCTGAATTAGAAAGAGGAAGTCCTAGATTAGTTATTAACTATAAACCTCTAAATCAGGCATTACAATGGATTAGGTATCCAATACCTAATAAGAAAGATTTAATAAATAGATTACATAATAAAGCTGTATATTCTAAATTTGATCTTAAATCAGGCTATTATCAAATACAATTAGAAGAAAAAGATAAATATAAAACGGCATTTGTAGTTCCCTTTGGGCATTACGAGTGGAATGTTTTACCTTTAGGTCTGAAGAATGCACCTTCAGAATTTCAGAATATTATGAATTCAATATTTAATGATTATTCAAACTTTACTATAGTCTATCTAGATGATATATTAGTATTCTCAGATTCTATTAATCAACATATTCAACATTTAAATCAATTTTATGAATTAATTAAAAATAATGGATTAGTATTATCTGAAAGAAAAATGAACTTATTTCAATCTAAAATTAGATTTTTGGGTTTTGATATTAGTCAAGGGATGTATACTCCAATTAGCAGATCTTTAGAGTTTGTTAGTAAGTTTCCTGATGAAATTAAGGATAAAACCCAATTACAAAGATTCCTAGGATGTTTAAATTATGTATCAGACTTTATTCCTAATCTTAGAATTATTTGTGCTCCATTATTTAAAAGACTTAGAAAGAATCCTCCTGCATGGGATGAGTATATGACCCATAGTGTTAAACAATTAAAACAATTAGTTAAGAAACTACCCTGCTTAGGAATCCCAGATCCTCAAGCTAACCTTACAGTCGAAACAGATGCGTCATACATCGGTTTTGGTGGTATATTAAAACAAATTTTACCGGGTTTGGAAAAGGAACAAGTAGTCAGATATTATTCTGGAACTTGGTCTCCAGCCCAATTGAATTATAGTACTATTAAGAAAGAGATTTTAGCTATAGTTTTATGTATTACTAAATTTCAAGACGATTTGTTTTCTAAACATTTTGTTTTAAAAACAGATTGCAAAGCTGCTAAAAGTGTTTTATAAAAAGATGTTAAAAACTTAGTTTCTAAACATATTTTTGCAAGATGGCAATCTTTATTATCTTGTTTTGATTTTGAAATAGAACATATTGAAGGAATTAAAAACTCATTACCAGATTTTTTAACTAGAGAATTTTTACAGGGCAAAGATGGATCCTAGAGATAATTATGGACCTCCATTACCTCCTAAGCAGGAGAATACAGAAAAAGCCTTAGCATTAAGTTCACCATCTTACCTCACAAAAATTACTTCGCCAAAACCTACACAAAATAAATTTACCTTATTATCTCCCTCTGATATAACCAAAAACATTACTCCATTATCCTCTTCTAATAAATCATCCAAATTAGCCTATTATACTCCACCCTCGACAGCAAGGAGTACTTTTGTTACTAAAGAATTATTTGAGCCAATTATCCCGTTAGAATTGGCTTACTGCCCAGAAAATACTTCGCTATTACAAAAAATTAGAAAAGTCCTTCCTGAAGGATTTATGTTTCTTCCAAAAAGCTTATTAAAAACTAGAAAATTTTATGAATTTATACTAGTTGATACTGGATCTATCGTGCTGACTCATCAATATGATGCAGCAGATAAATCTAAAATTACTTTTTCAAAATTTAAAATTGTTAGGGTATTATCAGCAGCAGATTGGACATTACCACCTTCTATGAGCAAATCTTTCTCCAGAAGATTTGATCCCCAATCTTACAATTATTTTGATTATATGGATGCTTGGAATTACTTTTTAGCTATTGAACCTGTAATATCCCGTTTAAATGTATCAGTTATAAGCGTTAGAAACTTCGTATGCAAGCAATGGCAAAGTGGTAATTAAGTAGTGGCATAATTGTAAATAAGAGGAAAAGGCTTTTTGGATATATATGAATTTTTCCCAAGTTTCTACTCATTTTCTTTGGCATCAAAAATCAGAATTTTCCCTTTCCTTTCTTCTCATTTTCGCCCCTCCTTCTCACTTCATTACCATCATCAAAAATCATCCTTTGAGCTAGCAAACTTCTCCCAAAATCTTTGTAAGATAAGCAAGCTTTTGTTGGGAAATTTTGGAGCAAGAACAAGAAGGAAAGCCAAGGAATAGAAGTGGTTTTGAGTAGAGGCTTTGGAACTTGAAGTTAGAGTTTGGATTCAAAACTTAGCAAACAATCCTTTGTTTTTGAGGTGAGCTCTTATAGGGTTTTAGAAACCCACTTTATTTAAGCTTGGAAATTATAGTATTAAGAGCTATTTTGATAGTTTCATGCCTTGATCCCTTGATGGTTTGTGAATACATGAATTGTTATGTGTTATCTTGTTCATATGTCATAGAAAAATCCATTCCCATAAGTTAATTGATGATTGGGAATGTTTGGGTTAGCCTAGGAAGTGAAATTATGAGTGCTGCTGAAGCCAAAATCGTGCTCCGATTTATGGGCATCGTGCTGCGATTTTATGTCCTGATTTTCATGAAACTTTCGCATAAAATCGTGCTCCGATATTCTCCCATCGTGCTACGATTTTGGCCTCACTCAGCATTATTTTTCGTGAGCTTTGGCTTGGAAATAGGGAAGGATAAGGGATAGGCATGGCATTAGGAGATGTATACTTGTACTCCTAAGTTATATAGATGTGTTTAAGGATTGGTAATGGGATTATTTATTTGTAAGTGAAGTCCCTACATTCCCATAACTTGTGCAACTTTAGGATAATGAAAGTATGAGTGAATTACTCATCATAGTTATAGACAAGTTAATAGAGTTGGATTTCCAACAGTTATAGGAAGCTTATGAGAACGATAAGCCAAGGTTATAGATTAAAGGTTATAGATTACAGAATTGTTATAGAATTAAAGTGTCAGATTATATGTTAAAGTTAAAGAATTAAAGATTAAAGATATTGGCGTGTTTACACGTTTTATAGTGGCGTGCTTGCACGTTTTACAGTGGCGTGTTCATCAGACTCCGGGTTACGCCGGATGGGACTTCTCCGAGAGGGTTGTCCACACGTTTTATAGGGAGTCCGGTGTTAGCCTGATATGATAGGAATTTCACCGGTTTATAGGGAGACGTATCTCGGGGTTGCTCCACCCGGGGTGCCCTCCGTAAAATGAACTCAGATAATTGTTTGTTCAACGCTAACAGCTAACATAAAACACTTTACTTGTTTTATGATTTATAGTTATAGTTAAAGTTGTTATAGTTACAGTCACATGAAGATTACAGTTATAGGAAGGTTATAGTTAAAGTCATAGGCAGGTTAAAGACTTGGCGATTTTAGATTCCCCTAAATTGCCAAGGTAGGCATGGCGACCCTAGGTTCCCTGTGGTCGCCTAACAGTAGGTTGGGTAGAGATCACTGAGACATTATGTCTCATCCCATTCCTTCTGGTGCAGGTTCACAGGCAGGATCGCATTCAGCACGCAACAAGGGTAAGGAGAAGGCTACGGACTGATCGTGCTGATGTTGTTTGTTTATAAGTTTGAATGTATTATATGTTGTGGTACTTGATGTACATGTAACAAGAGATTTGTATTAACCTTGGATGTAATATTACATTGTGTTGTAATAATTGTATGAACTTTTATATTGTAAATTAATGTATCCAGTACGAAATTTTAATGCTCGTATAAGATCCTAGGCAATCTTATTATAGGTGTTACAATTTGGTATCAGAGCAGGTCGATTCAGACTGTGCCATGGGTCATTAAAATACAATTCAAGTTTGTGGATCTCTTGGATCCGGGACGTTATTCTAAATGTTATATCTGGTTGAAACTGATCACTTTGACTTGTGTATGACAGTTAGGATAATATGTCTGGGAGGAGAAGAGGTCCTGGCAGGCCTAGATCAAATCAGGCTAATGCTGAGGAAGCCGGAGGAGACCCTAATATGCAATTTTGGGCTCAAATGATGCAACAGCAGCAGGCGTTGCAGCAACAGTACCAAGAGCAGCAAGCTCAGGCTGCGTTACAGCATCAGCAGATGATGCTTATGATGCAGCAACAAGCCCAACAACAAGCCCAAGCTCAGCAAGAATGGATGGGGATGATGCACCATGGACAAGGTGCTCAGCAGCAGACACCACCACCAGCAGTGGCGAATCCATCCTACCGGGAGTTTAACAGAAATCACCCTCCTGAGTTCAATGGGGAAGGTGAACCTCCAGAGGCCAAGAGATGGCTGAAACAGATTGAGAAGGTGTTCCGGATGGTGGATTGCCCTGAGGAAAGTAAAGTTTTGTTGGCTACTAACCAGTTCAGAGGCGCAGCGGAAGATTGGTGGGAATCCGCCCAACGCCGAATGATAGCAAACGATGTTGAGGTTAATTGGGATAACTTCAAGGAAGCAATGATAGAGAAGTATATCCCAATGTCTTATAAAGTGAAGAAGGAACAGGAATTTCTTGAGCTGAAGCAAGGTGGCATGTCAGTCACCGAGTTTACAAAGAAGTTTGAAGAGTTGTCGTATTACTCCTCTCACAACGAGTATGCCGCTAATGAGAATTGGAAGATGAATCAGTATAGACGTGGGTTGAGAGGCGAGATTGATACAGCAGTGAGTTTACAAAGAAACACTAGCTATGACGAGATGGTTCATGATAGTTTGGTTGCGGAAGCGGGTTTTGCCAAGACCGCGAAAGAGAAAGCTGCAGCATATGAAAAGAGAAAGGGAAAGTTTCCAGATCGGTATCAAGAGAACAAGCCTAAGGGCTCCCCTAAGAGGGGAAAACAATCATTTTCACCACAGGCGGTGGTCATTTGTAAATTTTGCGGGAAGTCGCATTATGGTCAGTGCATGAGACAAACAGGTGTGTGTTTCGGGTGTAGGCAGCCGGGGCACATTTTGGCTAATTGTCCAGAAAGAAGAGGTAAAGGTGGAGCTGAGGGTACTACAACAAGTAAGGGCAGAGTGTACTCCCTTGATGGCCAGAAGGCTTTGGCAAATGAAGATTTAATTGCCGGTATGTGTTACTTAGGCCAAACTCCAGTTAAAGTGCTATTTGATTGTGGTGCAACATGTTCCTTTATTTCTTACAAGTGTGTAGAAGCATTACAATTGTCTATGTCACCGTTGATATCTCCTATGACGGTATCTACCGCTACTGAGGGCGGACGTTGTAGCTAGTTTTATATGTGAAAATTGCCCGATCACTGTATCTAGCAAGACATACTATATAGATTTGTTGTGTCTTCCCATGATACAACTTGACGTGATCTTAGGAATGGATTGGTTATCTGCCAATCATGTGTATATTGGATGTGCGGAGAAGTGTATCTTTATGCCTACAGATGATACGACTGAAGGTGTGGCTTTATCAGAGTTAATCAACCGCACTCATCAGCTTACTCAGCTTATGTGTGCCCAGGATAATGGTTTTTATGTGATGGTTACTGTGACTTCAGAATCAGAACTGAGTCCCAGTGACATTCCTGTTGTCAGTGATTATTTAGATGTTTTTCCTTCTGAGATAAGTAATTTACCCCCTGAACGGGAAGTTGAGTTTTCCATTGATCTCATCCCAGGATCTGAGCCAGTTTCAGTGGCGCCTTACAGAATGTCACCATCAGAGTTAAAGGAATTGAAGTCTCAGTTAGAAGACTTGATTCAAAAACATTTTATCAGGCCCAGTGTGTCACCTTGGGGTGCACCAGTATTGTTGGTTAAGAAGAAGGATGGTAGTATGAGATTGTGCATTGACTACAGTCGTTTGAATAAAGTAACAATTAAGAACAAGTATCCGTTACCAAGGATTGATGATCTTTTGGATCAACTCAAAGGAGCCGCAGTGTTTTCAAAGATTGATCTCAGATCAGGATACCACCAGATTCGTATCAAATCATCAGATGTGTCCAAGACGGCGTTCAGAACACGTTATGGACATTATGAATTTTTGGTTATGCCGTTTGGAGTGACAAATGCTCCAGCAGTGTTCATGGACTACATGAATAGGATTTTCCAGCCTTATCTGGATCAGTTTGTGGTGATCTTCATAGATGATATCTTGATTTTTTCAAAGGACTCACAGGAACATGCTCAACATCTGAGGATTGTTTTGGACATCCTTAGAGAAAATCAGTTATATGCAAAATTCAGCAAATGCGAATTTTGGTTATCGGAAATCCAGTTTTTGGGGCATGTTATTTCTAAAGGAGGAGTGTCAGTTGACTCGTCAAAGGTTGAAGCTGTCCTTAATTGGGCCAGACCAACGAATGTAACAGAGGTTCGGAGTTTCCTGGGTTTAGCAGGTTACTACCGGAGATTTATTATGAGATTTTCACAGATTGCTTTGCCATTGACACGCCTCACAAGGAAAGATGTGCCGTTCGTCTGGGACGAAGATTGTGAGAAAAGTTTCCGGACTTTGAGGAAGAAATTATCCAAGGCTCCAGTATTGGCAATACCAGACCCTGAGAAGAAATATGTGGTTTATTGTGATGCGTCCTCTAAAGGACTGGGCAGTGTGCTCATGCAAGAAGGTAATGTGATAGCTTATGCTTCTCGGCAGCTTAAATCTTATGAGGAGAATTACCCCACTCATGACCTTGAGTTGGCGGCAATAGTTTTTGCTTTGAAAGTGTGGAGACACCATTTATATGGAGCACAATTCGACTTGTTCAGTGACCATAAAAGTTTAAAGTATTTGTTCACTAGTACAAAAAAGCCTTTTTAAGTCGGTTAAAAATGGCTTTTTAAGTCGGGCGCGCGTCCGACCTAATAGCCGCCGTAGTAAGAAGTTTTTGCTTCTTAAGTCGGATTTTTTAGCCGACTTAAGAAAACGACTTCTTAAGTCGACTTAAGAATTATGGGATTGCATAATACGCATGGCATATAAACCCGACCTAAGAAACTAATTTCTTAAGTCGTGTCTACATTTTAACCGACTTAAAAAGTTCAGTATTTTTTTATGCATTTTTGTAGCTTTTTATTTATTTATCGAATACCAATAAATTGTATTAATAAAAATATTCATTTAAAAGTTGGACCAAAGATACATGTATTAATCAAAAGAAGTAACAACAATCAAAATACACATGCTCTAATAAAAAAATTATAGAACTACAATGTCATACCACAATAGAACATAGCCACTGCACTAGTAGGGTAAAGTTAGACCAAATTAAAATGCAAATAGATAAAATACATACAGTAAGAGAACTACAATCAGACTAAAATAACAAAAACTCAAAACAGGGTCAACTATGTTGAATCTCCACCTGCTCCAAAAACAAGTTTCACACTGCTTCCTTTCTCTATGCTTTGAGCTAGGATGAGAATACTTATCCATCCTAAGGAACAATTTTTATGGCCGGCACAGTGGGAGATTATGCCTCTCACCCTACATAATTAAAATAAAATAGACACAACAACACTTAGAGAAGCCAAATATAAAACTCTGTGCACATTAAGCATCAAGATTATATAAATTTCCCAAGTACCAAACATCCCAAAAAGTCATTAGCAGCAATAGATGTTTTGTGAATATTTCATGCAAAAACATATAAATGCAAAAAACCGCCAAGAATACGAACCTGGTCACTTTTCCCTTTCCTGATCTTCAGCCTTATGGTTGCTGCATGAGCTAGCACATGCCCTCCTGGATCAGTTATGACTGCAACCAAAACTCAATATTGTTAGATAAGCAACACGCTTATCGTTTTCTTATATAAACCATAGTTAAATATGAAAGTTTTAAACAAAAGCTTTAATCAAGTTAGACGTAGGAGTGAACTTAACCTGATTTGTCGTATAAACAATGTCAAATTCCTCTGCTATCTTGATTAATCGTGAAAGCATATGTGCCAATTTTCGATGCAAAACTTGTTCATTTAAGTAAAAGCTAATATACATGGATTAAAAATTTGTTGATGCATGTAAATGACATACTCAGTGACCTGGCGCTCAACACGCTCTCCTTTTCCAGTGAAGTCCACCCGAAATAGAGCAATCACCCAGTCCACAATCTGCTAAAAAACATAATCAGTCAACTCTCCACATCACATGATATTTCAATGGAAGGTAACTCTATACTACTCAATTATTAATAGTTATGGAAAAAATAACAAAATAAAATTTTACAAAGCCACTAACAAGTAGAACCTCATCTTCCATAAGCTCTGTAATTTACAACTGAATTATTTCAATACACTTCTAGTAGTCAAGTCTTTTCATTCAGTCCTATATATAAATTTTAGTTGTGATCAAAACCACATAGTGAGAGAGAATTTCACAAAGCAGATAACAATAACATATCAGCGTCTAGCGGACACTCAGAACTCACTGAAAACCCAATTCCTTCTGCAAAAAAAAATCTTGCATTTTATCTATCCATTATAACTCATGTAAATCAAGTTCAATTAAGGAGATAATGTACATGTTGTGCTAGGTAAGAACGAGATGAGCTTACATTAAGATAACCGCGGTAAGACAAGTTCAACTAACGAGTTAAGTAAAACAAAATTGAAGGTAACAAAACATGCCAATTTCTCATTAAAATTGAGGTTAGACAAATAGTTAGCACTACCATATAACCATGCATATGGTAAAGAAAGCACAGGTAAGTCTAGTATGGATGCTCTTTTTTTTTAAAAAAAAAAAGTCTAGTAGGGATGCTGCCATTGTTAATGCTCACAAATTCATTAAGGCCGAAGGGAAAATGAGTTTTAAAAACTCATAAATTTTAATCTTGAGATTTTTTTTAGCCTATGTCTACAAGCTCACTAGCATAACCTATGTAAACAACTTATAGCTTATATGAAAACAGTTTAACATTATCTTTTGTTATAAAAATAGCTCATGCATAAGCACGAATAAAGTGTTTATGCTCATAGTGCTTAATTAAGTTTTTTATTCAAAATTTCAAACAGGACCAAATACGGTTAGAATTTGAATAATTAAATGCAAATTTCATAGAAAAATGTAGCATTCACACAATAAGGGGCAAACATTGTAGAAAAATGGCAGCAGCACAATATGCAACTCAATGCATTTCATAGGAACATTCAAGAGATCTAGGCCGGCCAATGTGAAGTAAGATTAAACATTAAAGCCCAAATAAATTCTGTTTTTATCAAGTTTGAGAATTACAAGAGCAGAGTATGAAAAGAACATTACAGTGAAGCTTGAACTAGCAAGCCAGCCATGCCACTTCTTCAGAGTTTTGTTGTATGCATCTGTACAGGCTTGTGACATTGGCCAATCATCATGCTCAATCAAATTTTGGAACAAAGCCACCAAGAAATCCATTGCTCTGAAGATTTTCAGGCAGGGAAAATTAAATTACCATAAATAATATTGCGTGAACGATTAATAGCAACTAATAATAAGCTAAGGTCTTGTCAATAACAATAACAATAATAATAATAAGCTAAGGTCTCTGACCACCAAATAAGAATTAAGAATATGATACGAATGCCTCAACACCTTGAGGAAGATAAGTTGACTATTGGAAGCGTGACAAGTTCAAACATCTTTGTATTGTGTCAAGAGTCAAAAGCCAAGTTCTGAATAAGTACATTCACTAGCTTGAATCATGTAATTTGCATCTCCCTCAATTTTTTATCACTTTCATGATAAATTCAAAATACTTAAATCATGTGACTTGTGGTATGATATGATCTCCAATTTTCACCACAAGCTAGGACTTATGTGCGTCTTTTCCATCTCATTGAATTTGCATTCCATATATTGTATTTTACGTCTATCTACTCAGAAATTGTGCAATGTGAAGGATTCTGTCCATAACACTAGTTAACCATTTATTTGAAGTAAACATGAAACAAGTTCAGGCTTGGTCTTTCCAGTTTCACACTTGAGTTGATTCATGACATATTTATAATGTTAAGTTTCCATGTTTAATATCTAGGCATGCATAGATTATGCATACAAATGTTAATATTCTTAATTTCTTATCGAAAAATGTTCTCTAGATAACAGATTTGAGAATGTCATACAAACATGAAACAAAAGTTAAATGAAAACTGCATTGTATTCATTAATTACCTTGTTAGCCAAAGAAGTCCATTGGTACAACTGGATGATGATTTAGCAGTTTTACTTTCAATCTCTACTTGTACCAAACTGTACAGAATATTAAATCTTGAAGGATTGGATGAATATAAAGTTTCCAATCTCTGCCATGAAAATCAATATGGTATAGAGTGAGATTGTATACTTTTGGTACATGTACATACAAATAATTGTAAGAAAAGTTAAATCATAAGGGCCTCTTTTGTTTGACATATTTGAGTTTATCTACTAGTATAAGAACTTGCAAGACTGTTTGAGAGAGCTTACGGAAACAACTTATGACATGTCCATAAGTTGTTCTCAGCTTATTTCCATAAACTAAACAGGATAGCTTATATGAAAATAATTTGACTTTATTTGAACTTTAGTTATAGAAATAGGTAATACATAAGCACTTATATGAATAAGCACTCATATTAAGCTGTTTACCCAAACAGAGCTTTTATGCAAACCAGATAAAAACTCACAAACAGAACACAGAATGAATCGCCACTCAATAGCACGATACAGACAAAGAAGAATACATCCAAAGCTGCTAGACAGCATATGATATGATGACACATACATCCAAATATGAGTCAGAAAGAACAATTGACAGAAACATACCGTTATATTACCACCTATGTCAGATTTAACAAGGGTCATAGCAGCTCCAAACTTATCTGTCATAAAAAAAATATATCAGTTCTTCACTTCTTCTGACCATAGTACAAGTATTCGTATCATACATTTGAAACTAATGAACTATTAATCATGGCTACTAATAGAGTACTATAAGGCATAGACAAGTTTCTGCTCTAAAACTAATACCAATCATCCTGTTACGTACATCTTTTCTCTTGATAATGAACTAAATCCTTATAAGTGGAAAATAGAGATACCTAAGTTACTATACCTAAGTTACTTTCTTTGCCTTTTGCAACAACATTTGAACTACTATACATATGTAGCACAACAAAACAAAACCAGAGCACTGGTATAAATTAAATTAATTTGGCTTCTTCATGACATGCTATAAATTAATTTGGTACTTATGGTTAGAAAGTCGGTGAAGAAGGGGAGGGGAGGAGATAGTATGGCACGGTTCATTACTCCACCAAAAATAATTGAAAATTTTAAAACATAATAAAACTCAATTTCACCGTTCTTAATCCCAAACTTAATAAAAATCAAAACCAGCAAACCCTAGAATTATCAATTTCTTCAAATCAATTCAAAGGTATGACAATTTCAGTAAACACTAATACCCAAATCATAGAACATATTTTGAAAGAATAAAAAGAATAAAAATACCTTTGTTTGAGAACAACAGTGAGTGACGGAGGGTTCGATGACAATAGCGAGTGACAGACGGAGAGAGTGAGTGCCGGAGGTTCGACAACAGCACCGCGTGGCGGAGGTTCGATATCTGTGAGAGAGGGTAACAACAACGACGAGAGTGATGGTGGCGAGTGTGATAGCGGCGAGAGTGATTGCGGCGGAGGATCAGCAGCGACTGAGTGGCGGCGGAGGTTCGATTGTAAGGTTTGATTGAGAGCGATGCGGTGGAGGTTCGATGCGAGGGATATCTGTGGAGGTTCGATGGGAGGGATGCGGTGGAGGTTTGATAACTTTGTTTTGTTACTGAAAGGGAATTATCAAATTAAATAAATACTATTAATTCCCCTAAAAATACTATTAATTTAATTAATTAATTTATTTAATTTAACTAATAAATAAAAGAGGTAAAGTTAATTCCCTGAAAGAAAAGGAGGGAAAGTTTTTATTTTGACAAAAAAATAGAGGGAAAATGTCTTAGGTCGGGTGGTCAATTGACCGACTTAAGTAAATGATTTCTTAAGTCGGTTGGTCAACAAACGACTTAAGGAATTAATTAAAAAACAATCTTTTCATTATTCTATCACTTCTTAAGTCGGGTAACATTCTAACCGACTTAAGGAAGTTTGGAAGAATTGCGAAACTGCCACCGCGTCACTTCTTAAGTCGGGTGGCAGAGTGAACCGACTTAAGTCTGAATCTAAAAAGTATTTTTTGTACTAGTGGTTCGATCAACGGGAACTGAACATGAGACAGAGAAGATGGATGGAATATTTAAAGGATTTTGATTTTGAGTTAAAGTATCACCCTGGGAAGGCGAATGTAGTTGCTGACGCCTTGAGCAGGAAATCATTGATTAAAGCAGAAGTACTGATGCATACCTGTGGATTGTATGAGAAATTTCGAGATCTTAATCTCAGCGTTACAGAATTGGATGATGGCGTCTTATTACAAAGATTAGAGGTTACTTGTGATTTGCGGTCCCGAATCGCGCAAGCTCAAGAATCAGATGTGAATCTTCAGAGGAGGATTGGTCAGTCAGAATTTTCAAGGGCTTCGGATGGTACTCTGCTGTTTGAAGGTAGAGTTTGTGTTCCTGATGATGCTAGTTTAAAAAGGTTAATCTTGGAAGAGGCGCACAAGAGTAGTTTCAGTATTCATCCGGGTACCACTAAAATGTACCAAGATTTAAAGAAAGATTATTGGTGGCCAGGGATGAAGACTGATATTGCGGAATTCGTATCACGTTGTATTGTGTGTCAACAAGTGAAAATTGAACATCAGAGGCCGGCAGGGATGCTTGTACCATTGGAGATCCCTCAGTGGAAATGGGAGGAAATCTCTATGGATTTTGTGACCGGGTTACCTCGGACTCAACGGGGACATGATTCTATTTGGGTAGTTGTCGATCGGTTAACTAAGTCTGCTCACTTTTTACCGGTTAGAACTACTTACAGAGCTGCTCAGTACGCAGAATTGTTCATAGCGGAGATTGTGAAACTACATGGTGTTCCGACCAGCATTGTGTCAGATAGAGATCCTATCTTTACTTCTCACTTTTGGAAAGCTTTTCAGAAGGCTTTGGGAACAAGGTTAAAGTTGAGTACGTCTCATCATCCTCAAACAGATGGACAATCAGAGAGAACTATACAGACATTGGAGGATATGTTACGTGCATGCATTTTAGAGGATGGAGGAAATTGGAATCACCATCTGCCGTTGATTGAATTTTCTTATAATAATAGTTACCATTCTAGCATTGGAATGGCACCCTATGAGGCACTGTATGGCAGGAGGTGCAGAACACCGCTTTGTTGGTCAGAGGTTGGAGATAAAAGCATTTTGGGACCTGAGATTATCCAGGAAACCACTTTAAAGATTAAATCCATTCAGGATAAGATTAGAACTGCTCAAAGTCGACAGAAGAGTTATGCGGACAAGAGGCGAAGACCTCTAGAGTTCGAAGTGGGAGATCATGTTTTTCTGAAAGTTACCCCTAAGCTAGGATTACGAGGTGTTTTCAGAACAAAGAAATTGAGTCCAAGATTTATTGGGCCATTTGAGATACTTAGACGAGTCGGACCAGCAGCTTACCAATTGGCTCTGCCACCGGCGATGTCAGGATTACATGATGTTTTCCATGTTTCACAGCTAAGGAAGTTCATTCCTGATCCTCATCAACCAGTAGAGTTGGAAACCATCGACTTAAGATCAGATTTGACTTTTCGACCCGAACCGGAGCAGATTGTTGAACGTGATGTTAAAGCATTGAGGAACAAAGAGATTCCGATTGTCAAAGTTATATGGAAAGGTTCTCCCTACGGAGAAGCTACATGGGAATTGGAATCAGAGATGATGGAGAGCTACCCGCATCTTTTTACAGGTAATTTCTAAATTTCGAGGACGAAATTTCTTTAAGGGGGGTAGAGTGTAATATCCCGTTTAAATGTATCAGTTATAAGCGTTAGAAACTTCGTATGCAAGCAATGGCAAAGTGGTAATTAAGTAGTGGCATAGTTGTAAATAAGAGGAAAAGGCTTTTTGGATATATATGAATTTTTCCCAAGTTTCTACTCATTTTCTTTGGCATCAAAAATCAGAATTTTCCCTTTCCTTTCTTCTCATTTTCGCCCCTCCTTCTCACTTCATTACCATCATCAAAAATCATCCTTTGAGCTAGCAAACTTCTCCCAAAATCTTTGTAAGATAAGCAAGCTTTTGTTGGGAAATTTTGGAGCAAGAACAAGAAGGAAAGCCAAGGAATAGAAGTGGTTTTGAGTAGAGGCTTTGGAACTTGAAGTTAGAGTTTGGATTCAAAACTTAGCAAACAATCCTTTGTTTTTGAGGTGAGCTCTTATAGGGTTTTAGAAACCCACTTTATTTAAGCTTGGAAATTATAGTATTAAGAGCTATTTTGATAGTTTCATGCCTTGATCCCTTGATGGTTTGTGAATACATGAATTGTTATGTGTTATCTTGTTCATATGTCATAGAAAAATCCATTCCCATAAGTTAATTGATGATTGGGAATGTTTGGGTTAGCCTAGGAAGTGAAATTATGAGTGCTGCTGAAGCCAAAATCGTGCTCCGATTTATGGGCATCGTGCTGCGATTTTATGTCCTGATTTTCATGAAACTTTCGCATAAAATCGTGCTCCGATATTCTCCCATCGTGCTACGATTTTGGCCTCACTCAGCATTATTTTTCGTGAGCTTTGGCTTGGAAATAGGGAAGGATAAGGGATAGGCATGGCATTAGGAGATGTATACTTGTACTCCTAAGTTATATAGATGTGTTTAAGGATTGGTAATGGGATTATTTATTTGTAAGTGAAGTCCCTACATTCCCATAACTTGTGCAACTTTAGGATAATGAAAGTATGAGTGAATTACTCATCATAGTTATAGACAAGTTAATAGAGTTGGATTTCCAACAGTTATAGGAAGCTTATGAGAACGATAAGCCAAGGTTATAGATTAAAGGTTATAGATTACAGAATTGTTATAGAATTAAAGTGTCAGATTATATGTTAAAGTTAAAGAATTAAAGATTAAAGATATTGGCGTGTTTACACGTTTTATAGTGGCGTGCTTGCACGTTTTACAGTGGCGTGTTCATCAGACTCCGGGTTACGCCGGATGGGACTTCTCCGAGAGGGTTGTCCACACGTTTTATAGGGAGTCCGGTGTTAGCCTGATATGATAGGAATTTCACCGGTTTATAGGGAGACGTATCTCGGGGTTGCTCCACCCGGGGTGCCCTCCGTAAAATGAACTCAGATAATTGTTTGTTCAACGCTAACAGCTAACATAAAACACTTTACTTGTTTTATGATTTATAGTTATAGTTAAAGTTGTTATAGTTACAGTCACAGGAAGATTACAGTTATAGGAAGGTTATAGTTAAAGTCATAGGCAGGTTAAAGACTTGGCAATTTTAGATTCCCCTAAATTGCCAAGGTAGGCATGGCTACCCTAGGTTCCCTGTGGTCGCCTAACAGTAGGTTGGGTAGAGCTCACTGAGACATTATGTCTCATCCCATTCCTTCTGGTGCAGGTTCACAGGCAGGATCGCATTCAGCACGCAACAAGGGTAAGGAGAAGGCTACGGACTGATCGTGCTGATGTTGTTTGTTTATAAGTTTGAATGTATTATATGTTGTGGTACTTGATGTACATGTAACAAGAGATTTGTATTAACCTTGGATGTAATATTACATTGTGTTGTAATAATTGTATGAACTTTTATATTGTAAATTAATGTATCCAGTACGAAATTTTAATGCTCGTATAAGATCCTAGGCAATCTTATTATGGGTGTTACAGAACCATATAACCATACTTGGTTTATTTGGTTTGATAAAAACGTATCATTAAAGTTCCCATACTGGTTTGTTAAATGGTTTGAATTGGTCGGACCAACATTAGAGATCTTTCCAGATTATGCAAAAGAAACCTTTACAAAATTCTACAATATTACAGACTGCCCTACACATTTGGCTATCATGGCTTTTTGTGCAGCGTTTAGTGTTAATTGGATTACCTCTTGGACTTTTGCTACCAATGTTATTTGGGAAAACTACACAGCTACTGAATTAATTAAAAGATACTCAGTTAAGTGGTGGATTAAGTTTAATCCGGAATTACTCAGTGAGACCAGATTAAATGCCTGGGTACAAGCTAATCCTGGACGTTGCAAGAAAATTAAAGATTCATCAGACTCTGAATTTTTGTCCAGCAGGTCAAAGATTCTAGCGTCATTATCAGCAATTACAGACCCTAAAGAGTTTATTAACCGATTACAAGAAGTTTCTTCATCAATGTCTGATGCTGGAAGTACTTCAGGGAATGAAAATGAAGATGATTGTTATGGTGTAGACCTAGAAGACTGTTAAAGCATTATGGGATAACTACTACAAGAATTATTGATGCCTTGAATTATTGCGTCGATGAAATTATTACCCGCAATTATGATACTTTTGCCAGTCTGGCCCCTCCACTTTCTTTTGTTCTTTAGTGGAGCATTATTAAGTTTTACTATTTACTTTTGCTTTTCTTTAGTGGCCATTTTGTTTGTCTGCCACTTGTATGTATAGTAATAAGTTATGTTGTAATTTTATTTGAAGTCCGTCTTTGTTTTCCCTCTATAAAAGGGAATGTCAGTTTGTGTATGGGGCATTCGAATCATAAGCCTCTTATCTCTTGAGCAATTCGAAGCCCTTGTGTAAACATTGTAAGTATTTTGATAAATAAAATCTGTTTTATCATGTCTTTACCAGCAATTTATGTTTTTATAAATCCTTATATTGATTACCTAATTATGTGTCCTCAATGTAAAGAATATATTATTTTCAATATCACACCTCCATTAAAGAAATATACTATATTTACTTGCTCCGCTGTTTATGAAATTACTATTCAACCTGCTCCTATGTTAGATTTAGAATTTGAAACAACATTAAATATTCCTGATATTTTAGTTCCGATCCTGCCCGAATATCAGGAATATATATATTATACACACACACATAATTAGGTAATCAATATAAAGAATATATATATCTACGAAACAAATTATAAAGTTTTGCTGAATTTTAAATTTCTTAATTACTCTCTAACTCACTCTCCCCCCTTTTAAAGTTGTTTCTAGGTAGCCTAAGACTGAGCTAACCAACCGTTTTACTGCCTCTCTTGGGTCTTACTACGTGGACCACTCCATAGACCAACACCTAAAGACATCTCAAACTGGGTTTAAGTAAGATAAATAGTAAATAAGAAAAATAAAATCTTTAAAACCTTAAAACAAGTTTAGTAAATTTAGTTAATATGTCTCAATCCAACCTGGCTCTGATACCAGACTCGGGCAGGATCGGAACTAAAATATCAGGAATATTTAATGTTGTTTCAAATTCTAAATCTAACATAGGAGCAGGTTGAATAGTAATTTCATAAACAGCGGAGCAAGTAAATATAGTATATTTCTTTAATGGAGGTGTGATATTGAAAATAATATATTCTTTACATTGAGGACACATAATTAGGTAATCAATATAAGGATTTATAAAAACATAAATTGCTGGTAAAGACATGATAAAACAGATTTTATTTATCAAAATACTTACAATGTTTACACAAGGGCTTCGAATTGCTCAAGAGATAAGAGGCTTATGATTCGAATGCCCCATACACAAACTGACATTCACTTTTATAGAGGGAAAACAAAGACGGACTTCAAATAAAATTACAACATAACTTATTACTATACATACAAGTGGCAGACAAACAAAATGGCCACTAAAGAAAAGCAAAAGTAAATAGTAAAACTTAATAATGCTCCACTAAAGAACAAAAGAAAGTGGAGGGGCCAGACTGGCAAAAGTATCATAATTGCGGGTAATAATTTCATCGACGCAATAATTCAAGGCATCAATAATTCTTGTAGTAGTTATCCCATAATGCTTTAACAGTCTTCTAGGTCTACACCATAACAGTCATCTTCATTTTCATTCCCTGAAGTACTTCCAGCATCAGACATTGATGAAGAAACTTCTTGTAATCGGTTAACAAACTCTTTAGGGTCTGTAATTGCTGATAATGACGCTAGAATCTTTGACCTGCTGGACAAAAATTCAGAGTCTGATGAATCTTTAATTTTCTTGCAACGTCCAGGATTAGCTTGTACCCAGGCATTTAATCTGGTCTCACTGAGTAATTCCGGATTAAACTTAATCCACCACTTAACTGAGTATCTTTTAATTAATTCAGTAGCTGTGTAGTTTTCCCAAATAACATTGGTAGCAAAAGTCCAAGAGGTAATCCAATTAACACTAAACGTTGCACAAAAAGCCATGATAGCCAAATGTGTAGGGCAGTCTGTAATATTGTAGAATTTTGTAAAGGTTTCTTTTGCATAATCTGGAAAGATCTCTAATGTTGGTCCGACCAATTCAAACCATTTAACAAACCAGTATGGGAACTTTAATGATACGTTTTTATCAAACCAAATAAACCAAGTATGGTTATATGGTTCAATAGCTAAAAAGTAATTCCAAGCATCCATATAATCAAAATAATTGTAAGATTGGGGATCAAATCTTCTGGAGAAAGATTTGCTCATAGAAGGTGGTAATGTCCAATCTGCTGCTGATAATACCTTAACAATTTTAAATTTTGAAAAAGTAATTTTAGATTTATCTGCTGCATCATATTGATGAGTCAGCACGATAGATCCAGTATCAACTAGTATAAATTCATAAAATTTTCTAGTTTTTAATAAGCTTTTTGGAAGAAACATAAATCCTTCAGGAAGGACTTTTCTAATTTTTTGTAATAGCGAAGTATTTTCTGGGCAGTAAGCCAATTCTAACGGGATAATTGGCTCAAATAATTCTTTAGTAACAAAAGTACTCCTTGCTGTAGAGGGTGGAGTATAATAGGCTAATTTGGATGATTTATTAGAAGAGGATAATGGAGTAATGTTTTTGGTTATATCAGAGGGAGATAATAAGGTAAATTTATTTTGTGTAGGTTTTGGCGAAGTAATTTTTGTGAGGTAAGATGGTGAACTTAATGCTAAGGCTTTTTCTGTATTCTCCTGCTTAGGAGGTAATGGAGGTCCATAATTATCTCTAGGATCCATCTTTGCCCTGTAAAAATTCTCTAGTTAAAAAATCTGGTAATGAGTTTTTAATTCCTTCAATATGTTCTATTTCAAAATCAAAACAAGATAATAAAGATTGCCATCTTGCAAAAATATGTTTAGAAACTAAGTTTTTAACATCTTTTTGTAAAACACTTTTAGCAGCTTTGCAATCTGTTTTTAAAACAAAATGTTTAGAAAACAAATCGTCTTGAAATTTAGTAATACATAAAACTATAGCTAAAATCTCTTTCTTAATAGTACTATAATTCAATTGGGCTGGAGACCAAGTTCCAGAATAATATCTGACTACTTGTTCCTTTTCCAAACCCGGTAAAATTTGTTTTAATATACCACCAAAACCGATGTCTGACGCATCTGTTTCGACTGTAAGGTTAGCTTGAGGATCTGGGATTCCTAAGCAGGGTAGTTTCTTAACTAATTGTTTTAATTGTTTAACACTATGGGTCATAGACTCATCCCATGCAGGAGGATTCTTTCTAAGTCTTTTAAATAATGGAGCACAAATAATTCTAAGATTAGGAATAAAGTCTGATACATAATTTAAACATCCTAGGAATCTTTGTAATTGGGTTTTATCCTTAATTTCATCAGGAAACTTACTAACAAACTCTAAAGATCTGCTAATTGGAGTATACATCCCTTGACTAATATCAAAACCCAAAAATCTAATTTTATATTGAAATAAGTTCATTTTTCTTTCAGATAATACTAATCCATTATTTTTAATTAATTCATAAAATTGATTTAAATGTTGAATATGTTGATTAATAGAATCTGAGAATACTAATATATCATCTAGATAGACTATAGTAAAGTTTGAATAATCATTAAATATTGAATTCATAATATTCTGAAATTCTGAAGGTGCATTCTTCAGACCTAAAGGTAAAACATTCCACTCGTAATGCCCAAAGGGAACTACAAATGCCGTTTTATATTTATCTTTTTCTTCTAATTGTATTTGATAATAGCCTGATTTAAGATCAAATTTAGAATATACAGCTTTATTATGTAATCTATTTATTAAATCTTTCTTATTAGGTATTGGATACCTAATCCATTGTAATGCCTGATTTAGAGGTTTATAGTTAATAACTAATCTAGGACTTCCTCTTTCTAATTCAGCTGCATTAACCACATAAAAAGCTGAGCAACTCCAAGGAGACTTGCTAGCTCTAATTAAGCCTTTTTCTAAATATTCATTAATTTCTTTTTTACAATAATCTAAATGTTGCTTATTCATTTGTATAGGCCTAGCTTTAGTAGGTATATTTATTTCATTAAAAGTAGGTTCGTATGGTAATGAAATAACATGGGTTTTTCTTTTCCAGAAAGCATTAGGCTGTTCTGAACAAAGATTATTAATAAACTTAATTTTTAATTCATCAATTTGTTTAATGATATTCGGAGATGATAATTGTTCTTCTATTCTTTTAAAACGTATTTCTTTATTTAAAAAGTTAATTTGTTTTATCTTGTTATTAATAAGATTTATATAAGATATTTTTCTATCTCTTACATTATTTAAATCTCTAATTTTTGGAGGTTTAAAAAATTAAATTTAATAGTATGTCCTAACGCTTGAGTTGTAATAGATTCCTCATTAACAGTTATAGGATAAAGTAATGCCAGGAAAGGCGTTCCTAAAATAATATCTTCATTAATATTTTTAACTAATAAAAACGAAGTATTATAACAAACTTTATCCTTGCAAATCTTTGCAGAGGATAACTTAAAGTTAACTTGTAATCTAGCACCATTAGCACCTCTTAATGATTCAGTAGTTTTTTCATAATATTGCGTAGGTATTAAACCTTCTCTAATGCAGTTTAAATCTGCACCAGAATCTATTAACGCTATCATTTCATAAGTTCTATCTGGAAGAACCAGGTCTATTTTACTAAACCATTTATGAGAAATAATTCTTTCAATACTATTAAAGTATTTTTTATCATCTTCTTCTTCTTCGTTAGCTTTACTAGTTTCTATTCTATCATATGCTACTTCTTTTCCTTTATTAAACTGTTTATCAAATCGTTGATTTTGTACGATCAAATGTCCTTCTAATTCTAGCAATTTTAATTCTAACTCATCTTCCCGGGTTTTTAAACTTTGAACTTCTTTCTTCAAAGTTTTAACTTCTTCCTTTAAATCATTCACTGATACTGGTTTAATTTTATCTTTATTAAACATTTCCATAACATCTTTAAATTCGACCGCTTTAACTGGCTTTCTAAGATTATCACTATCTTCAATAATGGTTTTTAATTGTTTCATGAAAGTATTTTTACTTTCAGAGTCTTCCATATTATCTAATATAGTAATTAGAGTATCTGCTTGACTATTGGTCAAGGCTCTTTTTAACATATTAATATGTTTGCTACACTTATTACAATTACAAAAATCTAACCCTAAACATTCTTCATCAGAAGATTCTTCTGAATTACTAATATTATTAATCTCTTGATATGAGGATTCTTCCGAGGAAGAACTTTCTTCACTATCTGTATATAACATAATGTTTTCTAAAGTCGAAATTAAAGTATCCTTTAATTCTTTAGACAAATCTAAATTTTGTAATTGATTTATTTTTTCTTTAACTTTACATTTATTAGCATAATGACCATTACGACCACATTTATAACATTTAATATCTTTTTTATTATTATAGGTTTTTCTCTTACTTTTATAAGGTTTCTTCTTATAAGGCTGCTTATAAAATTCCTGATTTTCTTTATAAGGTTTCTTATAAGATCTATAGTTTTTTCTTCCTTTACTAACATTTTTCTTTTTATTTTTAGGGTTACTGGGAGCCCTTAAAGGAGCACCACCATATTGTTCGCAGAAAGAACCTAATTCTCGTCTATTGTTTAATTTTTCATTTTTAATTTTATTTTGTAGTTTATAATCCGTACAGACTTGTAAACCTGTTTCTATAACATAATTTGATATTTCTCCCAAGGTTAAACTATTATAAGGAATATCACCATTAAAAACGCTTCTAATACTAGACTTAACCTTTTCAGCAAATAATCTAGGTAACCCACTAAGAAATCTTTCTTTCCAATAGGCCATATGGCCGTCTTGCCTAAGACATAATTTTGAGAAAAACATATCTTTATACCATCTGTAATCTGACATAGTCGGACAATATAGGTTTGCTAATTGATCTCCGGCTCTTTGTTGAAATTTAAGAGGTTCTCCAACAAAGAATTTAGTAGCACAATAAAGTAGGGTAGTAACACATATTGGTTCATTCGTTTCTGATTTAACTGCGTTATTTATAGTATTCTTTTCTTCTGTATTACAAATATTATCCCACCATCCTTTTAAATTTCCATTAAAACCTGAAACTAACATATCTTTAGCTTGCCTATCACTATTTCCTTTCATTTTATGGGCAGTGGCTGCCATAGTCATACTTTGAATAACATCTAATATCTGTTGTTCCGCAGCGCCATCTATATTCCATTCATATATGGCGTTACCTGTATACTCGTATCCTCCGTGATAATGTCTTCATATTGTGTGTCAGCAAATGAAGGTCTATTATAGTAATTTCTAGATCTAGCTACTGGTTTTGATAATTTATTAATAATACTTTCAAAGCTTAAAATATCTTCATATTCTTCTTCAAATGAGATAATATTAATCTTTGAAGGTTGTCCTATACTAAAACCACTAAGTTTTTTAATTAATTCTTCCATTTTATCAGCAGAACTATCTCCTAATTTATATTCTTTTAATTTTTCGGTAGAAGGAGTGTCATAATTATATATAGGTTTGGTAGGGTTTATTTTAAAATTTTCTTTTTCTTTAATTTGATTATCTTGAGGGGCTGATAATTCAATTCTATCTAACTGTTGTGCCATAGTGTATAATATTTGATTAGTATAATTTAGTTGAGAATGTACTCTGCTAATATCTAACTTATCACAGGGTTTTTCAAAGTTTCTGGCTATAGACTTAAAAGGTGCAGCTTCAATAGTTATTTCTTCTTTAGGAGGAATAAACTTAACAGGTTCTAAAGGAGGATGTACAGATTCTACTTTAGATCCTTTAATAGTTTCCCACTGGGTGTTTAATCTAACATTAATTCCTATAGTTTTCTCAGTAATAAAGGGATTTTTAATATTATTTTCTTCACAGTAAGGTTCAAACCATGCAAAGAATAATATGTTTATTTTATGATGGTTTAAATAATCATAAAATTCCTGACGGTAATACGCAGTTTCTTTTTTAGAAAAAGTTTTAAAGTACCATTTTCTTTTATCATCATTATAACTAGCATAAAAATCTTCGTTAATCCAATCTTTATCTATAAAGAAAGGTTCTTCTAAAGTAAGGGTTCTTATCATTTGTGATTCTGTTGGTGAAGGAGATCTAGACGATCTTTCACTATATATAGGTCTAGGTATTGGTGGGGTGAAATCCACACCTGATAAGTTTGATCTAAAAGGTACATCAACTGAAGATCTAGCATCAGAGGTTGATCCTAGACTGCTTAATCTGTCAAATCTCAAAGATTGACTTCTATTCATTGAGATGGAAATAGTTCCATCTGTATCTTGGATAATATGTCTAATAGTTCTAGATTCTATCTTTTGAGGTGGAACGATATCTTTTAATATCCACTCATGTGGTAACCTTGCTAAAATTTCTGATGTTTTAAGTGTTTTAGGGGTTGTAACATTTACCTTTTTAAGATTTGCTTCAATAATACAAGTTTCATTTCTCGGAGTAGATCTCAGAGATTTAAAGTTATAATTTACTGTAGAAATTTTATAAGTCATTCTACTAATAACATCTAAGTTTGCCACTCCTGGG
Organism: Medicago ruthenica; assembly: GCA_018208015.1. Lineage (NCBI taxonomy): Eukaryota > Viridiplantae > Streptophyta > Magnoliopsida > Fabales > Fabaceae > Medicago > Medicago ruthenica. The sequence continues at coordinate 34,880,947 of CM031378.1, read as the reverse complement.
TTAAAGGTATCTTCAAGCCCTTGAACATGGACTAGTAATGAATTTTTAGTATTTTCATCACCTAAACTCATGGAAAAGTTTGGATGACAATTAAAATAAACAGGACCATCATTCAGATTTGATTCAATAATAGCTATAATAGAATCTTCAAATTTAGCAATTCTTTTATCTCTTAAGATTAATAAGATAGGAGTATTAAGTCCTAATCTATGTAATGGTTTAATAGCAACTTGTATTAATCCTAGATGTATATACCTATGACCTTCGTTATAATGTTCTTCTAGTAATTTACTGTCTAGAACATTAATAGTTTCCATTTTACTACTAATGGATTTAGCCATTTCTGTAGTTTTAATAATCTTTTTACTTTTATAATCAAAAGTACCAACTTGGTAAACTTGTCTATAATCAATTTCTGGCATAGACCAGTTTGTTAATCTATTTTCCATTTCTTGAATTTCTAATTCACTATTTTGATAATTATCTTGATCTATAACAGATTGTTGTTCACTAGTGGGTAAAGTAATTAAAGGTGGATTCCTTGATCTCCTAGAACTACTACCTAATCTGCTAAGAGTTCGGCTAAACAAAGACATGCTAACTTAATCTACGAAACAAATTATAAAGTTTTACTGAATTTTATATATATATATATATATATATATATATATATATATATATACTCCCTCCGTCCCAAAATATAAGAAAAAATTGGTCAACAAAAGTTAATGTATTTGGTTCAAAATATGTACTAAATACATCAACTTATGTTGACTATTTTTTGCTTATATTTTGGGACGAAGTAGTATATTAAGGCAAACTTTAAGGTACACCAAAAAATTTGAGTGTATCGGTAACAACAACAAAAGTTCATCACATTCATTTATTTTTTGAGCACACTAAAATGAATCACATTCATTTTCTTCTTTTTACCAAAATATAATAATATTCATACATTACAATAACAACATACATAGCAATATTCATACATTTCGTTACATTTCTAAAACTAAGTTCTTTAATTAAAAAAAAACATAAATAAAGAGTTTTGTTTTATACGAGAATTGAAGTGACATAATAATATTGTGAGTATTAGTTTTTTTTATTAAACTTGAAAGGGCAGTAAGCTTATTTATGTAATTCACTTAATTTAATAACGGGTACGGATATCCGCAGATAGGGGTGTTCATGGTTCATGAACTGCACTGAACTGAACCATATAAATGGTTTGGTTCAGTTCATAAAATCCATTTCAATAAAAACTGGTTAATTCTTAAAAACAGTTCCAATCCAGTTTAAAATCAGTTCAGAACCGGTTTATAGTTTTAAACCGGTTTACTTATTTTGAACCGGTTTTTCTACTGAACCGGATTATTCTTGAACTGATTTTCAAACCGGATTTTAGTTATTGTTTTAAAAAGCTCATTTTTCAGTGAGACTTGTAAAAATAAAAGTGGTTTTAGATACTGAACAATTTCACTATCAAATCCTTCTCCGCCGAGCCCGAACCTGAACTCCTACCAAATTTTGCTCCGGCAGCTGCGCCGGTTACCAAGCTTCGTCCTCCACCGTCGAGCCCCGTCGTAAGTCTTGTGAGATCCTCGCTCCACCGGAGCAGAACCGTGGCACGCTCTCAGACATGTTTAACATCGACGACAAGAAGAAGAAGCGGAAGAAGAAACCAGGTTTGAATCGGAATGTGGAAATCGATTCGAGAAAATCACGTTTTGAAATAAGTGATTTTGACGGTGGTGGTAACATTGTTAGGGTTTTGGGTGAAGATGAAAATGACGAAGAAGAGACGAAGACAATGAAGGAGTTTATAGATCTTGAAATTCGTAGCGGGAATGCAGGGAGGGATTCTTCTAGAACGAGTTTCTGGGATGCTGCTTCGGTTTTCAGCAAGAGATTGAGGAAATGGAAGCGGAAGCAGAAGTTGAAGAGAAACAATGCCGATTGCGACGGTATATTTGATTAAAACAGTTTAAAAATGGTTCAAACTGGTTTTTTATTTAAGTTCAGTTAATTGATCTTTTTTTAACTTATGGTTCAGTTCATGAACCATTCAATATGGTTCAGTTTTTTACAGTTCAGTTTGGTTCAGTTTACTCATATGGTCCAGTTGACCATATATTTTGCACACCCCTATCCGCAGATGCAAATATCATTAAATATGTATTTGTATCTATTAAATAAGGGGTAGTTGAAATATCCGCTTATTTTATCCATAAATATTCATTAAAGTATTTGCCACGTGTCTGTAGCGGATTTTATCCACGAATATTCGTAGATGCGGATCTTTTTGTCATCCTAGTATCAACCCAATATCCGATTTACTCTCCAAAATTTATACCTTGTCTACTCGTGCACTTGAGGTCACAACATGTTAGAGTCTCCCAATCAATGCCTAAAATATAAGATTGAGATAGAAAGAAATCAAGGATAGGTGTTTTCTCTTACAGTAAAAAAGTTGGTCTAAATTTAAGTTGCTTTCAATTGCAATAAAATTGAAAACTAACATATGCCAAACGTACGTCCCTGTAACTTTGTTTTGTTGGCCAATATTTAAGATCACAATGTCACAAAAGGGTAATAAATAGTATAGTAAAAGGTAATAATATAGACATAAATAGAACCAACGGTAACCTTTTATTTTCATTTAATATCAGAAAATGATGAAGGAAATTGATTAATGCAATTGAAAGCAGCTAAACTTTGAGCCAACTTTTTTATCATAAAGAGGCATGTTGATTAAAATTTGAGAAATTTTAATTCAACTAGTATGATATACGGGGAATTAACGTACTTATTAAAAAATAAAGTATTATTTTAAATTGAATTGAAAATTAATTTACAGAATATTTAAATTATTTGATATATAAATCATTATAAATGTAAAGTAACTTTAGTATAAACTATAAAGTTTTTTTTTGACAAAAAATATAACTTGTAATATTGTGTAGTTTTTTGTAAAAAAATATTATGTAGTTGTATTAAGATATTTGCTTTTACAAATATAAAGTATATATGTAGTTTAAAACTATATTTTATTTTAAATTAGTATCTTTATCCTAACTAATAAATTGTTTCGGGGGTTGAGTAGTTCAAATGGTTTGAGACTGAGTTAAGGAATAAGGAATTGGAGCTATTGCGGTCAAACTCAAACGAATGAGTAAATATTAATCTAACACCTAATTACTAAAACTTGACGTTAAAAAAAAGGACAATTGTTTCAATCTCTGCAACATAATAATATTTGCACAAGGAATATATTACATTGACATTTCAAAAAAAAAAACTATATTTACTATTGTCAAATTCACCTTTTGAAAATGGTTTTTTGATAAGATCTCTAGTAGCCCATGTTCCTATTATGATTGGCTTGTGGAACTTAGGCATGACAATAAAACCAGTACACGCGGATACCTGACTGAACTCATCTCGATTTGAGGGTTTGGGTTTTTCCCAATTTCAAAATACGGGTACGGGCGGGTAGTAGAGATATATACCCACTTCAAACCTGTCCCGAATGTAGAAAATTATTTATACGTAATATCCAAGTCTCTAAATAGTATCCCTACTTTTGAGATATTTTTGAACTTTTTATTATTGTAATCATTACCCTAATTTGAAATTGACTAATTACCTTATAGAGAGGTCCGTTTGATATCAAATATGGTGTTGGGTGTTTTCATATCTCAAATGGATTAGATTAAAAAAAAATGGTGGATATTAATTTCTGGTAGTATGTTCGGGTTCGGGGAAAATTTTGGGTTTAGGGCGGGTTCGGGTTTGAGGATGAAAAAACATCTTTTTTGTAAACAAAAAAAAAGATTTCACTACAGGTATGGTGATGGGACGGAGATACCTGAACTTGTCGGGGATGAGAATGAGTTTCACTTTCTCCTCCTCATCGGGGATCAGATAGGATAACAGGTAAGTATATGAGATTCGGGGAAGGTGAAATTCGTTCCCGACCCATTGTCATGCCTAGTGGAACCTATTCTTAGATGATAGCCAATAGTGATTCATGTGGCTGACAAGAAAAAGGCAATTTGGTTCCAGTTTCATCTTGATTTTCAGTTGTTGCTTGTTTAGAAGTGATCGCTTGTATCTTTTGTGGGTTATTGCTCCTGTAGTTTCTCTTATTTTCTTTTCGGTTTGGTTGCACACTTATTAGGTACTCCTTACTTTATTATATATTTTTTACTTGGCTCCTCTGCTCTCCTTTTTTGTTATATATATATATATATATATATATATATATATATATATATATAATCTGTTACTGATAATTTGGAGCGGTTTTCCATTGAATTTCAATGAAGTTAACACGAAATCTCCAAATTATATATACTTCGACTGACTTGCTAAGCACATGTCAGAGATTTTTATATTTTATATTTCTGACAATTCTAGTAAAATTATAAATAAGCGACCTCCCACGCATACAACCAAAATTGATTATCATTAACACGAGTTTCTTTTCTTAGTCTCTATTCAATCACTCTATTCAAAAACTTTATGGTATAAATCACAAGTTTAATTCGTCCATAAATTCCAAAAAAATTTATATTCCCTTTGTTCTTATCAATAAGAATTAAAATGACTTTTCTTCAGTCATGTGTATTGGCTTCGACCTCATAATTTCGTTAAAAAAATTGATGAGCCACTCAATGCCTCTTTCTTCAAGACCTTTTCACACTTCAATAGGTATATTTTCAAGCCCAACTGCCTTACCGTTGATCATCCTTTTCAATGCTTCTTTTACCTCGTGTTCTTGAATCCGATGATAGTAGTTATAGTTTCTATCATCCTCTCTAATGTCTATCATGTTCGAGTATGGTAATATCTCATAACCTTGCTTAAATAAGTTTTGAAAATACTACTTCCATTTATCCTTTATATCTTTTTCTTGAACAATAAATTTACCCTCTTCCTTTTTAATACACTTCACTTGATCCAGATCTTTTTTCTTTCTTTCTTTCTTGTCCCTTAGCAAGAATATATATAAATTTTTCTCCCTTCTTGGTGCGTAAATATTGGCATAACAAATCAAAAACTTGTGTTCTTGCTGCACTCAATGCCTTCTTGGCCTCTTTCTTAGCTCTCTTGTAATTTTCCTAAATATCTATACTTTTACACTTATACCACACTTTAAAACATTCCCTTTTGGTTCTCACTTTAATTTGAACACTTTGGTCCAAAACCTATTAATTCTCCTAGTGTCTCTTTTGTTACTTTTCTAATCTCACATGACATCTTGTTCCACATATCATTTTCGCTTCTATGTAGCGTCACACAACCTTCCTTTAAAATCTTTTGTAAGAAAACACTTTTGTTTTTCATCCTTTAAATTCCACCACTTGATCCTTGTACCCCAATTGTGGCATCTCCTTTTCGCTCTTCTCTTAACCCTTACATCCATAACTAATATTGTATGTTGGATAGTAAAACTATCTCCAGGTAAAACTTTAAGTTCAAACAAATCTTTCTATCAGAATTTCTAATAAGAAATAAATCTACTTGAGAACATGACAACTCACTCATGTATGTAATACGATTCCCTTTTCTTTTCCCAAAATAAGATTAAGAGACAACATAAAATTTAGGATGCATTTACCCTAAGCATTTATCTCCCCGAGGCTATACCCTCATTCACGCCTTCAAAACTATCAAACACTCCCTACATGCCCATTTAGCTAGATCCACTCCTAGAAAAATATTTTCTCCTTGTGGTATATCTTGAATTAAGCCTTTCAAATCCTCCCAAAATTTTACTTTTGGATCCAACCCTACTTAAGGTGCGTAAATACTAATAATATTAAAGATGTCTTATTTCCTTTCAAAAAAAATAATTAAAGATGTTTTATTCAACTACAAATTTTTGGGCTAAGATCCAATCTCTTATCCTCTTTACATCCACAATATCTTTCTTCCATTCCTTATCCACAATAATGCTTACACCATTTCTCAATCTAACTTTTCCAGTGTACCAATGCTTAAATCTTGAACTATCTAATTCTTTCGCGTTTTCACCCACCCACTTAGTTTCTTGTTGGCACATAAAATTAATCTTCCTCCTAGTCATAGAGTCAACTATTTCCATATATTTTCAAGTAAGGGTTCCTTTATTCCGTGTTCTAAAGCAGATCCTACACTCATGAACTAACTTCTTTACCCACACTCGTTCGCAAAGATGTGGGGACCCTTGCTTATTTTTTATTGCATCCAAGCGGCGATGTATCCACCCTTGCTCATTTAACATTGTACTTGAGCTATACAACGTGTTTCTTCTAGGCAATGACCTAGTATTGACACTATTATGCATTTGGTCCATGTCATAGAGATTCAAAGTGTTTCAATTAAATTAAAGTGTTCAAATTTTAAACAGTAAAATCTAGTCGAAGTCTTGAAATTTTTATAATATAGAATGTCGTTTATATATATATATATATATATATATATATATATATATATATAAGAATTTTTTTTAAAAGTTATGTGTAATTATTTGTTGATCCAACCCAATGAAACTTGATTGCATGGGTAATAGATTATAGTGAAAACCGACCCATCCCGTGAACACTTGTAGGCGTGGATGCAAAAGCATGTATAACAACACCAGTATATATAATCACAAATGGTTTGACCCAATTTTTTAAACTTGCAATTCTACACTTATTTTCATACATTTAGAAATTAATTATTCCAATCAGATTATTTAGAGCATCCCTAATGGTGATGTTTTATCTATTTAACACTGAGTTAAATACACACTCTCATTGTGGAATCAAATATTTGGGTGCTTATATAGAATAGTGGATATGGAAGCTCTCTCTCTCTCTCTCTCTCTCTCTCTCTCTCTCTCTCTCTCTCTCTCTCTCTCTCTCTCTCTCTCTCTCTCTCTCTCTCTCTCTCTCTCTCTCTCTCTCTCTCTCTCTCTCTCTCTCTCTCTCTCTCTCTCTCTCTCTCTCTCTCTCCCCTTTTCAAAAGGCTCCACTTTAAAATATTGTATTAAAAAAATAGATTTTATTAAAATGTAATTATATAAAGTTATTTGAGACTCATTTTGTAAAAGTAACTTGAGGTGCTGAGTTGGAGAGATAGAGTTGTAGTTATATAATTCGAATCCAGGACAAAGAGGCGAATCCAAGACTATTTGTTTTGTGTGGCTAAAATAATAGTGTCAAAAAATTATGTCCAATAAAATTAATAGTTTTAGTAGTTTTATTTGAGCTAATTTTATTAACTGACGTCATTTGTAACCCTAAAAATGGTTAATTGAAGCAAAATCAATAGTCAATTTCTTCTAACATTTCATTTGTAACACCCATACTAAATTATCTAGAATATTTAGCATGTGTATTAATCTGATACTGGGTACATTAAAATTTTCAATAATAATAATAAATACATCTGAATGAGTACAAGTTGTCTCGTTAGTACATTTATCCAAACATCATCTATAAATACATAAACATATCCTGATAACCTTCTGAGCTTCTCCGCGACGAGCAACTGCACTCCATCCAGCGTCTTCCTGGTGAAAATCTTCATGAACATCACTAGCTTACCTGCAAACCTGCACCAGAAGGATAGGGATGAGACATAATGTCTCAGTGAGCTCCTACCCTACCTACTGTTGGCAACCTCGGGGAACCTAGGGTCGCCGTGTCTACCTCGGCAATCTTGGGGATACCTATGATCGCCAAGTCTTAACCTTACCCATAGTGGGCTATCTGACTGATCCTGTTAAACTGTGTAGTCATAAACTGGACTACATCCTTCTAAACTAGTGATCAAGGGGAAACCTAGGATCACTATCTGAGTCTGATACTAAATAGTCCTGAGATCTAGACTATATCCTGATAACTGGGTGATCGAGGGGAATCTAGGATCACCGCCTGATATCTGGTTATCTGATACTTGTCTGATATCTATTCTCTGTCTGATAACATAATAAAATAATAACTGATAAATGTCTTATGTTAGCTGTTAGCGTTGAACAAACATTATTATCTGGGTTCATTTTACGGAATGCCCCCGGGTGGAGTAACCCCGAAGCACATTCCCCTGATAACCGGTGAAAATTCCTATCATATCAGGCTAACACCGGACTCCTCTTGTCGTCGTGCGGTTATCCTTGCGGAATAACACGTCCCACTGGCGTGAACCTCCTGCGTCCCACTGGCGTGAACAACAGAAGACACGACTTAATAATAATAGTCTTAACTGATGCGTATACCTCCCGTGTCCCACTGGCGTGAACGACGGAAGACGCGAACAAATACTCTGTAAACTGATGCGTGAACATTTCATGTCCCACTGGCGTGAACGATGAAAGTCACGACTTAAATGTAATAATCTTTAGTCTATACACTACGTGAACCATTCGTGTCCCACTGGCGTGAACATCGAAGGCCACGGCTTAATCTTACTAATTTAATATCTATTGTTGGAATGGTATTAATGCATATTTAACAATCGGAAGCCATATTCACACGTACTAGGGCTAATCGAGCTTTACACAAAATGAGTTAAAAAGTCCACAATCTCACTACTATCTTCCAACTAGCTCAACTAATAAGTCTAGCTACTTGGATAATACTAAGAGACCATGATTTTTCTAAAGACAATTTAAGAAAGTGTTATCTAGCCCAAGCCCTAATTCATGATTTAAGGGAATCTAATTGTCAAATACGCATTAACACAACATGAGTTCTGGGGAAATATTAATTACTCATTAATTCCAACACAATCAATTCATATAATTTCTAACTCTAAAATCAATAAATAGAAATCAAATCCTATTCATCGGACTTATGGTTGCCGAGACTACTTAAAGAAACCCACCTTGTTATCTTGGTTGTAATAACTTCTAAATTCCTTGAGCTATGCTTAAGCTTCCAAAACCCATGACCATTTTTCTGCATAATTGCATCAACAGTACCCTAACTTCAAACATGTCCACAAAGCTCATTTATTGGCTAAAATTCATGAAACAAGTACTAAAATGACCGGAATTTCGTTAGTAATCCATTCCAAAAAGAATCAACTCAATTGGAGTTGTGAGGAGAGAGCACTTACTGATTTAGTGCAGCCCTGCCCACACACGAATTCTGAAAAATCCTGTGCTAAACCTTCCACTTCAAAAATTCATACAGACCTCAATTTAACTCCAATTTCTACGAAATTTGCGCCCAAACGAAGATAATTTCATTAGCTATCCAGAACATCAACAATCATTTAAATCCAAGTTACAGGGTGGAAATTATGGCGGAAACACTAGCAGTAGGTGCATACTAAAATTTCTTAACTTACCTCCAATACTTGAAATATTCCAACCCAGGGCAAACATTGATGAATACAAGTCTCAAGAGTGAGAATGGGTTCTGAAATTAGCAAAGCAAGATAACAATTAAAATGATTGGATTTGGGGCTTAGGGTTTGATTTTCGGTGATGACAGAAATTGAAGGGAAGAGATGAACTTTATTTCTTCTTACCTTAGTTCCCAACACTCAAAAGCTTCAAATAGTGAAGTTAATTACACTTGCAACCAGAAATTAAAGAAATTGAAGATCAGGGTTCAGCTGGAGGAAAAAGGAAAGGAAAGTAAATGAAATTCCATCCATACCTTAGTTCTCTAGCACTACAAGGTGATGAATTTAAGTTCCAATTTGATACTTGTAAGCTTCAATACAATGAATGTAAAGGAATGGAATTTGGGTTAGGCATAGGGTTGGGGTTCGATGACAGAGAGAGATTTGAAGAGGGGAAGAAGTTCTTTTCTTACTTTAGCAATTTGGGTTGATTATAGATCATTGCATGCAATTCTCATGTTTGTTAAAATGGAGAAATAAGACCTATCTTTTAAGGGAGGGTTTTCGGTTTGTACAGGGAAGGAAGAAGAGAAATTGTGGTTTTCTATTTACTGATTATCTCTTATACTACTAATGGATAGACATAGAAACAAAATATCTCATTTGGTTCCCACAAATATCTTCTAGGTCCCGCTAGAAAATACACCTTACTCATAAAATTATTTTCTCTACTATTCCAATATCTTTTTAATTATTAGTACTCGCTAATAATTTATTTGGGATGTTACATCATTCTCATAGACATCTTTTACATGTAGGCTTATTTTTGGGAAAAATTTGGTGTGATTATAGTCACACCAAGCCATTTGGTGCATCCACCCATGGACACACACACTCATAAGGATGAGGTAAAGTATCATAAAAAATTAAAATCAACAAATAATGTTAAATGTAATACATTTGTAAAGGTTTGGTCTAGTGGTAAAAAGACTAATCTTGGACATCAAAGACAAATCAACAAATTATATCAACTTGTGATAAAATGAAATGGAATGGTTTTCCCTTATTTTTTTTTTAATAATACTTATTAGTTTAATCTATTAATTTATAATTATAGTTATAAAAAATTGAATTTTTTATTTATTGTTTTAAATATAATTATTAAAATTTGACAGTAAGGAGAATGTCCTCATTAAAATTAAATTTTTTGTTATATATTACAATGAGATGACTTATTTGAGAAACTTCAATATTCATTAAGGAGAATACACATTAAAATTAATATTTATTTATTGAAAATATTACAATTTGATAACTTATTTAGAAAGTTTGTATCGCAATAATATCATTTGCTTAGAATTCTTTTAGATATTTGTATTCCTTCATGAGTTTGAATTAATATGAACTAAAAATTATATAATTATAATATTTAAAATATAAACAAAATTAAAAAAATAACAAAATTATTTTATCTTTGTAAAAAAAAAATTATTTTATCTATGTACTTTGGATTAAAAATTATTTAAATTTTAGAAAAATCAAAGTATATTTATTTATACTTGTTACACAGATAAAAAAATTAATTTAGTGGTGCCATTATTAATAAATATTTCGTATTTTACAATAAAAGTAGTTAAATAATAAATATTTCCTCCATTGATGATTCTTGAAGCATGCTCAATTTTTCTCCCCAATCCTTCACTTAAGCCAAAGGGAAACAAAATGTAAGTTTAGAATTTCTCCCCGTTCTCCTTTTTAATGTTGGCTGAACCCAAACCCACTCTTCCTCTCAATCCCAAAGTTTTGCCAAAATCATGTGATGTTAGTTTGCATGTTTAAATTTATTTATGTGTTGAAGGTGCTGTTGACAAGGATTGGAAAAGAAATCTTGGAGAAGTACAAAGAGCAAGTAACTTTGAAGAAGGTGGGTTTTATATTGAGCTTGAATTTGATCAGATAGAGATGGATTTGTTAGTTTGGTTATGGTGGAATTTTAAGAAATGTTGGATAAAATTCGTATAGACCTACTATCAGAAAAACAGTCGTAAATACGTGTGCTGGAATCATTTTTGAGTGGGAATCAAACAATTGGAAAATAGACAAAATTTAACACGAAATAGGCTCTGGAAGAACTTAATTTCGTTGTGCTATGACTGAGAAAATTGAGTTAGAAGTTTCAGTACTGAATTGAAAATCTGCACTACTGTTGCTGATATGTTTCTGTTATATCTCTCTGTACATACATCATTTTGGAATGGGACTTGGACCATTTGAAAGTAGACAAAATTTAACACGAAATAGACTTTGGAATGGTTTAATTAAGTTATGTTATGATGGAGAAAACTGAGTTACAAGTTTCAGTTGTTGAATCAAAAATCTGCACTAATGTGGTTGGAATGTTCATGTTAAAATATTCGGCTCACCGGCCAGATTGAAAGGACAAGGACTGAAGCGGAGGTCTGAAACTAAGGTTTTAAGAGCAAGAGAAGTGGGCTGAAGGGAAAGCAATGGCAGAAGCTTTGAATTGCGGCAAAAACTATTGAGGAATCCAAAATTGTGATGGTGAGTTCCTTTAGTTAGAACCACCGTTGGGGTAGATTAGTTTCTTATTATGTGAGAAAATTTACATTATTCATGATTAATTATTAGAATCTAAGTTTCCCCTACTATAATGCCTGATAATTACATGTTTGATCCTGCTTCTATTGACTGTATGTTGATTCTAAGATCAGTCTGGAACTATATAACGAAGCTTAGAAGCAGGGGTACCATCAAAACAGCCAAAAACTCATTTTTACACTGTCCTGCTATTCTGTCAAGCTCGCAAAGCTAGCTGCACACTGTGTGGCTATCTGATACCCTCGCTAAGCAAGGAAGAGGCTCTCCAGGCGAGCTGCTCAGTCCAACTTTGGGCTGTCAGCCTCGCTAGGCGAGCAGAAGCTCGCTAAGCGAGGTACCCTATGCTGAATTTTTATAAAATCATTGTTTTTTTAAAAAGGCTTATTTTAAAGTTCCAGAAGGCTCCTGATTGGATCAAGATTAAACATGTTATTGTTAGACATTGTATTTTAGAGAAAATGTCGAAAACTAACGCATGACTAATATAGTATGGGAATATTGACAATGGGAACAAAACATGATTAGCTTATGTTTTATCATGAATTAGTAAATTATCAGAGGCATATCAGATATATGTTACAGAAATTATATACAGATATAAATATATAATCAGATAGGTTGTGCTCAGATAAGCTCCAGATTATTATGTCTGGATGGGTGTATGTTCCGAATGGGTGGCTCACTTCCGCTAGTTGAAGTGAGAGTATGTTCCGACTGGATGGCCCACACAACGACAAGAGGAGTCTGATTATAGCCCTCAGATAGAGAATTTAGCCGGTCCACAAAGGAATGTGTCCGGGGTTACTCCACTCGAATCCATTCCGTAAGATGGACACAGATAATATGTTTGTTCAACGCTAACCTTCTAACATAATATGAAAATGAATGTGAATATGAATATGTTTATGATAAGAATGTTGATAGTATACAACTGGTGATCTTAGATTTCCCTCGATCGATAAGATATGTAAAACAGAACAGTAAATCCTAAATTAGGTACATGTACAAACAGATGGTGATCCTAGGTTCCCCGATATTGCCTACAACCTAGGATAGGTGGAACTCACTAAGACATCATGTCTCATCCCTATCCCTTTATTTCTTTAAGATAAACAGGTCATTCGTGGCAAAGAGCATTAGAAGGAAGACGGATGAGTTACCTTCACATTTACGCTTCGTACCGGTTTTAGATAAATTCTTATGTATTCAAATTAGTATCAGATATATGTATTTGCCAGATGTTAAATTTATCAGATGTACGAACTTGTAATGATGTTTGTATTCATTCGAACGAAATTCTGCTGTTATTTTAATGCATCCAGTATCTTTTGTTTAACACCCAACTAAATATTCTAGACAGTTTAGTATGAGCGTTACAAATAACATTATATAAGTATTATATTTAAAATCTGAACAAAATAATTGTTTTAAATATATGTACTTAAGTTTCAAAGCAATTTTAATTTTATAAAATATTAAGTATACCAATTCGTATGAAACATAGAAATAATCGATTGGAGAACAAAATTGCCACATTAAGTATACCAATAAGAATGGAGCTATCACATTTAATTGTCTCCGACTAAACTTTACCTCAGTTTTCAAAATTAACTTGACAACAACGTTTACATTCATCAACAATTGCGCCAAACTCCATAACACCATTCTTTCCTTTATTAAAACAGTCTAATACTCTCTTGACATCGAGCTCAAAATCAACATTTGATAGTTGTAGTTCATGTACACCCACTGAATAACATATAACAGACTCAATGCTTCACCAATATATGTTGAGCGAATTGGATTGGTCCATAAAGTTTGTGCTAGGACATACCACCCTTTGTCATCTCATATACACATTCTAAAGCCTACACAATTCATGGATGTGGAAAAGAAGGCATCAACATTACATTTAAAGCACCCTTTTGCCGGTTTTCTCCAAGATACATCAGCTGGCATCGCAATTCCCCTTCTGGTTGCTACTGTACGAGCGCTGCTGCCTGCAACTGCTGCTGTACCAGCTCTGCTAGCACTGAAAACTCAGTTCCCTAAGTAAAGATTATGTTTAGCATATGCACTTAAGGATAAGAAAGAGTCTCAGGTGTATGGAGCAACTGTCGTCTTCAGGAATCATTGGGAATGCCAACTTCCATGGCTCCTTCAAGCGTTTATGAGGTACAACCGGTTGAAACACCTGAGACTCCAGTAGTATTGACAAAGACTTTCATTAGACAACACAGTGGCATGGAAATGCATGACATCATGTATCAAGTATCGAAACAACTTGACATTGTGAAACTCATTGTCCAAAACGAGTTTCAACAAGCCAAAGATTTGGAAGTTGTGCAAGCAATTCTGGTTACCATTCAGTCACCAACACTCCACTTTATGTGATTGTGTGGTTGTTTTATTAAATGCAATTATTGAAATTTTTTCACAAATAAAACAACATGAAATGGGAATGAATTATTTAAGGGATATATCTTTCAAATAGTTATTATTTAATGAACATTTTAAAGGAATAAATTAAAATAAATTATTGAGTTAATGTAACAATTGTCATGGGATTAAAACAATTAAACAATTGTTAATATATACCTATATGTAAAGTTTATTGAGAATGGTAATAAGACATGTCATGTGTATTTGGACATTCTATTGATTCTCAATTGTATGTATAGGAGACTAGTAAGAAAAAACAAGTGTGTCTTGGTTTTACTTACATGCATGCATGCAAGGCAATCATATATAAAAATGATTTCCAGTCAATTTCAAGTTTTTTTTTTGTACAAATTAATTTCATGTTTTAAACGAAGCATATCTCAACTAGTGACTCGCTTGATCAAATATAATTTTGATTTTTCATTCGAATATTTGTTGTCCAATTACCGCCTCATTTAATCTTAAGAAAATGCGTTGCCCAAATATAATTTTGGTTTAACTTGCATGCATGGAAAACGAATACCAACGAGGTTTTTTTTAGATTACAAAGAATTGAGAATAATTTACCGACAATCAATAAAAATTAAGCACATAAGTAAATTATAAGTGGAGTAAACATTATTTGTTTGTGGGTACAACTTGTAAATTTACTAATCTTAATATATAATATTTGTTTACACTCCAACTAACCCTCCCAAACCCTAAACCTAAAATTTGGGGGCTCAATCCTCCAAATTTTGCATTTATGACACAACCAACAATGCACACATTACAAACATTATTTGAAATTCAAATTTTCCCCCAAATCTTGATCAACTTATCATCATAATGTAAGTATTTTCATCTTCCCATGTAGGCATTTAATGTTCTTAGATTTTCCATGCAATGTTCTTAAATGAACTTATATTTTTCATGCAAGGTCCCTTATTCCAACCTTGCTTTAGTTACTACACTAATTGTTCCAACTAACAAACACACATTACAACACAATTTTGAAATTCAAATTTCCCTCCTAATTGCTTTTTTCAATTTCGTCCACATAATTAATTGTAGTGCATTTAATGACATTATCATTTTCTCATGTAAACAACTTCAAATCTAACTAAGTCATTTCTATAGTCATTTTCAAGGCACACCAAAAGCTACAATTAATTTGCCTATTTCCGAGGTACAATCTCATTTCTACTACTTAGCCTTTTTTTTCTTTCTCTTCTTCTACAATTCACCTATAATCTCCATCTTTTTAACAAAACTCTTTATACCCATTTTTCTCTCAATCTCTCTCATTTTATCAATCACATATCTCTCTACCGACGACAGCCCACACAAAAACAACATATTGGCAACAACTCCTCCAAAGCTTCCACCAAAAAGGACAAATTTAGGACCATTCTGAATGTTGTTGAATCGTTGCTTGAAGATTGTAAGTTATTCTATCTCAAATCGGTTTTGATTTCGTTTGATGATTCCATTGATTATTTTGGTTTTTATTTGTTTCCTACATCCCTTTTTATATTATATTTCACACTTGCTTCTGTTTTGTGACCAGGAGGCTATTGATGTTCTTGGAAATCTTCTGCTCTTGCTTCTTCTTTTTTTATTCCGAACATTGTCGTAAGTTTTCCCTTCTTTCACTATTTATTTTCTTCAATAGTTGTTGCATTTGGAGCATATCTTTGATTTTTTTTTTTAAAAAAATCATCATTGCATTCCACACCATACCCACATGTTATTTGCTGCTTCCATTTCTTTTCTTTTAATTTCATGTTTGTACCCAGAACAAATTAATTTAGTTAGTCTAATTTTTCAATAAAAAAATATAATTTCAAGGGGAAATTTATTTTTGAGTATAGTTTAGATTCATTTTATTCTTTTAGTTCGTGGTGACTGGTGATTATAATTAGGTTTATTGTTCCTTGAAAGAGATTTTGTAATTGCCATTGTTTTTAGATTTCAAATCTTTGTATAGTTGATTGGAAAATTGATGGTTACTATTGTAATGAACCAAAATGTTGAGATGGCTACATGTACTAACAACCAAATTAATGTGAGTCAGAATGGATAATCAAATGAAAACTCTGTTATGGAAAATGTTGGAACGAGAAGGAGCAGCATGGAGCGCATACCGAACTCACAATTGAAGGATTATGTGTGATTTTGAGAAGATTTGAGATATGTATATATTGATAGGAGATAATAGATAGTCATGTGGAATGTGTGTCATTTCTCCTTCTCTGATTTTCTCTCTCTATTACAATCAATACTTTTTTTTCAATTTAATCACTATTCCAAAAGAATAACGCAATACTCTTTGCATCATACCTATGTGTCAAATTTAGTCAGCATTACATACACATAATATTTTTTAATCTTAGTATATGTAAAGACTCACAATTTTTTTTCTTTACCCATGGTCAGATTGGTGATAATGTATTTTATGTTGCAGCAATTGCAATGCTTTGTTGCAGCCAATGCTAAAATCTTCAATGATTTGTGAATGGAGGAATTCCCTACTCTGTTTCCTACCAACTCTTCAACTACATGAATTTCAGAATTTGGCATAATTATAAGATAAGTTAATTCCCACCAGATTCTCTTTCTTTTGTTAGTATTTAACACACAGGTAGATGACATTCTAGATGTCGACATTCACCATTTAGGTAGTCTACATGGTTAATATTTAACACACATGTATAATTTCTATAGTTAGTATCCCTTTTAGGTCATTGGTTTGGGCGTTTAGCATCAAATGATAATTAGGACAATAATGGTGAGCATTTCAGGGGTCAACTTGGTTCTTCATCAAGATGTTTGAAGGCATATGATGATTTGGCTCTGCATTAAGGTTACTTGCTTGCCAAAATTTGAAATAGTTAACAATCTCAACTCATGAGGTAGTGATAAAGAGCACAAAAACAACAACAAAGCTGGGATGAAGGTGGTTTTTCACATTCTTTATTTCTTTTATTATCTTTCTACTTGAAGGCTACAATGTCAAATAACTATTGGTAAGTGATGAAGTAAGTCATTTTCTAAAATTCTCAATCTCTTATTGTAGTAGCCGAATAACTTCAAGGATTATTTAACAGTTTTGTTTAATGAATTTATTGTTATTCTCTTTGTTGTCATTTACAAGAAATTTGATATTTGGCAGCGACTTTTTCTCAACGATATTCAATTTGTTGACAATAGCATGCATATAACATCAACTAATTTAAGTTGTTGCAATAAGTTATTTTTCTCTCAACAATTTTATTATTGTTGGAAAAAATAACTTATCCCAACAACAATTATTGTCACCGCAAATAATACAACTTTTCTATATACATATAGTAGCGACTATTTTAAGTCGTTGTAATAAGTTTTTTTTTCTCTCAACAATCTCATTATTGCTGCGATGACTGACTTATCTCAACAAAAAATTACCGTTGTTGATAATTATATACTTTCTTGGCAACAACCTAATATATTGTTGAGAATAATTCAATATTTTAGCATTAACATAATTTATTATTGGAAAAAATATTTTTTTTGCAACGACATAATTTTTGTTGAAAATCATACAATATTTATGGCATCAACATTTTAAAGTCGTTGGAAAAATGTATATTTATGCTAACAACATAACTTGTCCCTAAGAATGCTAAAAAATATTGTTTTTTTACACATTTTTAAATTGATATATCTGGAATATATCAATCTCAATCACCAAATAAATATTTTCTTTAGTTACACGAAATGACCATCGTCATTTAAAGTTCATACACAGCAGTGGAGGAATTGGGGTTCGAAATCCGGTATGATGCATGATCTAACAATTTCGACATTTTTGTCAATTGAGATAGATTTTTTTAGGGAGCTAGAACTTGTCGACACAAAATAACAATTTAAATAGTAAAATAATAAATACTGAACTAATTTATATTAAAAACATGATTTAATATTAATATGTTTTTTTTAAAATAGTTCAAATTTTAATATTAGTGTAATAACAGTTTGGCAGTTCTTAGCGCTAAATTTTTTTGATGTTCAATTCTCTCGAGTAACCGTCTCAGCCACTATCGATCCTCTCACCTACTAACTGCCCATCACCCATGATTTATCTGCCTTTCGGCTTTCACCCACTACATTTTTTCTCAAACAATAAGGTGTAGCATTGCCCTTATGGTTGTTGTGTTGGGTGGTGACAGTAAGCTTCATTTTTCATCCCTCTCTCTACCCAATTCATCGTTTATTTTTTTAATTTATTATTTTATTTTATATTTTTTGGCTTTTAGTGATAAAATGTTTGTATATAATAACCATGATCATGAAATGGTTGTAGTTTCAGCTTGTTAGTTGTTGTGTTTTTTATTTTTTTCTCACTCTTTCATGACCAAACTAAGTGGATCGATGTTTTTTTTACTGGTAGTGTTTTCTTTTTGGTGTTTGTGACCTTGTATGTAGTAGCTTTCTAGCCATTGATGGGAGTGAGGTTGGGAGGGTATTAATTGATGGTAGTTTTGTGTTATGTTTGTAGTTTCGGGTGATCTATTTTGGTGTGGTTAATGACTATGTTTTCTTCTATATTTGGTTCTTATAGTTTCTATCTTGCTCGTTTTGCTCCAACTGTACTTCTACATTGGACATAAAAAAGTTTCTCATCTAATAACTAATAGGAGGAAGTTCTTGTATAAAGAAAAAAGACTAATAGGAAGATGTGAGTCAAAAAGGCAACAAACATCTTTGGTAAGACCGAAGTCTAATGGATATGTTCTTTTTCATGAACTTTTTTTTTAATAAATTCATTTTCACGTGCTTCAAATGAATTGATCATTGATGTTTCTTTTCTTTCTCTAAATTCTTATTTCTTTGGATTTTATCTTGTTTATTGGTCCTATAGTAAACTTGTGTGTTGTGCAATGTGAATTTGTACTCTATTTAAAGTGTCTCTTTTCTCATTTTATTTATTTTATTATATTTCTCGTGTGGCTGTGATTGAATTTTTTTTCTTAGTGAAATGGTTATACATGAAGAACTCCACTATGGTGAGCTGAATGATGTTTTTTTTACTCGTTGATAGTTGATTCATCCTTTTTTATTTTCTTCTGGTTCAGTTTGTCACTCGTGAGGATTCAAGCAAAACAACAAATTGGAATTGGTAAAAAAAATCATTAAGTTCATTTAGTGGTGCATCTTTTTTTTTGTTGCCCTTTTATTCATTAATTACATAGAAAATACATATTAAACTAATAACTTTTGATTGTGTTGAAATTGCAGGCTACATAAGAGTATTCAACTACTTCATAAAGAAATGCTCAAAATCAAGTTATGTAGAAGAAATAATAATGTGACTAGTCGGAGTCACAATATTACTTGTTAATTAGATAAACTTTTGGTACTTTTTGTTACGAGAACAAGTATCATTTGTAGTTTGTAATATTTTTTAATTTTTTTTTGAAAGATAGTTTGTAACATTTTTATGTTAAACATGAATAATTCATGGCATTATATCTTGTTAATGTTATTTTTTTTAATAACAATATTTTGACTTATATTGTAAAATAAATTATTTTTGAATAGTTATAACAATTTAAATTAAAAATATTATTCATACTGATTTTTTTAAAAAAAGTTAAAAAAATATAATTACATTTGTACTAAATGACATAATTTGTGGGAAATGTAATTTTTGCCAACAACTTTTGTTGTTGGCATATAAAATATATAGCAACAACTTGTATTGTTGACAAAAAACAACTTATTACAACGACTTTAGTTGTTGACAAAGATATCATTTCCTAGCGACTATAGTCATTGTCTTATGTCAACTAAGGCGAAAATAATTGTTGTTGTAAAAAAATTAGTTATAACAGCGACAACAAATATTGTTGCAAAACTTTTCGCAACAGCACTTATATCAACAACATGCAACGATATTTTTTCGTTAAAAAAAACACATTTTACAGCAACTTTGTATTTTTCTCAGCAACATATGTCGCTGCCAAAAACCATTTTTCTTGTATTAGCTTCAGTGTTTATGCCTAGCTGCACTTCACACCCACATCTAAACAGTCTCATGTGTTAATATTTTACTTTATTTAGTGCCTTGGATCAAATACCCTTCAACTTGAGATTTTGTTTTTTACCGTGCTTCTTTGTCAATAAGATTTTTGGACCAATTATCCTTTACCGTGTTTTTTCACCGTTACAGTCTATTGGAGAAATTTTTCTTAACAAATTATAGAATAGATTATCAGTTAGTTTGTACTGTTTTTTTAGTGAATAATGAGGGGTCAAATATTTGACTTAAAATAGCTTTTGAACTTAAAAATCTGATCTTTTTGAATCTATGAAGAAGTATTAGTTAGTTTAAATCTCCATGCCTTTTTACAACTCATTCTAGGGAAGTTTTTGAATCATTTCAACTTTAAAAACTGAACTCTTTTAACCACGTAGAGTGGTCTTAAGCTTTATTCAAATCATCTTTGTTACTATGTCATCCAAGTTTTTAGAATAGTATGTAATATATATAATATTGCTTTTAAGTCCTTTTTTCAATGTAAATGACCCGTGCGGTAGCACGGGAAGACGATCTAGTGTGTCTAATTTTCATTGATGGTTGGGCAAATTATCCACAACTCTTTTGTAAATTTTCCTATAATAAACGGGTCCTCAATATGATGCTTATGCCACATCTTAGTTTTTTTTTTTTTACTGGATATGAACATCCTAGTTAGACCATAAAATATGCATTATAGACTTGTAGTTGCAGAAACATAAAGTATGATGCCACACAGTAGTATATATTTAAGATTGTAAACAAACATGTTCAACTTAATAAGTAATAAATAAACTTTTAACATTGGTAACAATTTTAAATCTTAAAAATTAATTGATTACATATGATAAGAGATATCCAAGTGAGATATCTTTTTCACTATATACATATTACATACCAAGTTAGACATCAAATTTACGGCGGTGTTGCAGTCAAAGGACATTGGAAATCAACACACAATTGTTTTCAAACCCTAATTTGTATTGTAGTTTGTATTTGCCTTTTTTTATATAAATGTATTAGAAAGGATTACTAATACTTACAAAAAAATCTCATGAAACCGCTCGGAAACTTCAGTTACCATTCAATGGCCTGGATGACGACCATGGAGAAGGGATGTGTAAAAATAAATTTTAAATCAATAAAAGGCATGAATTTATGATGTGTTTGCTACTTTGCTTTGTTGATATGATTTTTATGTAACTTTAGCATTTTAGTTTTAAGAATGAAAAAACCATAAACAAATGTAAAAACCAGTGCATCCCTTATCTTTCTTACCGTAACAAAACACCAATATTCTAATTCCATAAAAGGTCATTTCAATTTTTATATGTCAATAACAGAATATATAGAGCTGTCAAAAATGGGTTGGGCTAACGGGCCAGACCCATTAGCCCATTTTTTTGGGCCGGGCCGGGCCTCAAAAAGTCGGGCCAAAAAGCAACCGGGCCTTTTTGGCCCAGCCCATTCAGCCCAATTTAAAACACGGGTCAGGCCGGGCTGGCCCATCGGGCTTCATGCCAGCCCATTTAAAATAAATATAAAAAAATTTAATTAAAAAAATTATTTTAGTATGCTATATTTTTTTTTTTTAGAAAAAATCCCACTTATTTTTAGGTCAAAGTCCAACAATAAACCCTAATGTATCTCACTTTTTAGTCATTTTGAAGTGTTCAATGAACTCATAACATTTTGAATTGTTAGACTCATTTTAAATTCTCATTTTGAACCAAGTTCTCACTTCTCATGTACTATAATTTCTTTTGTTAATTTATTTTGAATTGCTAGACTCGTAATACTTTATTATTTAAGGTTTGTTGAATGTTTATCCGTAGCGTACTGCAATTTATTGTTTGTGTTATTAATCCTTTTGGTGTGTGTGAAAAAAGAATAGTTTTTTGTTGTACATTTCATAACTTAAAAAAATTGAAACACGGGCCGGGCTGGCCCATGCTAGGGTCGGGCCGGGCTCAAATTTTACAGCCCATTATTCAGTCGGGCCGGGCTGACCCAACCCAATTATATGCATTGGCCCATCGGCCCAGGCCGGGCCAAGCCGGGCCAGCCCATTTGACACCTCTAAGAATATATATATATATATATATATATATATATATATATATATATATATATATATATATATATACATATATGTGTGTGTACGTACATATCGTGTTTATAATACTTTGGGGTTGAGATATACGAGTTGCACTTGCACCCCATCGAAAATCCTCATAGATCACCGATTGATAACTAATTAATAGCTTGTACAATAATGAATTAAAAAATTTATATAAATTTATTCATGCAAATAATTATAGTACATAATTTTTTCATTGGAGTACATAATTTTATTTATGTGAACATTAATATTCTCAAACCACCTTAAACATGAAAACATGACACATAAACATCACATAATTTTGGCTACCTAGTAGCTCCAAACCCAAAACCAGAAGTCTCTCCAGGAAGCATAACTCTATCGGTGTTTTCTCTTTTCGGAACAAACTTTCTGACCCAGACATGTTTCTTGTTGATTGAAAATTTGACTTTAGAAGCCCCTCTCAGAATCATGTCAATAGTACTCTCCTTATGAAAAACAATTCTGCCGAAAAGTGGTTGCTCATTTGGTTGAGTTTCTTGCATAAACAAAGCCTCAATACAATCTCCATAAGCCATAGTAAAAAATTCTCTAACTTCCCACTCTTCAACACGATACCCTTTCGAAAATGTCACAAACAATGTCCTCTCATCCGCTGGTATGATTCCTCCTCTTCCTCCATTGTTGTTGCTTTGTTGTTGCACCATTGCACCTGCAATCCCAACCGAACCAAACTGCTGATTCATTAGTCCAGTCGAACCAAACAAAAAATTATTGTTCTCCACCATTCTCTCTGCTATGTTTCTCATCATCGCCTGTTGCATGATATCACCAAATGCCCTCATACATACTTCTCTTCTTGTTTTCTCCACCCCTAGAATTGCTTCCATGCGATTCTGAAGAAAGAATTTCAGAGAGATTTCTTTTTCCATCAGGCTTTGAAGAAGTGGAATATAATTTGCTTCAGAAGATAACATGATTGCAATTAGAGAAGTGTTATTGTTGTTGGTAAGACATGTGAGACATATCATTGATTCATCAGCAATTTCATTGATCAAAATAATAGGCAAAGACATAATATTTTTCACAATGTTATGAAAACCAACTTTTTCCAACCAAAGCCACATAGCAAGCAATCGCATGGACTCGGATGGATCACGAGAAAGGTCTGTGACAAGGATTTTGTAGAGGTCTCTGTCCACTTGGTGGAACAGAAGAAAATCCTCTTGAGGAACGGTGAAAGAAAGGGGAGGATCCATGGAAGGAAATATGAAACAATGCTATGTTCAATTTCGGAAACTTGGTAATGTTTAAATAGTAATGAATAAGGCATGTTCATGTTCATGCATTAAGAGACGTGTTTTGTGAGTGTAGGTTAGTAAATAGATTATAAAACTTCAAGTATACTCTCATTGCAATTGCAACAAAAAAAATCAGTTACAGTTACTTTTCCACTAAAGACACACTTTTGAGGGTTTGCCAACTCATGTATATACTCTAGAATGAATATTTAGTGAAAAGAATGTGAGGTACAGCGGTACAAAAAAACAAAGACTCACAAAAACTGATAATTTGTTGTGATTTTGATGCAAAAATAGGACAGATAGTGTCAAAAGAACACATAGAGGAGCAAGCCATCATGAATATTGTTGCATATTTTAATATATTAATTATTTTTAAGAAGTTAAATTAGCGCATCGAAATTAGCATCAGGGAAAATCAAATCTGAAATTTTGAGAGGAGCACACTCCAAAGTCCCAACCCAAGTGAGTTTTCAATGTATTAAATTTGATTAGAGTTTTCTATATAATTATAGGAATACTAACAAGTGTCATTAAAATATTGTTTACAAAATTAAAATAAGTAGTAGGAGTCCTAACTATGTATAGAAACTTGTGCATTTATGATTAAGACAAATATTTGAGTTGTATTTCCAAGACAAAATTTTTTTTTATGGATTTCTTAAACAATCTCTTAAGAGCACTTGTTAGCATGACTTTCAATTATAATATGTTATTCTTTGCGGAAAAAAAAACTTATTTATTATAGACTAATGTGTAACTTAATTATTCTAATCATTTCATTGTTTGAGTTAGTAGTGCCTCTTTCACACTATCCAGCATTGGAAGGTCTAACAAGTCATTTGAAGAATGAACAAGAAATCATATTTGTAACCGTAAAAGGATCTAATTTGACAAGATTTTGATAGAGAATCTTGCTAAGGACTATAACTCAATGAGGATTGAGTTAATTAAGAAATAAAAATACAACTATTGATAAAATAAAAATAACATTTACTGTATTACAAATTCAGAGGATGGATTTTTTACTTAATTTCTAGTCTAATAATATACACTAATTGTAAAAGTTTTTCCTTTTAGTAGAATATAATAATGTTGTCTTCGTGATCATAGCTCAATTGATATGAACATTGCATTATATATGTAAGGGCTAGAGTTCGAATCATAGATTCTCCACCCTTCACCATAAGGGTGAAATTATAGCCACTAAGCTACTTCAATAAAAAGTAGAATATAATAATGTTAATTTTTTTTAGAAAGATAGATAATAATGTTATTGTAGAGCATATTTTAGTATTTTTTATAAATAAGTAACTTCATTTGATGCTCCGGTAGACATTACTTTTTTTCAATAAAAATTCATTTTCTTGAACATTTTTAAGATATATTTTTGGAAAAATTAAAACATATTTTTCACTAGTGAAATAGTTATTGAGATTAACGTAGGGTCGTTTGTTATTGATTAAAAAAAATTATTCTGATATAAATAATTTAGAAATTATTTTTTTGAGATTTTAAGGAAAAACAAAAACAATGTTGTGTTTGTTTACATTTTTAAAAATATATTTTGCATTTCCCTCTTTTGTTAAAACTGGTTTTCTTCAAAATCTAATCAAAATAGTTTTTCAATTTTAGTGTAAAACAGATTAATTTTGAAAAAGCTTACACACAAATATATTAAACCATAAAAAATAATTTATATTTTAAAAATATTTAACAAACGGGCCTATATCAACAAGTGTGGGTTCTCTACCAATTGTGTGTTTTTATTAGGAAAATTAAAATTTAGGATATTACGTAAAGGATTTTATTTGGAGGGGAGGATGTTGAAGTGGTAAATATATATTTTAGTATATATTTAAGATTTTAAGAATTTGAAATAATAACATGATATATGATTCTACAACATTTTAGTTACACTTAATTAAAACATTCATTACGAGAATCGAATTCATGCGTAATTGAATATGTCTTTCAAATGCTTTTGGTCATATGATCTTAAAACAAACATTTTTATTCATATGTATTGAACATAAGTAACAAAAAGTGTATGTCTTTGTCGATTGTGAGAGTCAACATTGTGCCTGACTAAATGAATCTTGCACATGTTTCAAATTAAAATTGACTCTAGGCAATCATTTGTATCCGTTTACACTTAGTTACAACAAAAAACTAGAATCTTAATTGAGTATAACACAAAGATTCACTATTGAATTTAGACGTTCAAATGTAGAATCTTAATTAACACAATCAATTATCAATATTCAACAATCACAATTTACAAAACTAGACAAGCTTAAACCAAACCTAATTGGAATAAAACAAAGTAACTCTAAGAAACACAAAATATATGAATTAATGATTAGAAACCTATTTGATGTTCAATTGTGAAAAAATTGAGTTTAAAAGGATCGCAATTCAATGAATTAAGATTAGGTCAAGTTTTAAAAGGAATCACAATTAAATCAACTAGTAACAAACATTAAACGTCATATACAACAATTAATGCAAAATTAAAGAGGAAAAAGAAGAGAAGACACCAGACTTTTTATAGTAGTTCACTCTTTCGTCCTCGCTTCGAGGAACGTCTACTCTTCTTGATAGAATACGTCTCTATCAAGGTCTTCCACTATTGTTGAAATTTGATTACAATTGTTGTGATTTCGAAGAATTCCCTCAATTACCCTAATCTCCAATCCTAAGCAACCACAACCCCCAATCTTCAAGTAACCCTTAAAATTGGTGGTTCTCCAAGTTTTCGAAACTCAAACTCCCATGCAAACCTTGAAGTTCTTCACCTCTAACTCTTCTTTGCTATGTCTGGAGCTTGGATCCCCTTTAACTTGAGAAGATTATAAAGAACCCTCAATCCCCTTGGAGGTGGAAAAAAAATCACTATATTCACTTTGGACCCTTGATTACCAATCAATTTCCTTGAATGAAACCAAACTGCAATCCATATAGTACTCTAGCAATATCTATGACTCAAAGACCACAAAGATTCTTAGAAAAAATGTTTAATCTGAAGAACTAGTAGAAAGAGATGTTTGAAGAATCAAGAGAGATAGTTGCAACCGATTCAGTAGTAGTTTGGGTGTTGTGAGGATATAGTTATATATAGAAATGAGTGGCAAGTACAAAATTTTAGGCAAAAACAACTTAGTAATTCGAATCAGTAAAAGTCTGATTCGATTCAAACATACGCAAATGAGCAGATCTGGAGCATGAAGGTTGATACGAATCAAGAAATGTTTGAATCAATTCAAAGTAATCCATATGAAGATTGATACGAATCAAAGAAGTGTGATTCGATTCAACAAGGTAAAAAATAAGACCAGAGAGAAAACTTGATACGATTCAGCAGTTTGTGAATCGAATAAGGATTGATACGAATCAAAAAAGTGTAAATCGAAACAAATGTCATGAACAAACTAGGTCAAGACCAGAGAATCATAATGATACGGTTCAAGATGTTGTGAATAGATTCAAGCACATAGAAACAAGAAAATTTGGCACAAAATGAAACTTGACACTAAAAGACTTTTGAGGAACTCTAAGATCATGGATTGCTAGGTGCTTTAAGATTTGCTAAACATTATGCAAGGAACAATAAACATCATTAAAAAATCTAGCAACCTAATAAAACATCATCAATATAAAAGTTATACTAAGGGCAACTTTGTTGGAACAAGAAGTGTCTTGGACAATTTCTCTAAGGTTTTGATGATAACAAAGTATTGAAGAACAATATGAATACTAACATATGTTCAATGTGCAAAATTAGAGAAAGATATATCTATCAAGGAAGAACATATGAAGAGCATCAGAAGGAACAAGAGAAGCTAAGAAGACTATGGTAGAAAACCAAAGGAAGGTCAACCAGAAGTCAACGTCCATAGAAGACAGGTACCACACAGATTCTGGAGAGGGAACTCAACAGATTTTGTGATGGTCATCAGACTCAGAAGCAGACATTGCAGATTTGGATCACCCTTAGACTTGAGTAAGTTGTGAGGGACCCAGAATCCACGTAGGCTCTGTCCAACTTTGTGAACTGTCACTATCAAGGTTCTGATATGTGCAGTTCTTTTGTCATCTTCTGTCTACGTGCATAATCAGACAAAGGACATCAAGAACAAAGCAAGCAACAGATAATTCCTCTTTCAGCAAAGGAGAATTCAAAGTTTATTTCAACGGGATTATCCATATCAGGCAAAGGGCCAACGTTCTTTATCAAAGCTTCTCAACGACTCTATTTGCGCTGGCACTCTTCTCCAACGTCTCTCAAATCCATGCCTATAAAAGGGGCTGAAGACCACAAAGAAGGTTAACAAGACTCTGCTATTTCAAAGTGCTTATACTCTGCCAAATTCAATAGCGCAAAGCACTTAGGATTTTTGCTTTCAAGTTTATAACTTAGAAATCCTAGAGTTGTTGTGAGTCTGTTCATTTGTTCATATACATCATACATTTTTAAATCAGGTGTTGAACAAATTAGAAGTCTTTAGTTGCAAAGCTAAAGCGTATAAGTCTCTTGGTGAACCCTTGAGCAACTAGAAGTCTCTTAGGTGTGTCCTTAGAGCATTGGAAGTCTCTCGCCTGCGTAATTGAGCACTTGTAAGTCTCTTGGAGTAGTCCTTGAGCAAGGAAATCTTTAGGAGAGTCCTAGAGCAGGAAGTCTTAGTCAAGTGTTCTTAAGCAAGTAAAGAGTCCTGGAGTAGGAAGTCTTGAGCAAGTGTGCTTGGGCATAGGGAAAGTCACTTGGAGTTGTCCTTGAGCAATTTGTAATCCTGTGTGATTATAGTGAAATCCCTTGGAAGTGCAAGGGGCCTGGACTACTCCTGGGTTGTAGGAGGAACCAGTATAAAATTGCTTTGTGTCTGCTCTCTCTCTCTCTGTGTGTCTTTATCTTTATCTTTGTGTTATGTACTACATCCGCTGCATTCAGACTCTGTATCAGAATTTGTATACCACAAATTCTGAACCGCATTTGAACACCAAGAAAAAGAAACCAGAAAAAGCCAACACAATTCAACCCCCCCCCCCCTCTTGTGTTTTTCTCACCTTCAAACTTCACTTGATCCTTCATGTGATGTCTTGATTTGTCAATTTAAATGATTTATCACTACAAAACACTAAAAACACCTATGGAGTTGCATGATTTAGGATAAAGTGAATTACAACGACTAGAGTGAAAACAATACAGTATGTTCCCCAAACCATTGACAACTCCTCTAATTCTCATCTTATTTGTCTTCAAATGCAAAGAAAAGTACAAAAAACATAGCCAAAAATATCATATGATGTTTTGTCATCAGTGACATAGTGGGGTTTGGATTTTCAAACTCCCCGTCAAGGTTGCCAAGCAACATGAAATACTCTTCTCCTTCTTCAGCTTCAAGGGCATATTCACGCCGTCATTGGGAGTTACTCTTCATGTTTACTTTCCTTACTTTATATGTTCTCTAAATAGGGTTTAAAGTTCAAATGTAAGAAATTTTAGTTTAGTCTTTAGTTGTTTGATAACATGCAAAATACACTATCTAAATAGCTTAATTTTCGCTTGTTTTAGAGTAATTTGTCGTGTTTTGCATGGTGACTGCTGGTGTTTTATTTACATTTTAGGCACTTGGTTGTTAGAAGCCAAAAATGGGAGAAAAGAAGATGCCAAGAGGTCATGACGGTCACAAGCACAAGGGTGACGAGCATCACCAGCTAAAGGATAACGGGTGTCACACATTATCACTGACGGCCGTCAGCGTGGAAAGTCAAAAAAGCAGGAAAGTATGAAAAGAAGATTTGGGTTTCATTGTTTGTGTCTAGGTTTGGTTTTGGGAAGATGAACTAAGTTGAAGGGTTGATCAGTATCTAAGATAAGTTAAAGATGAGTGCATATTTTAAGTTAATTAATAATTATTAGTTAATATTTTTATTTAATTTAGCAAAATATCCAACCTAAGAAACGGTGAACTAGTAATCAATTCCTTTTTTCAGATCTATAACCAATGTGATAGATAATGGTGTTGTTATGATGAGTGTTTTTTTTTTTAGTTTGGAGATGAAGAAGAGGTTGAAGATTGATGATTTCTAGGTTTGGAGAAGAGAATGATTTCTCGAAAAGTTATTTATTTATAAAAATCAATTAACATTTTTTTAAGTTACCCAAAAAGAGTTGGCAGAACAACAATAAAATAGACGGGACCAATGACATATAGGAGAAAGAATTTGAGTTAGAAGAAAAATCATGTGTGGAAGGTGCATAATATCACTATAAGATCTAAGGATCACAAATGCTTGTCCATCGTGGATCATATTAGTCATTGGTCCATGAAATTCTGGCATAGTAAAATCCTGATGCTGAACTTAATGATCCAACTCAGGAACAATGGTGTAAAACAGAGTACAAAGTTTCAACGTTGATTTATGAGTAAAACACGCAAAACAATAACAGACAGAAAGTAAAAGGCACAAGATGTTTGTTAACCCAGTTCGGCGACAAACACACTGACATTCTGGCCAGGCAATAAACAGAGTTACCAGGTTCTGAACCAAACAGGTTCTGAACAATATGCAGGACACAACAACTTGGTAAAACAGAGCACACACAAACACAATGCAAAGCAAGAAAATAAAGTGCAGGAAAGTAAAAAGGCACACAAGGTTTGTTAACCCAGTTCGGAGTAAACACCTGCTACTCTGGGGGATACCAATCCAGGAAGGAAATCCACTATTGGATTTAATCCTTAAGACTCATACACTGACTCCCAGTTCTTATCCCAAGCAATTAATGTAACATCCCGCTTTTAAGTATCAGTTATTAGTATTATACGTGATTAAGAAGCATGACCAATTGATAGAATGAAGTAATGGCATAATGGTAATTTCTAGCAAAAGGAAGATTAGTTTAAAAATGGGAAAACTAGATATTTCTCACAATCATTTTCTTCTTCCATTTTCTCATTCCAAATAAGCATATTTCTTTCCCTTCTCCTCATGCTCTCACGCCTCCCTCACTCACCATCCTTCATCCAAATTTCATTCCAAAACCTAGAAAGAAAACACTTGCAAGGAAGCTTGAGTAGAAAGCTAGAATAAGAGAAAGTGAAGAGGAACAAGGAAGAACAAGGGAAGAGTTAGAGTTGGAGAAACTTAGGGCTTTGGAGATCAAGTGTAAGCAAGCACTAGTAGGAGGATTAAGGTGAGCTCTTAGAGGGTTTTAGAAACCCACTTTGTTTAAGCTTATAAATTATGGTATTTAAGAGTTAAGTTGTTAGATTCATGCCTTAATCCCTTATTGACTTGTGAATACATGAATTTATATGTGATAAGCTGTTAATATGTCATAGAAATCCATTCCCATAAGCTGTTTTGATGATTGGGGATGTTTGGTTTAGCCTAGGAAGTGAAATTTTGAATGCTGCTGAAGCCAAAATCGTGCTCCGATTTATGGGCATCGTGCTACGATTTTATGTCCTGATTTTCAAGAAACTTTCGCATAAAATCATGCTCCGATCCTGGCATATCGTGCTACGATTTTGGCCTCCCTCAGCTTTTTGTTCGTGAGCTAAGGTTTGGATTTAGGGTAGGATGAGGGATAGGCATGGCATTAGGAGATTAATACTATACTCCTAAGTGAAATAAACATATAGAGGGATTAGTAATGGGATTATTTCTTTGAAAGTGAAATCCCTACATTCATTTATTTACTTGTAAGCCAAGATTAACTCAGAAATCCAAGCTTAGAACCTTTATAGGTTAAGCTTTAAGAATGAATACTCAAAGATGCATCAGATATGCAAAGTTAAGTTATACATTATATGTATATATATGTTTAAAGAATAAGAACAAATAATTAAGATGGCTTGATGTGTCTCTCGTATGCTCTTTAGTTAGTATACGAGAGGTTCCTGTGAAGTTACCGCCTTCAATGGCAGCCGGAACGGTGAAGTTACCGCTCGTGAGGGCAGCTGCACATCCAAGTCTATAAAGTTAAGTGTCTCCTGTCTGCTCGTCAGTTAGTATACAGGGGGTCCCCGTGAAGTTACCGCCTTAAATGGCAGCTGGGACGGTGAAGTTACCGCTCGCGAGAGCAGCCACACAAAGATAAGAGGAGTCCGGTGTTAGCCTGATATGATAGGAATTTTCACCGGTAAGAAGGGAGATGTACTTCGGGGTTACTCCACCCGGATGCACTCCGTAAAATGAACCAAGATAATGTAATGTTTGTTCAACCCTAACTTCTAACTTAAAGATGCAAAAGATGATTGTGTATATTATATGTAATACGAGAAATGATGATTAGTTCCTAGTGAACGAGATGTGATCATAGGATGTCCCCAAGATCACTCCGTATAAGTCTATGTTTAGGAATGGAACATGAAATGAGATAAAGTCATGATGCGATCCTAGGTTTCCCTTGATCGCAATAGAAGTTAAGACTTGGCGATAATAGGTATTCCCAAGATCGCCGAGGTAGGCACGGCGACCCTAGGTTCCCTGAGGTTGCCAAACAGTAGGTAGGGTAGGAGCTCACTGAGACATTATGTCTCATCCCTTTCCTTCTGGTGCAGGTTCTTCGCAGGTAGCACGACGCAAAGGTAAAGGGAAGGCTATGGACTGATCGTGCTGCTTATGCTTTATTATTATGGACTTTTGTGTATGGATTATGTATTATGATGTATATTATGGGAAATGTTGTATCGGATAACAAGTTGTATGACAAACTCATGTTTTGTATAATCAAATACCTATCTTTCTGTATTGTATTTAATGTATCCGGTACGAAATTTTAATACTCGTAAGAGATCCTAGGCAATCTCTATATGGGTGTTACAATTTGGTATCAGAGCAGGTCGATTCAGACCGTGCCTTGGGTCATTAAAGTACAATCCAAGTTTCTGGACCTCTTGGATCCAGGACATTATTCTAGATGTTATGTTCAGTTAAAACTGATCACTTTGACTTGTATATGACAGCTAGGATAAGATGTCTGGGAGAAGAAGAGGTAGACCTCGTACTAATCAAGCCAGTGACGAGAGTGGAGGACCCAGTCAGAATTCATGGGAACAGATGATGCAACAACAGCAGGCCTGGCAGCAACAGTATCAAGAGCAACAAGCTCAGAATGCATTACAGTATCAACAAATGATGCTGATGATGCAACAGCAATCTCAGCAACAGGCCCAAGCTCAACAACAATGGATGGAAATGATGCAACAAGGACAAGGTTTCCATCCACAGCCACCACCTCCTCCAGTAATTGGTAACCCCGTGTTCCGGGAGTATAACAGACATCACCCTCCGGAGTTTAACGGAGAAGGTGAACCACAAGAAGCCAGGAAGTGGATTAAACAAATGGAGAAGATTTTTAGAATGGCTGATTGCTCAGAAGAGGACAAAGTGGTCTATGCCACAAACCAACTCAGAGGCGCAGCAGAAGACTGGTGGGAATCTGCTCAGCGCAGGATGGAAGCCAATGGTGTAGAAGTGAACTGGGAGAACTTTAAAGGAGTGATGCTGGAAAAGTATTTACCTTTGTCTTACAAGGTAAAGAAGGAGCAAGAGTTCTTGGAATTGAAGCAAGGAAGTATGTCGGTTGCTGAGTTTACAAAGAAGTTTGAAGAGTTGTCCTACTATTCCACACACAACGAGTATGCTGAGAATGAAGTGTGGAAAATGAATCAGTACAAAAGAGGTTTAAGAGGGGAGATTGACACTGCTGTGAGTCTCCAAAGAACGGCAAGTTATGATGAACTAGTGCATGATAGCTTGGTGGTTGAAGCAGGACTTGCTAAAGCTTCAAAAGAAAGAGCGGCAGCTTATGAGAAGAAGAAGAGTAGAATGTCTGATAAGCACCATGACAAGCTTAAGCCAAAGGGATCTCCGCAAAGAGGAAAGCAATCTAGTCCGACCTCAGTGTATTCTGCTTGCAGGAAGTGTGGGAAGTCCCACAAAGGTGAATGTATGATGGGTATGGGTGTCTGCTACGGGTGTAAGCAACCTGGGCACTTCATACATGAATGTCCGAATAGACGTGGTAAAGGACCAGCCGAAGGAATGACTACTAGTAAGGGCAGGGTGTACTCCCTTGATGGTGCAAAGGCCCTAGCCAATGAAGATTTGATTGCCGGTATGTGTTATCTTGGTACATATCCAGTAAAAGTTCTTTTTGATTGCGGCGCTACATGTTCTTTTATTTCATATAAATGTGTGGAGACGCTGCAATTACCTTTGTCTCCGTTAAACCCTCCAATGTTAGTATCTACCGCTACTGAAGGCGGAATTGAGGCAAAGTATGTTTGTGAAAACTGTCCTATCACTGTGTCCAGTAAGACTTATTATGTTGATCTAGTATGTCTCCCGATGGAGCAACTTGACGTGATCTTAGGCATGGATTGGCTCTCTGCTAACCATGTGTATATTGGATGTTCGGAGAAAAGTATTTATATGCCGACCAGTGATACGGCGGAAGGTGTGGCTTTATCTGAATTGATTAACCGCACCCATCAGTTAATCCAATTCATTTGTGCACAAGATAAAGGATTTTATGTTATGCTCACTGTGGCTTCAGAATCAGAGTTGAGTCCCAGTGATATTCCTGTTGTAAATGAGTATTTAGATGTTTTCCCTTCAGAAGTAAATAGGTTGCCTCCAGAGCGTGAGGTGGAGTTCTCAATTGATTTGATTCCAGGAGCGGAGCCGGTATCTGTGGCACCGTATAGAATGTCGCCTACGAAACTTAAAGAACTGAAATCTCAGCTAGAAGAATTGATTCAGAAGCATTTTATCAGACCTAGTGTGTCACCTTGGGGTGCTCCGGTCTTGTTAGTCAAGAAGAAAGATGGAAGCATGAGGCTATGTATAGACTACCGCCAACTTAATAAAGTGACTATCAAGAACAAGTATCCTCTTCCAAGGATTGATGATCTCTTAGATCAGCTCAAGGGAGCAACTGTGTTTTCCAAAATTGATCTTCGGTCAGGTTACCATCAAATCTGTATTAAGTCTTCAGATGTGTCTAAGACGGCGTTTCGAACGCGTTACGGGCACTATGAATTTCTGGTTATGCCTTTTGGTGTAACTAATGCTCCAGCAGTCTTTATGGATTACATGAACAGAATATTTCAGCCTTACCTTGATCAATTTGTGGTAATTTTCATAGATGACATCTTGATTTACTCTAAGGATCCTCAGGAGCATGCTCAGCACTTGAGAATTGTTTTGGATGTCCTCAGAGACAAGCAGTTATATGCTAAATTTAGCAAGTGTGAGTTTTGGCTATCCGAGATTAAGTTTTTGGGTCACGTTATTTCTCAAGGAGGAGTAGCCGTTGATCCATCCAAAGTTGAAGCTGTACTCAGTTGGGAAAGACCTAAGAATGTAGCAGAGGTCAGGAGCTTTCTAGGATTGGCAGGTTATTATCGGAGGTTTATCATGAAGTTTTCTCAGATTGCCTTACCTTTATCACGCCTTACCAGAAAAGATGTACCCTTTATTTGGGACGAAGAATGTGAAGAGAGCTTCAGAGTTCTGAAAAGGAAGTTGACTAAGGCGCCAGTGTTAGCAATACCAGATCCTGAAAAGAGATACACCGTGTTCTGCGATGCATCCTCCAAGGGACTGGGGAGTGTACTTATGCAAGGAGAGAACGTGATAGCTTATGCCTCTAGACAGCTCAAGACTCATGAGGAGAATTACCCTACCCATGATCTTGAGTTAGCAGCAATAGTTTTTGCATTGAAGATATGGAGACATCATTTATATGGTGCACAGTTTGATTTATTCAGTGACCATAAAAGTTTGAAGTATTTGTTTGATCAACGAGATTTGAATATGAGGCAAAGACGATGGATGGAGTATTTGAAGGATTTTGATTTTGATCTGAAATACCATCCAGGAAAAGCAAATGTGGTAGCGGATGCCTTGAGTCGAAAGGCTTTAGTTAAAGCTGAGGTGATGATGCATACATGTGGATTGTATGAAAAGTTTAGAGACCTTAATCTACATGTTACAGAGTTAGAAGGTGGCATCTTGCTGAACAAGATGGATATTATGTGTGACCTACGGTTTAGGATTGCACAAGCTCAATCTGTGGATATGGACCTTCAGAGGAAAGTTGGCCAAGCAGGGTTTTCATGGGCACCAGATGGTGTGGTATTGTTTGAAGGAAGGGTTTATGTTCCGAATGATATGGAATTGAAAAGGTTAATTTTAGAGGAAGCGCACAAAAGCAGTTTTAGTATTCATCCTGGTACCACCAAGATGTATCAAGATTTAAAAAGAGATTATTGGTGGCCTAGTATGAAAAGAGATGTGGCGGAATTTGTGTCGCGGTGCATTGTATGTCAGCAGGTGAAGATTGAACATCAAAGGCCTGCAGGAACGTTAGTACCTTTGGAGATTCCATTATGGAAGTGGGAGGATATAACCATGGATTTTGTGAGTGGATTACCTCGAACCCAGCGAGGACATGACTCCATATGGGTAATAGTGGACCGGTTGACCAAGTCAGCTCATTTCTTGCCGGTTAAAACTACTTACCGAGCTTCTCAGTATGCCGAGTTGTTTATTTCGGAGATTGTGAAACTCCATGGTGTGCCAGCTAGTATTGTGTCTGATAGAGATCCCATTTTCACATCCCACTTTTGGAAAGCTTTTCAGAAGGCTTTGGGGACAAGATTAAAGATGAGCATGTCCCATCATCCTCAGACAGACGGACAATCCGAAAGAACTATTCAGACGTTAGAAGACATGTTACGGGCATGTATCCTAGAAGATGGAGGAAGTTGGAATGATCACCTACCACTGATTGAATTTTCTTACAATAACAGTTACCATTCTAGTATTGGAATGGCACCATATGAAGCTTTGTATGGTAGGAAATGTAGAACCCCACTTTGCTGGGCTGAGGTTGGAGACAAGAGTATTTTGGGACCCGAGATCATTCAGGAGACGACCCTAAAGATTAAGTCAATCCAAGATAAGATGAGAATAGCCCAAAGTCGTCAGAAAAGTTATGCTGATAAGCGACGAAGACCCTTAGAGTTTGAAGAGGGAGACCATGTGTTCCTTAAAGTTACACCCAAGTTGGGGTTAAGAGGAGCGTTCAGAACTAAGAAGCTTTGTCCAAGGTATATTGGACCGTTTCAGATACTTCGACGTGTCGGACCAGCAGCTTATCAGTTAGCGCTGCCACCGGCCATGTCAGGTTTACATGATGTTTTCCACGTCTCTCAGCTGAGGAAGTTCATTCCCGACCCTTTCCAACCAGTGGAACTAGATAGTATTGATTTAAGATCGGACTTGACTTTTCAACCTGAGCCAGATCAGATAATTGATCGCGATGTTAAGACTTTGCGGAACAAAGAAATTCCTATTGTTAAGGTTGTATGGAAAGGTTCTCCCGACGGCGAAGCGACGTGGGAGCTAGAGTCAGAAATGCAAGCAACCTATCCTCATTTATTTTCAGGTAACTTCTAAATTTCGAGGACGAAATTTCTTTAAGGGGGGTAGATTGTAACATCCCGCTTTTAAGTATCAGTTATTAGTATTATACGTGATTAAGAAGCATGACCAATTGATAGAATGAAGTAATGGCATAATGGTAATTTCTAGCAAAAGGAAGATTAGTTTAAAAATGGGAAAACTAGATATTTCTCACAATCATTTTCTTCTTCCATTTTCTCATTCCAAATCAGCATATTTCTTTCCCTTCTCCTCATGCTCTCACGCCTCCCTCACTCACCATCCTTCATCCAAATTTCATTCCAAAACCTAGAAAGAAAACACTTGCAAGGAAGCTTGAGTAGAAAGCTAGAATAAGAGAAAGTGAAGAGGAACAAGGAAGAACAAGGGAAGAGTTAGAGTTGGAGAAACTTAGGGCTTTGGAGATCAAGTGTAAGCAAGCACTAGTAGGAGGATTAAGGTGAGCTCTTAGAGGGTTTTAGAAACCCACTTTGTTTAAGCTTATAAATTATGGTATTTAAGAGTTAAGTTGTTAGATTCATGCCTTAATCCCTTATTGACTTGTGAATACATGAATTTATATGTGATAAGTTGTTAATATGTCATAGAAATCCATTCCCATAAGCTGTTTTGATGATTGGGGATGTTTGGTTTAGCCTAGGAAGTGAAATTTTGAATGCTGCTGAAGCCAAAATCGTGCTCCGATTTATGGGCATCGTGCTACGATTTTATGTCCTGATTTTCAAGAAACTTTCGCATAAAATCGTGCTCCGATCCTGGCATATCGTGCTACGATTTTGGCCTCCCTCAGCTTTTTGTTCGTGAGCTAAGGTTTGGATTTAGGGTAGGATGAGGGATAGGCATGGCATTAGGAGATTAATACTATACTCCTAAGTGAAATAAACATATAGAGGGATTAGTAATGGGATTATTTCTTTGAAAGTGAAATCCCTACATTCATTTATTTACTTGTAAGCCAAGATTAACTCAGAAATCCAAGCTTAGAACCTTTATAGGTTAAGCTTTAAGAATGAATACTCAAAGATGCATCAGATATGCAAAGTTAAGTTATACATTATATGTATATATATGTTTAAAGAATAAGAACAAATAATTAAGATGGCTTGATGTGTCTCTCGTATGCTCGTTAGTTAGTATACGAGAGGTTCCTGTGAAGTTACCGCCTTCAATGGCAGCCGGAACGGTGAAGTTACCGCTCGTGAGGGCAGCTGCACATCCAAGTCTATAAAGTTAAGTGTCTCCTGTCTGCTCGTCAGTTAGTATACAGGGGGTCCCCGTGAAGTTACCGCCTTAAATGGCAGCTGGGACGGTGAAGTTACCGCTCGCGAGAGCAGCCACACAAAGATAAGAGGAGTCTGGTGTTAGCCTGATATGATAGGAATTTTCACCGGTAAGAAGGGAGATGTACTTCGGGGTTACTCCACCCGGATGCACTCCGTAAAATGAACCAAGATAATGTAATGTTTGTTCAACCCTAACTTCTAACTTAAAGATGCAAAAGATGATTGTGTATATTATATGTAATACGAGAAATGATGATTAGTTCCTAGTGAACGAGATGTGATCATAGGATGTCCCCAAGATCACTCCGTATAAGTCTATGTTTAGGAATGGAACATGAAATGAGATAAAGTCATGATGCGATCCTAGGTTTCCCTTGATCGCAATAGAAGTTAAGACTTGGCGATAATAGGTATTCCCAAGATCGCCGAGGTAGGCACGGCGACCCTAGGTTCCCTGAGGTTGCCAAACAGTAGGTAGGGTAGGAGCTCACTGAGACATTATGTCTCATCCCTTTCCTTCTGGTGCAGGTTCTTCGCAGGTAGCACGACGCAAAGGTAAAGGGAAGGCTATGGACTGATCGTGCTGCTTATGCTTTATTATTATGGACTTTTGTGTATGGATTATGTATTATGATGTATATTATGGGAAATGTTGTATCGGATAACAAGTTGTATGACAAACTCATGTTTTGTATAATCAAATACCTATCTTTCTGTATTGTATTTAATGTATCCGGTACGAAATTTTAATACTCGTAAGAGATCCTAGGCAATCTCTATATGGGTGTTACAATTAACCTCCACCTAGTCAGACTTCTACCCAACTCTGAGTATTAGAATCCTCTAACTTCCTATTCAAGCAACTGCAACCCAGCTACTTGAACAACCCTTGAACTAAAACCTAGTTCTGAAAACTACCCTGTTTTTGAAGACACACTTCAACAACAAAACTTCATTCGTACCTAAAGGCTTAGAATGAATTACAACTCAATTAAACCTAAACCAACTCAAAGCATATGAGTGGTGCACAAATAAACTCTAAGTTAAAAACACAAACTCAATTTCTGAATTATAACTCTAAAAACGTAAGACTTGAATAGCAGCAAAGCTCCTCCTTTTATAATCTTCAGCAAGTCTCTTAATTATGCTCCAAATCTTCTGAATTAGATTTGTTTCTGAATTATGAGTAATCCAATAAGGAAACAAATAAACCAGGAAAATATCTTCATAAGGTTATAACAGAAAAATACGAGCATTCATAAATCCATGCCAAATCTTCATGAAATCTTCTCCAAATTAATCAACATTCTAGAAGCCATATGCGTGGATAAATCTTCAATAAATCTTGCAAAGATTTGCACAGAAATAACTTGAAAATAACCAGCTTCTGATGAAGTCAACAAAAGTCAACGTGGGCATCAGAACCTGAATCAGCTTCTGAAGTGCTACAGTGCTTCTGATGAAGCATTCAGCTTCTGAAGGCATTTTGAGCTTCTGAACAGCTTCAAATGAAATTTCTTGCAACTGAAGACTTGTTATAAATATGGAGATGCTTCTAAACAACACTTTTGTCTGAACTTAAACATAAGATTTTCTCCCCCTTTTTAGCCACAAAATTATGACAAACAATAGTCTTCATATAGGGATTAAAATCAAAAGAAGTAACACAGATCCTTGAAAACATATCAGACTCAGGTTCAGGATCACACTTAGCATAAGCACAACTGGCAGGTACTCTATCTTCCTCACATCCAGTTTGCATTAATTGCTATAAATCTTCATATAAACACACACCTAACTTGCTCCTCAGATTCTCAAACTGTTTAACATCCAAGCCCTTTGTGAATATGTCAGCAATTTGGTCTTCAGTAACCACATGTTCCAGCTGAATGATCTTGTCCTCCACAAGGTTTCTGATAAAATGGTGTCTGATATCAATGTGTTTAGTTCTGTTGTGCTGTATTGGGTTCTTAGAGATGTTGATAGCACTCAAATTGTCACAAAACAATGTCATAGTTCCTTGTTCAATGTTGTACTCCTCAAGCATCTGTTTCATCCAAACCAGTTGTGAACAACTACTCCCAGCAGCAATATACTCAGCTTCAGCAGTTGACAATGAAACACAATTTTGTTTCTTGCTGAACCAAGAAATTAGATTATTTCCTAAAAAGAAACAACCTCCTGAGGTGCTCTTCCTGTCATCAGCACTTCCAGCCCAGTCAGCATCACAATATCCCATCAGTTCAGAACTTGAACTATGAGAATACATGATTCCATAGTCACTTGTGCTTTCACATATTTCAGGATCCTTTTAACTTGTGTCAGATGACTCATCTTAGGATCAGCTTGATATCTTACACATACTCCAACAACATAAGTGATATCAGGTCTGCTTGCAGTTAAATAAAATAAGCTCCCTATCATGCTTCTGTACTGACTTTAATCAACTGATACTCCTTGTTCATCTTTGGTTAGCTTCAGATGAGTAGCAGCTAGTGTCCTCTTATGAGCAGCAGATTCCAATCCAAATTTCTTCACTATGTTCTTGGCATATTTACTCTGAGAAATGAAGATTGTATCTTCCATTTGTTTGACTTGTAACCCAAGAAAGTAAGTAAGTTCACCAACTAAGCTCATTTCAAATACTGACTGCATTTGCTGAACAAACAATTTGACCATCTTCTGAGACATCCCTCCAAACACTATATCATCCACATAAATCTGAGCAATCATCAGACTCCCATTTTCATCTTTCACAAACAAAGTCTTATCAGAACCTCCTTTTCTGTAACCTTGAGCCACAAGAAACTGAGTCAGCCTGTCATACCATGCTCTTGGTGCTTGCTTTAATCCATATAAAGCCTTCTTTAACTTGTACACATGTTCTGGAAACTTAGGATCCACAAAACCCTTAGGCTGTTCAACATATACTTCTTCTTGCAAGTACCCATTCAGAAATGCACTCTTCACATCCATCTGGAACAGTTTGAACTTGAGAATGCAGGATACACCCAACAGTAGTCTTATGGACTCTAGTCTGGCCACAGGTGCAAAGGTCTCATCAAAATCAAGTCCCTCAACTTGAGTATAGTCCTAAGCAACCAATCTTGCCTTGTTTCTGACCATAGTACCATTTTCATCTGTTTTATTCTTGTATATCCACTTAGTACCAATCACATTCAACCCTTCAGGTCTTGGAACCAGATCCCATACTTCACTCCTTTTGAATTGGTTCAACTCATCTTGCATTGCTTCAATCCAAAATTCATCAGTCAGGGCTTCTTTCACATTTTTAGGTTCAAGCTTTGACACAAAGCATGAATCACTAGCAGCTGAGTCTGATCTCCTGGTTCTGACCCCTTGATCTAAACTCCCAATGATAAGCTCCTTAGGATGATCCTTCTGAACTCTAATTGATGGCCC
Source organism: Medicago ruthenica (assembly GCA_018208015.1). NCBI lineage: Eukaryota > Viridiplantae > Streptophyta > Magnoliopsida > Fabales > Fabaceae > Medicago > Medicago ruthenica. The sequence goes on along the minus strand of CM031378.1, from coordinate 34,838,929 downwards.
TTTACCATTAGGAACATGATCTGGTTGATCTTCTGCTTCTTTAGACTCTGAATGATTTTCTGCTTCTGAAGTTTGTTCTTCTGATGCTTCAGACTCTGGAACAACTTCAGACTCATGTCTTTCTTTCTCAGCAGAAAGATCATCAATCACAACATTTATGGACTCCATCACAACCTTGGTTCTGGAATTAAACACCCTATAAGCTCTGCTGTTCACTGAGTAACCCACGAATATGCCCTCATCAGACTTAGGATCCAGTTTTCTCCTATTTTCTCTGTCAGCCAAAATGTAGCATCTACTCCCAAACACATGAAAGTATTTGACTGTAGGCTTCCTTCCTTTCCACAGTTCATACAAAGTAGATGTTGTTCCCTTTTTGAAAGTGACTCTATTGTGTATGTAACATGCTGTGTTCATTGCTTCAGCCCAGAACATATATGGAAGTTTCTTAGCATGCAGCATTACTCTTGCACATTCTGCCAAAGTCCTATTCTTCCTCTCAACTACACCATTTTGCTGAGGTGTTATAGGTGCAGAAAACTCATGCTTTATACCTTCAGAAGCACAGAATTCTGAAAAACTCTTGTTTTCAAATTCTTTGCCATGATCACTTCTGATTCTGACTATGCCACAGTCTTTTTCTCTTTGTAATTGAATGCACAGGTCTTTAAATACTTCAAAAGTATCAGATTTTTCTCTAACAAAACTGATCCATGTGAATCTTGAGTAGTCATCTACCATTACAAATGCATACCTCTTCCCTCCAATACTTTCTACTTGCATAGGCCCCATTAAATCCATATGAACAAGTTCTAGTACTTTAGTAGTTACCTGATGAACTAATCTGGGATGAGACTTTCTTGTTTGTTTCCCAATTTGACAATCATCACAAACATTGTCCTCATTGATCTTCAGATTAGGTACACCTCTGATAGCTTCAGTACTTAGGATTTTCTTCATGCCTTTCAGATGCAGATGTCCCAGTTTCTGGTGCCAGAGTTTGACTTCCTCTTCTGAGCTCATAAGACAAGAAGTCAGGCTTCTTTCTTCTTCAGAAACCCACAAATAGCAATTGTCTTTGGATCTGCAGCCTCTCATCTGAATCTTATCTTCCTGATCAGTAACAATACACTCTAGCTTGTTGAAATTAACCTTCAATTCTTGATCACAAAGTTGGCTGATACTTATCAGATTAGAGGTTAAACCTTCCACCAGTAGCACATCATTAAGTCTGGGCAAACCTTCACTGATCAAATCACCAATACCCAGAATCTGACCTTTTACACCATCTCCAAATGTCACATAACTTCTGGAGTATGATCTGATATTGCTCACCAGCTTCTTCACACTAGTCATGTGCCTTGAACACCCACTATCAAAATACCAGTCTTCTTTTGAGGTGGCTCTTAAAGAAGTATGAGCTATAAGGCCTACATTCTGAACTTTGGGCTTCCACACCTTCTGAACATTGTGTCTGATAGCAGCTGGTTCAACTCTTCTATACTAAAAATGTTCAGGATAGCCATAAAGTTTGAAGCAGAATGGTTTGATATGCCCTTTCTTTCCACAATGATGACAGATCCATGGTTGATTTCTCCTCCTTCTGTTTCTGAAAAAGTTCTGGGGTTGCTTCTGAGGTAGCATCTGAACATGCTTCTGACCTTGCATCTGAGGTCTCATCTGAGTATGCTTTTGAGGTCTCATTTGAATATGCTTCTGACCTTGCATCTGGGCTTGTTTCTGAGGTCTCCTCTTTGATGTTCCAACCATAGAATCATCAGTCCTAGTGGCAGGAACAAACTGACTAACAAGATTTTTCTCTTTGAGCTTCAGACTTTGATCAACATAACCTAACCCAGTTTTTCCTTGCTTCTGGACATCTAGAATCTCCTCCAACTTATCAGTAGCAGAGCTCATCATCCTAACTTGCTTTTTCATCTGATCAAGTTGGGATTTTAGCTGGCTTACTTCTTCTTTTAATTCTGAATTCTGCACAAGAAGTTCTCCTTTTTCAGCCTCCAGTTGAAAAATAGTCTCCTTCTGATCCAGAACTTGTTTGCAAACCTCAGCACTTCTGGTATACAGCTTCTTGTAATTGTCAGCTAGTTCATCATAAGAGGTTTTAGCAGCTTCAGACACATATGAAGCTTCAGACTCTGAGTCAGACTCTGAAAAAGTCTCAGACTCTAAAACAGCTTCCTTCTTCAAGATAGCTCCTGACCTTACAACCAGACCAGTAACACACATACCAGATTCACTTACAGCATCTTCTTCAGAATCATCATCAGACCGTGCAACTGCTAGGCTTTTCTTCTGCTTCTTAAGAAAAGTAGGACATTCAGTCTTGATATGTCCATACCCCTCACACTCATAGCACTGCACACCTTTAGCTTGATTACTTTTCTCCTCAGACTTGGTCTTTTTCACATCAGTTTGCTTCTTGTTGTTGAATCTGAAGTTCTGACCATTGGCTTTGGCTTTTCTGTCAACATTCTTCAGTATCTTGTTGAATTGTTTTCCCAGCAACACTAGAGCTTCTGATAAGTCATCCTCATTAGACTCTTGTTGATCATCAGCTTCAGAATTCACACTAAAAGCTACACCTTTTCCTTTCTTCTTAGCCTGTTTACAAAAGGCTGTTTCAAAATTGAGCAATGACCCAATCAGCTCCTCAAGCTTCATAGTGGTAATATCATGAGCCTCTTTAATTGCTGTCACCTTCATATCAAATCTTCTGGGCAGGGACCTGAGGATTTTTCTCACTAACTTCTCATCTGACATCTTCTCCCCAAGAGAATCAAAGGAATTAGCCAGGTCCAACACATTCATGTAGAAATCCTGGATATTTTCATCCTCCTTCATCTTCAAGTTCTCAAACTTAGTAGTCAGCAACTGGAGTCTGGACATCTTGACTTTAGAGGTTCCTTCATGAGTTGTTTTTAGAATTTCCCAAGCATCCTTAGCCACAGTACATTGTTTGATGAGTTTGAACATATTCTGATCCACACCATTGAAAATAGCATTCAAAGCTTTTGAATTTCCCAGAGACAGATCATCTTCAGCTTTGGTCCATTCCTCTTCAGGCTTCAGAACCTCAGTCTTGTTCCCATCATTGTCCAAAACAACTGGATGATCCCAGCCTTTAATCACAGCTTTCCAAGTCCTGCTGTCAATAGACTTTAGAAAGGCACACATCCTAGACTTCCAATACTCATAGTTTGTGCCATCTAGTAGAGGTGGTCTATTGACATAGCCTCCTTCTCTATCCATGCTTGCCAGATATTAAGTCCTCTGGATCTCACCCAAAATACAGGCAGGGTGCCTGCTCTGATGCCAATTGAAATTCTGGCCAGGCAATAAACAGAGTTACCAGGTTCTGAACCAAACAGGTTCTGAACAATATGCAGGACACAACAACTTGCTAAAACAGAGCACACACAAACACAATGCAAAGCAAGAAAATAAAGTGCAGGAAAGTAAAAAGGTACACAAGGTTTGTTAACCCAGTTCGGAGTAAACACCTCCTACTCTGGGGGATACCAATCCAGGAAGGAAATCCACTATTAGATTTAATCCTTAAGACTCAGACACTGACTCCCAGTTCTTATCCCAATCAATTAACCTCCACCTAGTCAGACTTCTACCCAACTCTGAGTATTAGAATCCTCTAACTTCCTATTCAAGCAACTGCAACCCAGCTACTTGAACAACCCTTGAACTAAAACCTAGTTCTGAAAACTACCCTGTTTTTGAAGACACACTTCAACAACAAAACTTCATTCGTACCTAAAGGCTTAGAATGAATTACAACTCAATTAAACCTAAACCAACTCAAAGCATATGAGTGGTGCACAAATAAACTCTAAGTTAAAAACACAGACTCAATTTCTGAATTATAACTCTAAAAACGTAAGACTTGAATAGCAGCAAAGCTCCTCATTTTATAATCTTCAGCAAGTCTCTTAATTATGCTCCAAATCTTCTGAATTAGATTTGTTTCTGAATTATGAGTAATCCAATAAGGAAACAAATAAACCAGGAAAATAACTTCATAAGATTATAACAGAAAAATACGAGCATTCATAAATCCATGCCAAATCTTCATGAAATCTTCTCCAAATTAATCAACATTCTAGAAGCCATATGCGTGGATAAATCTTCAATAAATCTTGCAAAGATTCGCACAGAAATAACTTGAAAATAACCAGCTTCTGATGAAGTCAACAAAAGTCAACGTGGGCATCAGAACCTGAATCAACTTCTGAAGTGCTACAGTGCTTCTGATGAAGCATTCAGCTTCTGAAGGCATTTTGAGCTTCTGAACAGCTTCAAATGAAATTTCTTGCAACTGAAGACTTGTTATAAATATGGAGATGCTTCTAAACAACACTTTGGTTTTGCCAAAATATGCAGCCAACACCAAAATACTCAACACAAACCTACATCTGGAGGCTACCAAGCCAGGAGGAAGTCCACTAGTGTAGTCCTAGTTCTAAGTTCTCAGCAAACTCCAAGTTTACAACTTATCACCTAGCTACTACCCGTACTGACTTCAGCCTAGGAACTCCTAGACCTGAGATCCCATCTCACACCCACTCAATCAATCACTGACCCAGTGATATCAGACTCAAATAACAAAGAAAGACGGAGAAACACTCCAAACACACAAAAGTCACTCTTGCTTAAAAGCTTCAAGTGATCTACAATTACAACTCAATAAACACAGTTCTAAGCTTGCATCAAGGTGACACAAGAAAGGCTCACAATTAACAGACTAGAAACCTAAGAATACTCTTTCAATGATGGCTTCGGTTTCAGTTGATTTTCTTCCATAGTGGCGTCTTCTATTTATAGCCTTCAACAGCAACATATATTTGAATCAAATATTCTTCTCAGAAATATATTGACACAAATATTATTCACAAATATATTTTCCAAATATCTCTTTGAAAATATATTCACAAATAAAAATATCCAATCTGAAAAATATATCTCACGAAAATATCTTCCTTCTGGAAACACACGCAGCTTGGAGAACAAGTAACCTGAATGAATTCTTCAATCAAATCTTCAAAAGATCAGGTGAGATAATAAACAGCTCCAAGGCGCCAAAACAAGGAAGCTTCTGAAGTTGTTTCTGAAGTTCTGCGTCTGAAGTTCTGCGTCTGAAGTTCTGCTTCTGAAGGTTCAGCTTCTGAGATTCTGCGTCTGAAGACCCAGCTTCTGAGGTTCTACGTCTGAAGACGAACATCTTTCTTGTATATTTGATTTTAACAAAAATGAAGCCAACAACCAAATATCCAACAATCTCCCCATTTGGCAAATTTTTGGCTAAAATCAATCTGAGATCAGAGAGATATCACAAGGCAAATTATGAACTCATCAAAAGTACGCAACCAACCATGAAGAACATAAACGTAGCAACCAAATAGCAACAGAGTCAGCAGCGGCACATAATAAACAAACTCCTAACAAGAGATATACTACGTTTCCACACATACACTCCACCTGAAACATGTCATTCAGGAACAAACGAAGCACTCCCCCTGAAACAGAGACCCTGAAATAGAGACTCCCCCTGAAACAGAGACTCCCCTTGAAACACATCAGCTCTATAATGCTTCTGAACAACTGTATTGATTCTGAACTACTGTAGTGCTTCTGAACTACTGTAGTGCTCTGTATTGCTTCTGAAATACTTATCTCCCCCTTTTTAGCCAAATAATTTCAAAGCAAACCACTCAGACACACATAGGAATAGTAACCACATCTGAACATAATACTTCTGAGCATTAACATATTTGAACCTCAAAATTTCAACCACATCAGGTTGAGGATTCTCAGGTAACTCAACCAAATCAGAATCAGTTTGGGGGATCTCAGAACTGGTTTCAACACATTCACAAAAGAAATAAAAGCTTCAGTAACATCAGGATTTATATCCACAGAAACAAAAGGGCTTGTGGTAACAGCAACTGGTACAGGTGAAACAACAGGAGAACTCACATTAATAGCAGTCTTCATAATGAGAATGATTTTCCTGATTTCTCGTGCAACTCTAGTTATAGTAAATAGAAAGAATTTGTTTGCACGTTTCAACACCTGTAATTGCTATAGATTCTCATATAAGCAACTACTTGCCCAGTCTGCATCACAACACCATTGATCAATATCAACACCATTATCCTCTTTGATTATCTTCACATGTGTTGTATCAGATGTTCTCTTATGTCTTGCATTCATAAGAGCAAAATCCTTCACCCTACTCTTGGCACACTTGCTTTGAGAAATAAACACACCATCATCCATTAGCTTCAATTCATCACAAATGTTGTTTTCATTAATCTTAAGTTTGGGTAATCCTCTGATGGCTTCCACATAAATGGCTTTCTTCATACCCCTCAGGTTTAAGTGCCCAAGTTTATGGTGCCACAGTCTGACTTCTTCTTCTGAACTTATGAGACATGTGGATAGGCTTGCTTCTTCTTGAGGCATCCATAAGTAACAATTGTCCTTAGATCTCTTACCTCTCATTAGCACCTCACTTTTCCCATCAGTTACCAGACATTCAGTCTTGTTGAAGTTCACTTCCATCCCTTAATCACACAGCTGGCTTATGATAATCAAATTGGCAGTTAGCCCTTTTACTAATAGCACATTGTCTAACCTTGGTAGTCCATCACTGATCAAGTCTCCAATTCCAAGAATTTCTCCTCTAGCTCCATCACCAAAAGTCACATAGCTACTGGAGTATGGTTTTAAATTAACTAAGTACTTCTTGACACCGGTCATATGTCTGGAGCATCCACTATCAAAATACCAATCTTCCCTAGAGGATGCTCTCAAAGATGTATGAGCTATGAGGCCAAGACTTTCACACTTTGGTCTCCATTCCCTTGTGATTTTGTTTACAATAGGTTCCGCTTTTCTTTGCTGAAAGTGCTTGGGGTATCCATACAGCTTGAAACATAATGGCTATATGTGCCCCTTTCTACCACAGTAATGACATATCCAAGGACGAGATGCCCTCCTTCTCTTAGATCCCTGAGGTTCGTTCTGATGTTCCAACTTAGGTTTGCCCATCATTGGATCATATGTTCCAACAATTGCAATGAACCTTTTAGCTGGATTTTACTGTTTGTTGTTCAAGGTCCTATAATCAAACCCTATTCCTTTTGGTTTCCCTTGGTTCTGACTCTCCAATATCTCTTCTAGCATATCAGTACCAGTGTTTATCATTCTGACTTACTTCTTCATATGTTCAAGTTGAGAGTTCAGTTGGGTTACCTCATCATTGAGATCGGAAATTTGTCCTAAGTGTTCACTTCTTTCAGCCTGAAGTTGAGTGATAGTTCTCTTCTGTTTTTCCAGCTGCTTGCACACTTCCTCACTCCTAGTATACAGATCTTTGTAAGAGTTAGCAGTTCTTCATAAGACAATTCTTCATCACTGGATTCAATATCAGATGGTGCTTCAGAACCTGATGGTGCTTCTGAAGCCTCAGAACCAGATGGTGCTTCTGAAACCTTAACTTCATCATCAGACATGCATCTACCAGTTAAGGCAACAACATGCTTAGCAGACTCATTCCTCACTTCTCCTTCTGAGTCATCTTCATCTAACCAAGAAACAACCAAACTTTTCTTCTGTCTCTTGAGGTATGTGGCACATTCTGTTCTAATGTGACCATATCCTTCACACTCATGACACTGAACTCCTTTGAATTGATTGTCTTTCTTATCAGTTCTTGTCTTCTTTAAGTCATTTGGTTTGGATCTCCTGTCAGCCCGCTTTAGGATCCTATTAAACTGTCTACCAAGCATAACAAGAGCCTCTGATATGCTTTCATCATCCTTAGCATCAGCATTTGCTACAAAAGCAACACCTTTCCCCTTCTTATTAGTTTGGTTATTGAAGGCTATCTCAAAATTCTGCAAGGACCCTATTAATTCCTCAACCTTCATACTGGAGATGTCCTGTGCTTCCTCAATGGCAGCCACCTTCATGTCAAATCTCTTAGGTAGAGACCTGAGTATTTTCCTCACAAGTTTATCATCAAACATTTTTTCTCCAAGAGAATCAAATGAGTTAGCCATGTCCAGAACATTCATATAGAAGTCTTGTATGTTCTCATCCTCCAACATTTGAGTTTTTCAAACTTGGTGGTGAGAAGTTGAAGTCTGGACATTTTTACCTTGGATGTGCCTTCATATGTAGTTTTGAGAATCTCCCAAGCATCCTTAGCTACAGTGCACTGCTTGATCAGTCTGAACATATTCTTGTCCACTCCATTGAATAAAGCATTCAAGGCCTTGGAGTTTCCAAGAGCTAATTCATCTTCTTCCTTGGACCACTCTTCTTCTGGTTTCAGATTAGCTGTCTTCTTTCCATCTTTGTCAAGCACAACAGGATGTTCCCAACCCCTCAGAACTGCTTTCCAGGTCTTACTATCTATAGATTTAAGGAAAGCACTCATGCGAGATTTCCAATAGTCATAGTTGGAACCATCCAACAGAGGTGGTCTGTTCACAAATCCTCCTTCCTTGTCCATTCTGCCAGAAAATAACTTCCCTGGAGCTCACCCTAAAACAGGCAGGGTGCCTGCTCTGATGCCAATTGAAATTCTGGCGTAGTAAAATCCTGATGTTGAACGTAATGATCCAACTCAGGAACAACGGTGTAAAACAGAGTAACAAGTTTCAACGTTGATTTATGAGTAAAACAGGCAAAACAATAACAGACAGAAAGTAAAAGGCACAAGATGTAACACCCTAACCCTTAACCGCCGATTATTAACTTTAATAAAAGAAAACGTTAAGGCCATAGGAAGTTACAACATTAAGAAACTCATTTTCATAAAACATCACCTGAAATCAAATACATATTTGATTCACAACACAGCAGCGGAAAACAACTCTACAAATGCTTACAATTAAGCTTGCATATATTACACAAAAATATATACATAATATTTTCAAAAGAGGCAATTCTACAACAAGCTATTGCCAAATTCATACATACGAGTTCAGATACCCCCCCAAAATAGTGTTACAATTATCAGAGCACTAGACTCTAACTAGGATACAACACCTAGTACCAAAAAAAGTAAGGATAGCTAAGCTATGACCTCACCACTACGCGGCTTCTAAACAGCAAAGCTACTCCTCTACGATAACCTCGTCAGCCTGATAATCTGGATCCCCAAAGATCCAGCACATAACACAAAACAGAGAGTGTTAGTATCACAACAATAAAATATGTATAGATAACGCATTATTATACATAACCGAATCACAACACATAACTGACAAAACATAACACTCATCAACAACAACTATCATCAATAACTCATCATTAACCATTATGCACACATAATTTTCCACATAACTCATCAAATCATCAATTACCACTCACATCCATTATGCACACATAATGTCTAAAATGCATACTAATGTCATTTAGGATGCATGCCTCAAAATACATTCTCTAATGCATGTGGTACCAAATCTTTTCGGATAAACTTATATCCTTATCAAGCTCTCTTGATAACCACGCTCTCATGGATTTCATATCCGCTCCGGATATCATCAAATAATGAAATGCATGATGTTTCACTTAGCAAATATATGATACTCTTATCACTATACTTACTAACACAACTAATCATCAGCTCTCTGATAATTATCACAACAATAACAAACTTAAACAACACAACTAGTTATCAGCTCTCTGATAATTATCACAACATCCACAACAACAACAAACACCACTACTAGGCTCTCATAGCCAAATCATAAGACCCAATATGTATTACTCGACCATGTTCATCAATCTCAAATAAACTAACCAAAACATATCAAACTCTCACCCATAAGGGTTTCAAAGGGAAACCCACACACTTTGATAACCCACACTCCAAAACTTTCTTGAAAACAAAATGCTCTTCAGAAAACATTAGAGATGGATTAAAATGGTGGGCAAGGTTTCCAAAAATGTATTATAAAAATACAGTAACAAAAAGACATCTCCGCGCGCACCAGGACCTCCAGAACAACTCAACAAAGAAGGCCTGTTCAGGGTTGGTCGCTACAAGCGAGCTCTTGGTCGCTACAAGCGAGCTTAGGCAGGGAATTGTCCTGCTTGGTCGCTACCAGCGAACCTTCGGTCGCTACAAGCGAGCATGGTCGCTACAAGCGTCCATGTGGTCGCTACAAGCGCGGATAGGCAGGGAATAATCCTGCCTGGTCGCTACAAGCGAGGCTCCGTCGCTACAAGCGACCGTATCAGTACACAGTCATAAAAATGTGATTTTTCCACCATTTTAGCCCATCTATGGTTACCCAAGGTTCCAGAACTTGTTAAAAACAACATTCCACCATAAAACATCATTTATAAACCATCACAAACAAAGATTGCATCAAGCATAGAAATTAGGGTTTCAAACAATAACTTTTCATAAACTTTTCTCATGAACCCACAACACAATAACTCCAACAAATCATACTAACAACATCAATTAGCATTCAAGCCAGCAAAACATAAACATTAACAACTCCAAACCATAAAAACTCTCTAACAAAACCTAGACAAAGTGAGGAGAAGTTTGGGATGGAGAAATAGACATTCTCCCCTTCTCAATCACTTGTAATAATGTAATACTAACTCTCTTACCTTCTCAAACCCAGCAAATCTCAAGCTTTCCTCTTGTTCTTCTTGCCCTAGCTCTCCTCTTGTTCTTCTCCTCTTCTTCTTTCACGTTTTCTCACCAAGGAAAGGAGGAAATGGCACTATTCATTCACTCAAAATATCTTATAATCCCAACAAATGCATCTTGGCCCTCCATCTTTACTAACTCACAAGGACTAATCCTAGCCCTTCAACCCAATCCAAGCTTACTATATCCATCCACATATGATTATTACTACTCATAAACTAAAGCCCAACACTATTCACCTCCTTGGCCCAATTCGCCCAAAACTCTAAAAAACTCGGTTACGAACTCACCCTCGCGCTAAATAATTATTCCTCGATTACTAGAAAATATATTTAAATACCAAACCATAAAATAAAATATATATAAAAATATAATATACGAAAATAGGGTCGTTACAACTCTACCCCCCTAAAAAGAATTTTCGCCCTCGAAAATACCTGAAAACAACTCTGGATAAGAATCCCGCATCTTGCTCTCGAGCTCCCACGTCGCATATTCACCGGCTGGGCCTCCCCAAACGACTTTCACCGATGAAATCTCTTTATTCCTGAGCCTCTTCATCTCTTGTCCTTCAATCCTTAAAGGTACCGTTGTAACCGTTAAATTCTCTCTCACTTGTATCTCGTCCGACTCGATCACATGTGACGGATCCGATACGTATTTCCTTAATTGAGACACGTGAAAAACATCATGAAGATTCGACAACGACGGCGGTAACGCAATCCTATACGCCACCTTCCCAATCCTCTTCAAAATCTGATACGGACCAATGAACCTCGATGCTAACTTCTTCGATTTCAAAGCCCGTCCAATACCCGTAGTCGATGTAACTCTTAGAAACACATGATCTCCTTCTTGAAATTCTATATCCTTCCTTCTCTTATCAGCATAGCTTTTCTGGCGACTCTGCGACGCTCTCATCTTCCCTTGGATCATCTTGATCTTCTCGGTCGTTTGTTGCACAATCTCAGGTCCAAGCACCACACTTTCTCCCGATTCAAACCAACACAAAGGTGTCCTACATCTTCTCCCATACAACGCTTCAAAAGGTGCCATACCAATGCTCGAATGAAAACTGTTGTTATACGTAAACTCAATCAATGGTAAGCAAGCTTCCCAACTCACTCCTTGTTCCAAAATACACGCTCTTAACAAATCCTCCAATGATTGAATTGTCCTCTCCGATTGACCATCCGTCTGCGGGTGATAAGCAGAACTCATCCGCAACTTAGTCCCCAACGCCTCTTGCAAACTCTCCCAAAACCTTGAAGTAAAACGGGGATCTCGATCTGATACAATACTTGACGGTATTCCATGCAATCTCACGATTTGCTCGACATAAATCTCAGCCAACTTAGGTACTAGCATACCGGTCTTGATAGCTATGAAATGAGCAGACTTAGTTAACCTGTCGACAACTACCCAAATCATATTGTTACCCTTCGACGTCTTCGGCAAACCGCTCACAAAATCCATCGCAATACTATCCCATTTCCACTCTGGAATAAACATAGGTTGCAATAGCCCCGACGGCTTCTGATGCTCCACCTTGGACTTCTGACAAGTCAAACAAGCGAAAACAAACTCGGCGATCTCTTTCTTCATTCCTTGCCACCAAAACATTTTCCTCAGATCTTGATACATTTTAGTAACACCAGGATGAATACTTAAGTTGCTTCTGTGACCTTCCTCCAAAATCATCCGCTTCAATTCAGGCACATCAGGTACACATAACCTTCCTTGACACCTCATCACGCCTTTCTCATCGATCTCAACGTTTACCTTTTTCCCTTGCTCGATGAGCGTCTTAAGCTTCATCAATTTCACATCATACTTTTGCTTTTCCACAACCTCTTCAAGAAAATCATTCGTCAACTTCAACATTCCTAGCTTCACGCTTCTGGTTGTCCTTTCAAAAACCAAACTGAGGTCTCTAAACTCTTCAATCAAAATCAGTTCCTTCGCCATCAAAGAAGACATATGCAGTGACTTCCTACTCAACGCATCGGCTACCACATTAGCCCTACCCGGGTGATAACTCAACTCGAAGTCATAATCCTTAAGAAACTCTAACCATCTTCTTTGCCTCATATTGAGCTCCTTCTGATCAAACAAGTACTTCAGACTCTTGTGATCGCTGAAAACCTCAAATCTTGACCCATACAAGTAGTGCCTCCAAATCTTGAGAACAAACACAACAGCAGCTAGCTCCAAATCATGCGTAGGATAGCTCCTCTCGTGAATCTTCAACTGTCTCGATGCATAAGCAACAACTTGTCCCTTCTGCATCAACACACCACCTAGACCCATCTTCGACGCATCACAATAAACCACGAACGGTTCCTTCGGATGTGGCAGAATTAACACAGGTGCAGATGTCAACCTCCTCTTCAACTCTTGGAAACTCTGCTCACACTTGTCATCCCAAATAAAAGCTTGACCCTTCCTAGTCAACTGCGTCAACGGCAACGCCAACTTTGAAAATCCTTCAATGAACCTCCGATAGTAACCGGCCAAACCAAGAAAACTTCGGATCTCAGTAACAGACTCCGGCGTTCCCCAATCTTGCACGGCTTCTACCTTAGCAGGATCCACTGCTATACCACCACTTGAAATGACGTGACCCAAAAAGCTAACTTCATGCAACCAAAATTCACACTTAGAAAATTTTGCATAAAGCTTCTTCTCGCGCAACACCTCCAACACAATCCTCAAATGCTCGGCATGTTCTTCTTCCGTCTTTGAGTATACCAAAATATCGTCTATGAAGACCACCACGAATCGATCCAAAAAGGAATGAAATATACGATTCATATATTCCATAAACACTCCAGGTGCATTAGTAACTCCAAAAGGCATAACGGCGTACTCGTAGTGACCATACCTTGTCCTGAAAGCAGTCTTCGGTATATCCTCCGCCTTAACTCTTATCTGGTGATATCCCGATCTCAAATCAATCTTGCTGAACACACAGGCTCCCACTAACTGATCCATCAAATCATCTATCCTCGGAAGTGGATACTTGTTCTTGATAGTTGCTTTATTCAACTGACGATAATCAATGCACAGACGCATACTACCATCCTTCTTCTTCACCAACAGAACCGGCGCACCCCACGGCGATACACTCGGTCTTACAAACTTCTTCTCTAACAATTCCTCCAATTGTTCCTTCAACTTTTCTAGTTCAGCAGCTGACATACGATACGGCGCCATTGAAATTGGACTAGTACCAGGTACGATGTCAATTGCGAATTCAACCTCTCTCTCGGGTGGTAAATCCAAAATGTCCTCTGGAAAAACATCTGGGAAATCACGCACCACCGGCAACGCATCAACCTCAATCTTCTCTTCCACCCTCAACGAAGCAAACATCGCAAACACATCCTCTTGAGCCTTTACTGATCTTACCACTTCTCGACAACACATGAGCTTCGAACACAACTCTGGCTCCGGTCTTGGAAATGTAACCGTCCTCTCACCGCAGTTGATATGAACCCGATTAAATTCTAACCAGTTCATACCAAAAATAACATCTATTCCGCTCAACGGAATGCAGACTAAATCCATACCAAAGAGTCGATCATACATAATGACTGAACAATCAACACAAACTAGAGTAGTCGATACTGAACCACTCGCAGGCGTTTCAATAACCATGCGTCCCATCATATTCTCTACTTTAAGACCCAACCTCTTAACACAATCCATAGAAATAAACGAATGGGTAGCACCCGTATCAATAATAGCAGACAAAGGAGTATTATTGATAAAGCATGTACCTCTGATCAAGTTGTCCGCCTTCGCATCACCACCATCTAAAGCAAACACTTTTCCTCCAGCCGCTCTAGGCTTCTTACACTCATTGCTCTTATGACCCGCTTCTTTGCAGTTGAAGCAAACTAGACCTTTCTTGCATTGATTAGCCATGTGGCCAGGATCTCCACACTTGAAACATCTTCCATCACTTTTTGGGCACTCAAAGAAACGATGTCCCGGTTGTCCACACTTAAAACAATTCCTATTAACTCCAAACTTGTTACCACTACTCCCACCTTCATCTGGTTTCTTCCCACCTCTACCATACGGTTTACCTCTAGCCATGTCCTTTCCCCTCTTCTCATTTGCAGCTTTGTAGTAATTGGCTTTAGCTTTACCATCCTTGTCACATATACGGCTCTTATTCACCAACATTGGGAAATTTCTGATTTCGCTAAACCCAATCAACTGCTTGATATCCGGCCTCAGCCCATTCTCAAACTTCACACACTTGTCTTCCTCAGCTTCCACCGTGTTGTAATGAGGAGCAAAACGACACAAGTCTTCAAACTTGGCCGCATATTCAGAAACAGATAAACTTCCTTGCTTGAGCTCCATGAACTCAATCACCTTACGGTTCCTCTCATCTGCTGGAAAATACTTGGTTAAAAACTCTCTCCGGAAACGAGCCCAAGTAATCAAAGCTCCACCAGCTCCCAACCTCTGACTAGCATTTCCCCACCAATGATCAGCCTCATCATGGAGAACATACGCCCCTAGCAATACCTTATGCGCATCCAGACAACGCATAGCTCCAAAAATTCTCTCAATCCCTTCCAACCAAGTCTGAGCTCCATCTGGATCGTATCCTCCCTTGAAGATAGGCGGTTTGTTGTTCATAAACCTCTCAAGTCTCAACTCATCTTCTCCGCCTCCTCTAGCTTGTTGTGCGGCTCTATCCGCAGTCCTACTAGCAGCATCCTGAGCCATGGCATCAGCCATCCGCTCCATCGCGTCCGCAAGTGCTCGTTGCGCCATATCCACACACACTACCAAACATCACATAACACAAGTGAGAACAAAGTGTTTAAGAAAACACATGTTACACAAAGGGTATACTAAACTTAATTGATCCAATGGATCGACCTGCTCTGATACCAACTATTGTAACACCCTAACCCTTAACCGCCGATTATTAACTTTAATAAAAGAAAACGTTAAGGCCATAGGAAGTTACAACATTAAGAAACTCATTTTCATAAAACATCACCTGAAATCAAATACATATTTGATTCACAACACAGCAGCGGAAAACAACTCTACAAATGCTTACAATTAAGCTTGCATATATTACACAAAAATATATACATAATATTTTCAAAAGAGGCAATTCTACAACAAGCTATTGCCAAATTCATACATACGAGTTCAGATACCCCCCCAAAATAGTGTTACAATTATCAGAGCACTAGACTCTAACTAGGATACAACACCTAGTACCAAAAAAAGTAAGGATAGCTAAGCTATGACCTCACCACTACGCGGCTTCTAAACAGCAAAGCTACTCCTCTACGATAACCTCGTCAGCCTGATAATCTGGATCCCCAAAGATCCAGCACATAACACAAAACAGAGAGTGTTAGTATCACAACAATAAAATATGTATAGATAACGCATTATTATACATAACCGAATCACAACACATAACTGACAAAACATAACACTCATCAACAACAACTATCATCAATAACTCATCATTAACCATTATGCACACATAATTTTCCACATAACTCATCAAATCATCAATTACCACTCACATCCATTATGCACACATAATGTCTAAAATGCATACTAATGTCATTTAGGATGCATGCCTCAAAATACATTCTCTAATGCATGTGGTACCAAATCTTTTCGGATAAACTTATATCCTTATCAAGCTCTCTTGATAACCACGCTCTCATGGATTTCATATCCGCTCCGGATATCATCAAATAATGAAATGCATGATGTTTCACTTAGCAAATATATGATACTCTTATCACTATACTTACTAACACAACTAATCATCAGCTCTCTGATAATTATCACAACAATAACAAACTTAAACAACACAACTAGTTATCAGCTCTCTGATAATTATCACAACATCCACAACAACAACAAACACCACTACTAGGCTCTCATAGCCAAATCATAAGACCCAATATGTATTACTCGACCATGTTCATCAATCTCAAATAAACTAACCAAAACATATCAAACTCTCACCCATAAGGGTTTCAAAGGGAAACCCACACACTTTGATAACCCACACTCCAAAACTTTCTTGAAAACAAAATGCTCTTCAGAAAACATTAGAGATGGATTAAAATGGTGGGCAAGGTTTCCAAAAATGTATTATAAAAATACAGTAACAAAAAGACATCTCCGCGCGCACCAGGACCTCCAGAACAACTCAACAAAGAAGGCCTGTTCAGGGTTGGTCGCTACAAGCGAGCTCTTGGTCGCTACAAGCGAGCTTAGGCAGGGAATTGTCCTGCTTGGTCGCTACCAGCGAACCTTCGGTCGCTACAAGCGAGCATGGTCGCTACAAGCGTCCATGTGGTCGCTACAAGCGCGGATAGGCAGGGAATAATCCTGCCTGGTCGCTACAAGCGAGGCTCCGTCGCTACAAGCGACCGTATCAGTACACAGTCATAAAAATGTGATTTTTCCACCATTTTAGCCCATCTATGGTTACCCAAGGTTCCAGAACTTGTTAAAAACAACATTCCACCATAAAACATCATTTATAAACCATCACAAACAAAGATTGCATCAAGCATAGAAATTAGGGTTTCAAACAATAACTTTTCATAAACTTTTCTCATGAACCCACAACACAATAACTCCAACAAATCATACTAACAACATCAATTAGCATTCAAGCCAGCAAAACATAAACATTAACAACTCCAAACCATAAAAACTCTCTAACAAAACCTAGACAAAGTGAGGAGAAGTTTGGGATGGAGAAATAGACATTCTCCCCTTCTCAATCACTTGTAATAATGTAATACTAACTCTCTTACCTTCTCAAACCCAGCAAATCTCAAGCTTTCCTCTTGTTCTTCTTGCCCTAGCTCTCCTCTTGTTCTTCTCCTCTTCTTCTTTCACGTTTTCTCACCAAGGAAAGGAGGAAATGGCACTATTCATTCACTCAAAATATCTTATAATCCCAACAAATGCATCTTGGCCCTCCATCTTTACTAACTCACAAGGACTAATCCTAGCCCTTCAACCCAATCCAAGCTTACTATATCCATCCACATATGATTATTACTACTCATAAACTAAAGCCCAACACTATTCACCTCCTTGGCCCAATTCGCCCAAAACTCTAAAAAACTCGGTTACGAACTCACCCTCGCGCTAAATAATTATTCCTCGATTACTAGAAAATATATTTAAATACCAAACCATAAAATAAAATATATATAAAAATATAATATACGAAAATAGGGTCGTTACACAAGATGTTTGTTAACCCAGTTCGGTGGCAAACACACTTACATCTGGAGGCTACCAAGCCAAGAGGAAGTCCACTAGTGTAGTCCTAGTTATAAGTTCTCAGCAAACTCCAAGTTTACAACTTATCACCTAGCTACTACCCGTACTGACTTCAGCCTAGGAACTCTTAGACCTGAGATCCCATCTCACACCCTCTCAATCAATCACTGCCCCAGTGATATCAGACTCAAATAACAAAGAAAGACGGAGACACACTCCAAACGCACAAAAGTCACTCTTGCTTAAAAGCTTCAAGTGATCTACAATTACAACTCAACAAACACAGTCTTAAGCTTGCATCAAGGTGACACAAGAAAGGCTCACAATTGACAGACTAGAAACCTAAGAATACTCTTTCAATGATGGCTTCGGTTTCAGTTGATTTTCTTCCATAGTGGCGTCTTCTATTTATAGCCTTCACAAGCAACATATATTTGAATCAAATATTCTTCTCAGAAATATATTGACACAAATATTCTTCACAAATATATTTTCCAAATATCTCTTTGAAAATATATTCACAAATAAAAATATCCAATCTGAAAAATATATCTCACGAAAATATCTTCCTTCTGGAAACACACGCAGCTTGGAGAACAAGTAACCTGAATGAATTCTTCAATCAAATCTTCAAAAGATCAGGTGAGATAATAAACAGCTCCAAGGCGCGAAAACAAGGAAGCTTCTGAAGTTGCTTCTGAAGTTCTGCGTCTGAAGTTCTGTGTCTGAAGTTCTGCTTCTGAAGGTCAGCTTCTGAAGGTTCAGCTTCTGAAGACCCAGCTTCTGAGGTTCTGTGTCTGAAGATGAACATCTTGCTTGTATATTTGATTTTAACAAAAATGAAGCCAACAACCAAATATCCAACAGTCCATGTTATAATTTTGGCTTAATTAGACATTTGGTCCCTTAAATAATTTGCAGGTTTCATTTTTGTCTCATAATTAATAAAAGTTATGTTTTTGTCCCTTAAATCCATCTCCGTCTATCGTTTTGGTCCCTGTCCGTTAGTTTTAACCCAAAATATCTAAGGTGGACCAACATTGTAGGTGGTCCACCATAGACCTTATTAATTTATTTAATTTAAACTCTTTGATCATTTTAAAAGAAAATAGACCCTTGGATGATGCAAGCCCATTGAATCTTGTAATTAACCACATACACATAATTTTTCTCTCCTTTTCTTCATCTTCTTTCTTCTCTTTCTTCTTCATCTTCATAACCTTCATACATATTTAAACCTAGAAATTAAAAACTCAGATTCTTTTTTCAATTTTCATCTCTTATTCTTCCAAAACCCATAAATCCCAAAAATACTTAATCTTTAATTTACAAATTCATCAACTCAAAAACAACAACACATGATCTCATCACTACACCACCATCATTACCAACAACATCTTCTCCAGAAACCCAAAAAATGAAAACACATAAACCCAGACAAAAATTACTTTTATTTATTTTTAATTTTTTTTCAATGGAGTTTGACTGAATTTGTTCTTGATCATTAGTTAATTTGATTGAATTAAACTAATTAAATTTAAATTCTTTTGCTTTGGTTAATTTTATGAAAAGCTAAGTGTTAAGCGTACTGTATATTTATTAATTTCTGTCAATTTTTCAAAAGGGTATAAAAGTTATAAAAAGTGATATAGATAAGCTTCGTTTAAGCTTCGTTTAGCAGTGAAATAGTGTTCATTTTAGTGAATCGTTAATGGCTTTGGAAACTCAAAGCAGTGGAATGTTATGTAGGGAACAACTTTTTCATCTTTTCCAGCGATTCAGTGTTCTTACCTCACAATCTGGTACCCTAATTTTGTTACACAGTTTCTTTATCTTTTTGAATAATTGATTTTTGCCCTTTTTAAATATATTGAAATATGATTGTGCGTATATGGTATTTGAAGATGTGAAGAAAATGATTGTAGAAGGTGTTTTGATAAGCAGGTGAATTTCGTCTTGGTATTATGTGTTTTTATTATATGGGTTTATGGAGAAGTTGTTGTTGTTGGTTATGATGGTGGTGTAGTGTAGTGATGAGATTATGTGTTGTTATTTTTAAGTTGATAAATTTATGAATTTGTAAATTAAAGATTAAGTAATTATGGGATTTATGGGTTTTGGAAAAAGAAAAGATGAAGATTGAACAAAGAATTTGAGTTTTTAATTTCTAGGTTTCAATATGTGTGAAGGTTGTTGGGTTTTTATAATGTGTTGGCTGCATTTTGTTAAAACAAGAAGTTCTAGAAAGATGTTGTATCAGATGTCCTAGACATGTAAGTATGACATATAAGCTTAAGGTGAAGTACTTTATTTCGCATTCTTGGAAGATTTTATTTCTCCGTGAAATCCTTGAAGATTCGAGTGAATATTTATTCACGTAGCTTGTGCTCCAAGAAGCGTGTGGTTCTAGAAGCTGCTTGTGTCAGTTTAAGCTTTGTCGTGTTTTGAAGTTAATGTCCTAAACATTTAGGAAACAATATATTTGATTCTAGAAGATTGTAGTTGAAGACTATTTTGGATCAGTTGTATTGTTTAGCCCAATTCAAGAATAAGCCCATGCATTCTCTGGCTATATAAAGGAAGACTCAAACCTTGTGAAGAGTGATAGAAGTCGTCATTTGAAGAAGTGTCTTACTAGGGTTTCGTGTCTGTCCTTTGTTATTTGTATGCCTCTCTATTGTCATCTTGATACTTAGAGCAGGTTTGTTTTAGTTGAGTTGTATTATTGTCGTTGTACACCACTCTAGTGCATCTTGCAAGAGTTGGTTTGTTTATAGGAGGTGTTCTCTTATTTGATTGTAATTGAGAGAAAGTGAGATGAGATCTCATATCTAGGGGGAGTCTTAGATAGAAATTCACGGATAGTGTTTAGGTGTCAACGCAGTGAACTAGGTTGGTTCACATAAGACTACGAACCAAAACTATTATAGTGGATTTCCTTTCTTGGCATGGATGCCCCCAGATGTAGGTGACGTTGCACCGAACTGGGTTACCAAACTTTTTGTTTTTCCTTTCCTGGTGTCTAGGACATCACGTAGGACATCCCGCCAGCGAGTGTTGAGGCAAAATCCCTAATTGATTTTAAAGATAACAAACCCTAAATGATTAAAGGATTAATGGACTTTGATTAGTTTCTTGGTATTTAATTTGTGTTCTTGAGTGTTTAATTAAGACAGGAACAAAGTATGAACCATACCAAGATACAAGGAATCAAAGATTATCAAGAAGAAAGAACTCAGTCAAAGTTCAGAAAGTTGAACAAGAGTTCAGAAGGTTGGACATAATTCAGAAGCTGAAACACAGTTCAGAAGCTGGGACATAGTATAGAAGCTTGATCATAGTTCAGAAGCTTGGTCATAAGGTTGTTCATATGGATATAAAAAAACAAGCCCAGAAATTCATGAACATATACATGAACATTCAAGGCTCACGTGACATAAATGAGATGCCCAGAAAAGTACAATAACTTGGATCAATCAAGAAGTTATGGCATCTATTTGGAATAAAGGCAAAAAGCATATTCATTGTTCATTAAAAACTTATGAACAATTGAAGTACAAAACATTAGGAATATTTCTCTTGGAATATCATCCTAGATGTTGTACATACTGCACTTCATTGATGTTTTACTATTAGGATTTGATTACATCAATTGAAGTCTTACAAATCATCCTAAGTAAAACAAAAGAACATTCTGAAGTTCAGAAAGTTCAATACAACACATGCTTTAATTCTGACAGCACAGTAAAGTGGTTGGCAAAGTAAAGCAAAAACAAGATAACAATCTCAAAGTCAGAATCCACGAAATTTCGACACCTAAGGGATTTGGTACTGTACAAGACCAGCAAAATCCCCTAAAGCATGGGCATGAAGTGACAGTTCCACTTTCCTCTCTCCTGCACACAATCCAAGACAGATCTGCAAAGCTTTTGGCTCAGGAACATTCTGAAGTATGCACGCATAACAAAAGCTCATCAACAAGCCAGATCTTCATATGATATTCATAGGAATCACCCAGAAATTCATCTGGCATTCATCCATATGAACCCAGGAACATTCTGAAGTATTCTGATGAACCCAGGAACATTCTGAAGTACAAAACTCTCAACCAAAAGTTGCTAAGTCACTAGGACACGTGGCACAAGACCATTGGATACCTCCTAACGGCTACAAGAAGTCAAGAAACTCTATAAAAGGGATTGAAGGCTTTCATTCAACAGACACAACTTAAAAGCATAATTAAACATCTTACAAAAGAGTTTAAAAGCTTCATAGCAAATTGATTTCACAATCAAACTCTAAAGATTATTAAAATCTCCAAGAGTGTGAATCAATCTCAAATTATCTTTTTAAAGATAATCATCTTCTCTCCCCCCCTCTCTTCTGATTGTCTTCATCTCAATCTCATTTCTTCAAATATACAATCAATTATAAAAGAGCAAATCTCATCTAGTTTTAAGGGTATTAAAGTCTAGGTTGAGTAACATAGTGCAAAGTCTGGTGTGACTTAGTACAGAAAGTTGAGAGTCTGCTGAGGCTTAGAGAATACAATTTGTAACCGTTCCAAGTGAACAAGATTGTAAGGTGCAGGATTTGAGAGGGTATCTTTGTAACCGTTCCAAGTGAACAAGATTGTAAGGTGCAGGATTTGAGAGGGTATCTCAAGCATCACAATGGAAAATTCTCACAAGATTGTGAGGAGTGGACTAACCCACATTGGGTGAACCACTATAAAATTATGTGTTTCCTTCTTCTCTCTCTATACTCTTTACATTACTGCATACACAACACACACACACAATACTTAACTTAAATATTTTATTCTGCAACTAATACTTTAGAACGTTCTGAAGTCTGTTTAACTTTATTCTTCCAAGTATCAACTTGAGAAGTATTTTTAAGTACATGATTAAATTTTAAAAAGGATCACAATTCAAACCCCCCATTTCTTGTGACTATATTATCTACTTCAGCGAGTGCCAGAATTTCAAAGGTTATGAAGATGAAGAAGAAAGAGAAGGAAGAAGATGAAGAAAAGGAAAGAAAAATTATGTGTTTGTGGTTCATCATAAGATATAATGGTCTTGCGTCATCCAAGAGTCTATTTTGTTTCAAAATAATCGAAGGGCAAAATTAAATAAATTAATAATGTTTACGGTGAACCACCTATAATATTGGTTCACGTTAGACATTTTGAGTTAAAATAAACAAACAAGGACCGAAATGGTTGACGAAGATAGATTTAAGAAACCAAAACATAACTTTATTAATTATGGGACCAAAATAAAATCTAAAAATTAATTAAAGGACCAAATATCTAATTAAGCATATAATTTTCCTTACAACATATTAAAACTTTGTCGAAATCTATAGATAAAAAAAATTCTTTTTCACATTATTACATTGCATGTAACACTGCTTCACGTGATATCTAACATTTGGTTCTTCCCTAATTAAATGTAGTACCATCAATATCGACAAGACTTATACATAGAAAATGTGACATCTTTGACACAACTTTTCATGTTAAACCATTATTGGCCTAAAAATGCTAACATAATCATAATAGCCATTTGTTATATACTATTACGTTAAATTCCCATGTGATTCACTAGATTTTAGATTATGATAACCTCAATGTGATGAATCATATGATTTCAAAACACACGTAGATTTTGGAGCAACTTTGATAAACAATACTCACATTAAGATCATGAATAAAATGCACAGTTACATTTTATTGTTTATTTTTGAAGTTTACAAAGAAATTTAACTTAAGTAAAACACACATGTTTGATCATCACTTACTTGTGTGACCTTTTTCGCCGACTCAAAGTGTCGGCATACTTAAATCGCTCTTTGTGGTTTAATCGTTATTGGCATTTGACAGTTCTAATTTGAGCGGATTCTCCAATTTTTCAAAAAGTCAAACTAACCCACTTAAATTTGCATCGAGGAGAATCGAACATAAAACCTTGAGAAGAACACAATTCAAGGTCTCAAACGAACATATAATTTGATCATATAATTTAGAATTCAAGGACAACCACTGCAAATAACAAGGATTGTGATCTCCTTCGAGACGCCTTCATTTCCGACTACATCAAAAAACAATATAAAAAATATTTACACCAACCATTACGAATTAAATACAATTTTACAAACTCAAGACCATTAAAATTAAATGGTAAGAGATCTTTTACGACTTAACCAGAGATCCTGAGTTCATATTCAGTCTCGGGAATGCAACAAAAGAGCTCTGTCACCCATCACAATCATATTCCACTTGAAGGATAAGTCTCTACAATTACACGCAGAAATACTCTATTCATATGAAAAAAAAAAAGAAAACACTCTTTAATTATTTTTTAATTTTTGGTCAAACTCTTTAATTATTTTATAAAAGATAAATAAATTAACAAAAACAATGTTTTTCCTTAAAAATAAGGCTTAAACACACTTTTGGCCCCACAACTTTGCACTAGTTGTGATTTTGGCCCCTATTAAAAAAAACACATTCCAGCCCCCTAAGTTTCACTTCTGTTGCAACTTTCAATTTTGATCATTCAAAATCAACCATTCAAGACATTAAAAACAAGTGGAGTGTTTTGTCGAGCAAGTTTCAAATCTATAACGCAAAGAATATGTCTTGAAATTGGTTTCTTGATCTTCTACTGTCTTGAGTAATTGATTTTGAATGATTAAAATTGAAAGTTTCAACAGAAGGGAAACTTAGGGGGCTAAAATGTAATTTTTTTTAATAGGGGGTCAAAATCACAACTAATGCAAAGTTAGGGGGGTCAAAAAGTGCGTTTAAGCCTAAAAATAAAAATCAATGTATTTGGTCTATATGTGTTTTTTTTAAGGATGTATTTGGTCTTTTATACAAAGGGTGACGTTGTTGTATTGTTTGTCTCACTCCCTCCCCATTTCGCTTTCCCTCTCTCTCGTTTGCACCTTCGAGCTTCTCTCGAAATCATGAACAACTCCATTATCGGTTAGTTTTCCTCTTTTCTTCACCCAATTTTTCAAAATGATTATGATAATAACCTCGTTACTTATCATTAGGGCACGATTCTTTTCTAATCGTTTTGAAGAGTTAAATATATGTAATGTTTTATTTATGTCACTTTAATTTTTAGTTCATGTTAAGTTATGATAATGTTATTGATTAATATCATGGTTTTGGATGATGAAGATCCGTTGCAGGGTGATTTCCCAGAAGTGATAGAAGAATATTTAGAATATGGGATTATGAAATGTATTGCTTTCAATCGTCGTGGTACCCTCCTTGCTGGTAAATATCGCATAACCCTCTTTTTTTTTATGTTGGTTTGAAAAAAAATTGTGTATTTTAGTGATCGAAATAGGTTTAGCTGTATGTGGTAGTCATGAAAGATTTACCGGGTTTTTACCGAAGTTTTATACTGCTGTCGAATGATGTGGCGAATCCGGTTTAAAATAAAAAGGAAGATTTGATTTTTTATTTTAGGGTTAATGCCTCAGATAGTCCTTGTAATTTGTGCAAGGTCTTTTTTTTTATGTTGTAAACCGGGTATCCTCCACGGATATCTGTGGAGACTAATCCCTCTAGCCTTATGGGACCTAATTTGTGCGAGATCTGAAAATAGCTAAATATTATTTTTGTAGGCTGAGGGTTAAAATATGAAGAATCCAAAATTACAAGGGTGGGATCTGTTTTTTATTTCCTTTACATGGGTTATTTGAGGTATTAACCCTTTTTTTTATGCTGGTATGTAAACATTGTGTATTTTAGTGTCCGAATGATGCGGCTGCAATCGCAGTGGCGTTGCAATGCAGTGGCATCAAAATATTTAATGTCACTGTGACGGGTTTGAACCATATGAAAACTTGGGTTTCTGCTAATGATTGTGGGAGTCTGTGTTTAAATTCTAGTTGATACTTAGTCATGTGATCTTTTGTTGCTTGTGAATTTGTTATTCCTTGTAGTAAATAGCGGCTGTAGCGGCATTGCACAGCCAAATAGCGGCGTTGCTACAGTGAAGTTCTTGTGAAAACCAAAATACGCCCTCAATTTATTGCCATTCACACTGTTTTTATTTGGACATCTTAAAACTATACTTTAAAATGGATTTGAACATAGTTACATAATTTGCTAGACTGCCTGAGAACCGCCTACCGATTTGGGTGTGCTTTTTCTGTGGTGTGGTGTCCCTTAGATTTGGTTCTTGGCCTAGCGGTTTTTGTCCAATTTGTGGGTGTTTTTCTCTTGATCATGTGCACTTTGTAAGTCTTGTGATTGGCTGCTGTTTTGTGGTGCCTTTCCCTTACTGAACTTCGGCTGCCCCTATATTGTGTTTGTTCCTTGTATTGCCCTCATGCACTTGTGTGTGGTGGACTTTTTTAATGAAGTTTTGCTGATTTGAAAAGGAAAAAAAAAAGGCAAATTTGATGTTTTATTTTATATTCAAAACATTGAGCTTGAATCTGGACTTGATTGGGCGTCGTCCGACTGCTGCGAGACTATGAGTTCCATTGACGCGGCTGCAATGGCGTTGTGATTGCAGCGGCATCATAATCTCTGGCTTTTTCCAATGATGGGGGTTTGTGTTTAAATTCTAGCATTTTAGTTTGGGTTTAAGTTATATTTAGTGTATTTTGCTTTCGTGTTCTGCCAAATAGAGCAGCCTGGTAAATTTTTGTGTGGAGAAGTAAGCTGATTTTGTACGCAAGGGATGCTTAGTCACATGATCTTTTGTTATTTTGTAAATTCGTTTACAACAACAACCAAGCATATCTCTGTAGTAAATAACAGCTGCTATAGTGGCATTGTACAGCGTTTTTGTGCAGCGGCCAAATAGCATAGAAGGCGAATAACAGTTGCAGTAGTCCCTACAGTGAATTTCTTCAAAAAATCCTAATTTGCCCTCAACTTATTGTAATTCATGCTGTTTTTATTTGAACTTCTTGGTGGTCCTTCTGCCCTAAAGCTTATTTACTTTATAATGCATTTTAATATTGATAATAATGAACTTTGATTATTGGTTATGAATATCTTTAATTTTGTGTATTCTTCTATGTTTGAGTTTACCATGTGTGTGTTAATACAATATAAATATCATCTATTGTTTCATTAAACTTGGAAGTAGTGGCCATACCGCTACACACTATACAGCTATAGCATTTTGGTGGTTTTGGTTACACTCTGCCGTTCTTCATTGACCACATAGATCTTAGAATATTTGGGTATTTAATTTATATATGTAAGGTCGATTGGTTGCCCTAATTAGGAAAAATGTTGGGAGCAGATTGCCAATTGCAGATTTATGGCTATATGCCAAATTAGGCATACTGTATGTTTTCATCTGAAAATCCCTAATCCACTCTGCCCAAAGTCCAATTACCTTGTAAGGTCTCAATTTCTGCAGTTTCTGTCAAGGTTTGAAGTGTCTATAAGGAGGGGGAGTCTAGGTCTCCTGGGTACCCGGGGTATGGGATAGATAGTTTTCTGTATTGATATCCGCTCTATATCACATTGATACTAGGGCAGAGATTGATTGTTTAGCAATAAAGATTATACCTTTATCCTGTTTTCTGGTCCAATTCTATTGTAATGCAATGAGTATGATGTCAAATGCTATATATTGCTATTGCTATTGATATGATTGTATGGAAAGTAAAAAGATATTGGTTCTGTCAATGGTAATTAATTGAAGAGATTTGTTCCTCGCTTTACGGTAATCCAACTTTGGTAACCTAATGATACCATTAATGATGGTATAGATTTATAAGTGTGAATTCAGACTTGACATTGTCCGTTCTTCTAATCTTTTTATCATTTGCCTATTTCTTTTTTGTCAACTACCTAAACGTTTTGCGATGAGTTTGGCCAACACGTATGTGTGTTGCATGTAATCTATTTGGAAAAGAAAAATTCAGTGCTTTCAAGTATATACCGTAAAAAATTTCTGAGTATACTTTATTTTTTTTCCTTGTGGGATTAGATTTCAGTAGGTAGTATTAGTGAGTGTATATCTTTCTGGTCAACGTGTTTTTTTTTTCCTACTTTGAAGCATATATGCTTCAATTTGCATTTGAATGTGTGGATTGGATTAAAATATAGCATGTGTTCTTTTTATGAATTATTCACTCAAGGTATTCTACATTACCAACTTTCTCACTCATGTTACTTGATTTGATAAATTGAATCAGCTGGCTGCAATGATGGAAGCTGTGTTATCTGGGATTTTGAAACCAGGGGGATTGCTAAAGAGCTTCGAGATAATGAATGTTGTTCTCCCATCACCAGTATTTGTTGGTCAAAGTGTGGTAATCGAATTCTTGCATCTGCTGCTGACAAGTCGTTATCCCTGTGGGATGTGTTGAGTGGTAAAAGGATAACAAGAAGAGTTTTGCGGCAAACCCCTTTACTAGCTCGTCTTCATCCGGGGTCCTCCAAATCATCTCTCTGCTTGGCGTGTCCTCTCTCATGTGCTCCAATGATTGTTGACTTAAACACTGAAAATACAACTTATCTTCAAGTTTCTGTCTCTGAGAAACCATGTGGACCAAACCCTGCTTCACGCAACAAGTGTTCTGATGGAAGTACCTCCTTCACACCTACTGCTGCATGTTTTAGTAAGTATGGAAACCTGGTTTATGTGGGAAACTCGAAAGGTGAAATTCTTGTAATTGACAGTAAAGATGGCGAGGTGTGTGCCATGGTTCCTATCTCTGGTGGTTCAGTAGTGAAGAACATTGTATTCAGCAGGAACGGACAGTATCTTCTAACAAACTCAAATGATCGAGTAATCAGGATCTATGAAAATCTTCTTCCGCCAAAAGATGAAGTTAGAGCACTAGCTGAACTGAACGAGAACCTTGGTGATCTAAATGGTGTTGAGAAGTTGAAGGCTGCAGGATCAAAATGTTTAACTTTGTTCCGTGAGTTTCAAGATGCAATCACAAAGGTGCACTGGAAGGCACCCTGTTTCAGTGGTGATGGTGAGTGGGTTGTTGGTGGTTCTGCTAGCAAAGGAGAGCACAAGATTTACATATGGGATAGAGCTGGACATCTTGTGAAAATCCTTGAAGGGCCTAAGGAAGCCCTTATTGATTTAGTGTGGCATCCTGTACGTCCAATTGTTGTGTCTGTTTCTTTGAGTGGCATAGTTTATATCTGGGCCAAAGAGTACATTGAGAACTGGAGTGCTTTTGCTCCTGATTTCAAAGAGATTGAGGAAAATGAGGAGTATGTGGAGCGAGAAGATGAATTTGATTTGAATCCTGACACTGATAATGTATGTGAACGTTATATGGTCATAGGTCTTATTATTCTTTTCTTTTC
The DNA here is from genome assembly GCA_018208015.1 of Medicago ruthenica. Taxonomy (NCBI): domain Eukaryota; kingdom Viridiplantae; phylum Streptophyta; class Magnoliopsida; order Fabales; family Fabaceae; genus Medicago; species Medicago ruthenica. The sequence goes on along the minus strand of CM031378.1, from coordinate 34,809,575 downwards.
CATTGTATGGTCTCAACCAAGTTCATATCCTTGCAGGTAAAAGGATCTGATGTCAATGAAGACGAGGACGTTGACATTGTGACAGTCGAGAAGGATCCTGCTTTCAGTGACTCTGATATGTCCGAGGAAGAGCTATGTTATCTACCATCATCTCCCTGTCCCGATGTTCCTGAACAGGAAGACAGGTTTTTAGATAGTTCTTCAAAGATTGGGGACAGCAATAACTCTGGATCACCATTTTCGGAAGAAGTGGTAGCAAATGGACATATGATGAGTCGTGCCTCAAGTCCAGTTGAAGGTAATGTCACGCCATGCAAAATATGCCTTTAACAGAGTATTTTCATTCTTAAGAATCCCAATTTTTCAATTGAACTGTTGAACCACTTTGTGAGGCCTTTATGAGTTTAGGTTTCTTCCCCATGTTGTTCTCAGAATTTGAATATTTCAAATACATTGATTCTGTTATTTAAAAAAACATTACTACAGTGTTTGCATTTTTGACATTTTGCCTTCAACATTATTTACAGATGATGCTGTGGGAACAAGAATTAAAAGAAAGCGGAAACCATCAGAGAAGGTGTTGGAGTTGCAGGCTGACAGAGTTAATAAAACCTCAAAACCTAGCAAATCATCAAGAATCAAAACTAAATATTTGGTTGATGAGAGCAATGGTAATGGTTTTTATTATGATGACCTGTCTGATGAATGACAGCAGATTGTAATACAAAAGTACATTTTTAAAATTTCTTTTCTATCTTTTTTACTCAATTTTTAAATATATAATTGCTTAGCAAATTTTCATCATGTGGGTTCAAGCCAGTGGCCACATAAATATGATTGATTTGGTCATGCAAGCAAACATTTTGTTGTTTAGATAGATCGAATTCAACCCAACATCTGAGAACATTGAACAAGTTTTCTATGTGTTTGATTTAATATAGAGCAAGGCCAATTGCAAAAGTTACCCACACATTTGTTAAATTTATTTTGAGGGTCATAATTCTGAGGTGATGTTCAGCATACACAAATTAAAAGAAACTAGTTGTGTATGGTACAAATAGCAATTTTTACTCACAGTATGTAGTTGTCTGTGAAGCCAGGATACGAAGTACGGGCGTGATACAAATATGACTATTACTTTTCTCACCCTATGCCTTTCTCATGCGCCCTATTTTTTCCCTAAAATACCCCTCGGAGTTTAAAATCCAAACACATTCAAACTAAGTTCGGATTTTATAATATGAAATATGCTTATGTATAATCAGCAATCAGAATTTCTTCCATTTCAGCAGTTTTGAGTTTTGCTTTTAAAAACAACCAAAAAACAAAGTAAAAAAAATGATAAAACCTATCAAATAAAATCATAAAAATATAAAAATGCCACCAAAAAATTCTAAAAATCAAATAAAACTTATTCAGTTTTTTTCGGATTTTTCTTAGAATATGTAAAATTAAAAAAATAAAAAAATTGGTCTAAACGATGAAATTTTGAATTTTGAGGGGCGGAGTCCCGTAAGAAGTCCCTTCAATGAGAGTCTTGATCCTTGATTTTTTTTCCTTGGGAAGTTTCAGAGCAATCTGATCAAGTAGCCCGAAAACAGGATTTTTGACTAAGAACAACTAAAAATGACCTAAAACAGAAGGATGATAGTTAGGAAGATTAATATTGTCCTTAAACTGGTTATCCATGTTATAAACAGACTCATAATTTGTGTTGATACAGTTCAGATTATATAATCCGAACTGTTTTTCCCCTAAAAAGGGGTGTTCGGATTATCTAATCCAAAAAAAGCAAGGAACATGTCCTATTTTTTTAGATTTTCGGATTATAAATTCCGAATTGGTGAAAAACTCATTTTTTCAACCCATAACAAAGGAAAAACTCAGTTCGGATTCTAAAATATGAAAATCACATGGACATTTTCGTAAAAAAACATAGGGCGTGCGAGAAGGTGATAGAGTGGAAAAAGTAAATCCCTACAAATACTTGGATACGCGAAATTTTTTAAATTCAAGATACGATTCAACTTAGATATTTTTACAAAAAATTTATAATAAAATGTATATGCATGTAAAACATTTGATATAAATATGCATTGATTAATATTTATTGATATATAATTATAAATATCACAATTTATAAAAAAAATAATACTTTTGATCAAAACAAAGTATAAATTTATGTGTAAATCATAATAATCTAGGATATCTCGAAAGAAATTTTGTTTAATGTTGATTGATTGATCTATTATCTCTTATTATCATAAGCATCGAATAACTCTTTTCACAACCTTAACTCACCTCTTTCTCAACTTTATATTTTCTATGATACATATTTGGAAGTATTTTATAAACATCAACGTGTATCTGTGTAGTATTCAATAAAATATTTTTAAGAATTAAAAAAAAATGTACTTTTTGGGTATGTATTTGGGGATATCCACAAAGTATTAGTATTAGATATGTATCGAATACAAATACATCTTTGCATTTAAAGTCTCCGAGCTTCATAGATGGCTGCTTTTGATAAATATACAATTAACATTTGACCCGTAATTTTTAGTATTGAAATGCTAACAAGTGCCCTAATGACACTTGATATGTATTGAAATGCTAACAACTTTTTATTAGTATGCAGGATCACCATTTGATTACATTGTTTCACGACAAGTGGCACTGAAATAATTGAACAATTAAGATTCGTTTTTGTAAGGCTATTACTTTTTCCATCCTATGTGTTTCTCATAAGCCATTTTTTTCTTCAAAAAAACCCTTTGCTCGGATTATATAATTTGAACCCTTCATACATATAATGCAAAATCTGAAAACCTCCCTCAATTTCAACAGTTAGGTTTTTTTTCAGAGACTTCTCTCTCACCACAAAAATCCAAAAACCCAAGATTGTGTGATTGTTGTAGAAATTTTGCTCAAACACATTCACATTTCAAGCCTTTTTAAACACCAAACACAACCTAAGGTACCATTGCTTCGATTTAGTTTAATTTAATTCATTTTTTTTATACTGAACCTGTTTTTATTATATAATCCAAACCATGTTGCTCTTGTTCTGATTATATAACATGAACCGATTCAGTGTATGTTGTTTTTTTGTTATTTTGTGGATCTTTGTTAATTGTATGTATATGTAATTTAATTCTTTGTTAAGCTACGTCTTGACGAATCAGCTGAAGTTGAGGCGGATGGTAATGTTGATGAGATGCGGGTGAAGTTGGACCATGATGTTGTCACGCTCTTCACTGACAAGAGCACCAACTATGTCGATGTGACATACCTCAAGTACTTCAGTGACCTTGATTTGGTCATCGATTATGCATGGGGAGCGGTTTTCCTTGCCCACTTGACAAGTAGCCTAACAATGGATGTATGTTGAACCAAGATGGGTTTTAGAACAATATCTATAAGGGAGTGTTTGTTTCAAGTTTATGATTTACATTCTTGGAAATACATGGGTAGGGAATGAATATACCCCTGTTTGTTACAAGATTGAGAAATCGTTGTTCATGAGTATCAAAGTTCCTAGAAATTAAATAAGTTCTTATAACTTTCAACATTCCCATGAAATTATTCCCAAGTTAAAGAATGGGAAAGTGGGTTCCCATGAAATTGTTGGACCAAATTGGGTTTTAGAACAATGTCTATAGGATTTTGATGATAAAAATGTATGAAAGAACAATTTGGTACTCTAATGTATGTTCAAGTTTGCAGTACTATATAATTAAATTCTAACTTCAAGGTCAGGTTCTGAACACAAAGGAAAGCATTTTGGTACTCAAGAAAAGCATTATAAACTTCTAAAGACTTAGAAGATGATCTGAAGAAAGGTCAACAGAAAGTCAAAGCTCTGATCAAAAGATGTCTTAAAAACTCTAAAGAGAACAAGCCCTGATGGATTCAACCTTCGAAGGAAACAAAATCTGATGATGTATCCAGTCTGGGTGACTCTGACTAGTTTTGAATTCTTTTGATGGAAGATTTTTTCACCCTCTGATAGTATAATTTGTCCTTTTCTGACCACGTGTAGAAATAAACATAGAAATTCAAGGAGAAAGGGAACGTAACAGATCATTCCAAAAGTACCAAAGGATTTATAAAGTACTATTCAACGACATTATCCATTAGAGGCAATGTATTCAAAGTTATGATGTTGAAGAAATGGCATTTCTGACTAAGAGGTTTCAACACTTGAACAAGAAAAAGGAAATATTTCCTAGGAGAAGTAGTGGAATCAGAGGATCCACCTACAAACAAAAAAAATATGGATGAACCAAAGACTTGCTTCAACTACAAGAAACTTGGTCACGTTGTTGTTGATTGTCCTGATCTTCTGAAGGACAAGCCTAAGTGGGAAAGTTCCAAGAAGGAGAATTTCAAGAAGAGAGTCAAGAAAAGTCTTATGACGACATTGGAAGTTCTTGATGGTGACTTTGGTGAAGAGGAATCAAATCTGGCTCTGATGGCATCAACATCATCTAATGCAGACCCTGATGGTAACTAAAGACTTAATCAAAATTAATCCAACAAATAAAATAGAGGTTCATCTTAGAACCCTGCCCAATTAGGGTTTAGCTACTCATGGTAACTAAAGACGAATTACAAAAGAAATAAAACATACCTAGAGGCTAAGATTGAGGAGAGAGACTCCTCCCTTGAAGCTTATAGTGCTTGCCTTCCTCTTGAACCGCTTCGTTCTAAATGAGAATTTGTGAATGAGAGGAGTTGTATTTAAAGGCTGATTTCCAAGTGGGTTTGGACTGAAAAACTGGGCTTTTTCCCCAAACCCACAAGAGAAATACAGCAAAAGGTTGTTTTCTCCCAGATGCGCATGCGCCTCGCGCGTGGATTGACACCCGTGGCGCACAACAACACACCTGGGGCATGCCGCCACAGCCCGACAATGTGTTTTTGTCTTTTTCTTCATCTTTTTGAGTGGTTTCTTTCATGAAACTTGTCTTGGGACTTGGAATATAATTTCTCGTCTTTGTTATGTCTTCAGAGAACTCTTGATTCTTCATTCATGGTCTTCCAAAATCCTCTTGAGATGATTTACTTTGTCGATTTGCATGATTTTGTAGTGAATTATATCAAAAACACCTAAGAACTGCTTGGTTTCGGGAAAACTATAATTACATGACTAGAAATGAAATCGTTACAAAATGTCAAGAAAACCATAGACAATTTTTCTAAAACTCCTCTATTTTGGATCAAAACATAAAGAAAATGATTGAAAAATATGTTGAAAATAATGTAAGATGACATGTCATCAACAATATTATTTCTTGAACCAAAATGGTTCTAACACTTTCCACCAACATAATTGGATGATGATGACATGAGATCATATAGGTTTTTAGTGTTTTTATAGTCATTTTAGAGATAAATTAGTTAGTTTATGCGAGTATTAGTCGAGTTTTGTAAATAAATCATTCAAAAGTCATGAAAGAGCAAAACTGGGAAACATACCTTGAAACATGTCAAAATAACCCAAACTAGACAACTCCATGACTGTAATATGCTTATTACAAGTTTTATCTTGTTAATTATTGGGGTATAGTCATTACAGACATTTTGGTGAGAAGAAATTGGGCAAAGAATAAAGAAAAACATAATGACCAGCTATTGTCTAACTTGTTGTGTGCTACAAGCCACGCGTCATGACATTGAAGGAATCCATAGGTGTTTCGTCACTACCTTACTCGTGTTATGGACCACAAGATCACATTGCGGGAGCTGAAAAAATTCAGAAGAGACTCGTTAATGCTCATCTCGAGTCACGTGCTAAGAGCCAAGCGTCACAAAAGTTAGTTACTGAATGGAGTGCAAATAAAAATGTTTTCACTTATTTGGGTTATTGGATCTTATTTGGATGACCCAAATAGAACATTATGTTGCTTAGAAATTAAGTTAGAATACTCATATAAATACAAGAGGCAAGCAACACAAGAAGACATCCATTAGAAGAGATTATAGGAAACACAAATTAGGGTTTTGGAGAAGCCTCAAGAGGAGGCAGCCGTGGCAAGGAGAGGAGGAAGAATCAAGGAGCAACACCATCATGGTTATGTTAATTTTTCTTCTCTCTATGTCTACTTAATTTATCTTTGATTAGGTTAAGTAATAGATCTTCTATGTAATTGTTCGATCATGCAACTTTAAATCATCCTATGAATTTTAGTTGATTACTTTGCTATTTTATTCGGTTAATATTATTCATAATGCTTTTTATGCATCTACGGATGTCCATAATTGATCTAGGTAACAATATTGAGTACGAACCCTAACTTTGTTGGATGAACTTATTTTAATCGTTCTACTATTGAATAGATTTAGAATAAACTATGATAGTTGTTACTTAATTTGGCGTTCTTAAACCTTCGAGGGTTATGGACTTCACACAGTCATTGGGGGTTGAAGAGAGTTAATGAGTTCTAGGGATGACAATGGGTACCCTTTGGGTAGAGTAATATAGCGTTCATCCCCATACCCGCGTTTATAAAAAATCATCGTACCCGAGCCCATACCCTCGTGGACAACAAGTTTGGTGTCTGTCCCCGTACCCTATGAGCACCTAAGCACTCGTATCCGTGTCCATTACCTGCACTTTAACAACAACAAAAAAACAACAAATAACAAAAACATCACAACGTAATTAAAATATGATCCAAAATCTTTTAAATTCACTTATAAAATATTACACAACATAATATTTAGCCAAATAAAAAACATCAAAAGTATTAAAAAAAAACAAGTGCATATGACAATAAATATCAAAGACTTAAGATTAATTAACTAATTTTATTATTATAAAATTATAGTTATAGTATATATATAATGTGCAGGGTGAGGGGCGGGGTGGGCCGTAGAGTACTCATACCCACGCCTATACCCGTTTAAATTTGCGAATAATTACCAAGTCCGAGCCCAAATTCAACAATGTGGGCATTCACCCGCCCATTGTGGGTATTTTTATGGGTGCCTATTGAGCTTGAGTCCAATTGACATCCCTGTTAGTGACCAAGATAAGATATTGACTTAACTATTTTGATCAACATGATTGAAATCAAGTAAACACTTCAAATTGTATTCATAGTTCATAGTTACCAAAAAGTTCATAGAAGGGAATCTAAATGACCTAAGGGCATCTCCAACGCTAGTTGCTTACTGTGCACGTGGATGTATAAGTTCCGTCTCTTAACGTTTTTAGCGTTGGAGCAAATACAGGTGACAGTTTCATTGCTTAATTTTTTCTGTCAGTTGCTTATTTAAGCAATGCAAAAAGTGTGTTGCTTCTCATTAAAAAACAATAAAATATGGTTGAAATCTCAACAGAAAATCACAGATCAGGAGGGAACGAAACAGATTAACCCTTAACGATGGAATTCAGATTAATTCTCATGAAAAAGTCTCAAATAAAATGGTGATTGTTTTATCGCTTGATTTGGGTGAGGAAAGAAAAACAGAGTGGAGAGTTTCAGATACAAGAAGAAAGTGTGTGGTTGAAAGTCAACCGAACCATTAATTCATAATAATTTTTTTTAATTATTTATTTATTACAAAATTGTGTCAATTGGTTCCATTAATTTTTAATAAATTTTTTATTATTATTATTTATTAATTGAAATAGGGTCCAACGGCAGTATTGTTTTATTTTCCTATAAATATCAAATAATGTTTAGACTTATCTCATTTTACAATGGATCCCTCTCAATATAGTTATCAATCTACATAAATCTTTTGAAATATGTAAATTAATATTTAAATTTGAATCAAATTTAAGTGAAGATAAAAAAAAATGCAAATTTGCGGGGTCAAGTATATGGTTACTATTGTTTCAACATTTTGTAATCTTGTTAAAACTCGTCAATAATGAAGTTTCCTTTTACATTGCCACCCCTTGTATAATTACTTCATACAAATTAGATTTGTGTGATTTTGAATATATATAGTCGACAATTCGTAATATTGAACCGAATATTAATATCACCAGTGACCATTTCTGATTTTTTTAAATCTTCTTCAATCTTCAACTACCTCTTGACTTGAACGGTGAAATAATTAATGCACTTTTAACATGGTAATCTCAATTTTAATGGGAACGAACTTGTGCCTAAATATACCATACTTGTATTCTTGTTTCTCATAATGTCGATCTTCTTTCTTTTCATCACCATGCTTCTCTTTCCAATCCCTTTTCTTCTTGGGAAGTATGGTTTTCACCTTATCAACTTTTAACCAGGGCCTTTATTTGTGTTTTTAAATAGCAATTGATTTCTTCTTATCATTGAAACCTTGATTCGAATGTCTTGGCTTCTTTGAACTCATATTTGGAAGTAGAAGAATGATTTCTTCTTTTCTGGAAACAATTTTCAAGCATGACATAGTGGGGTTTGGATTTTAAAACTCCTTGTCAAGGTTTCCAAGCTTCAAAGGGCATATTCACGCCACCACTCGTGGTTACTCTTCATGTTTACTTTCCTTACTTTATTTGTTCTGTAAAAAGGGTTTAAAGTAAAAATATAAGGAATTATAGTTTAGTCTTTTGTTGTTGACGAAACATTTTCATAAAGAAATTTACTTTATAGTCACTCCGTCTCTATTTATAGGAGTAGTTCAAAAAAAAATTTGTTCTTAAATATAAGATCATATACAAATTCATAGATGCATTAATTACTATTTTTCCAAATATACCTCTTATTAATACTATCAATTTGTCTTGGTATATGAAAAGTTAATATTAAATATATGTTTAATTAAGGGTAATCTAGTAATATTTGCACACATTTGAGACAACTTTATTACTCCAACAATTTTTCTTAATACACGTGATTTTTGTAAAATACTTCTATAAAAAGGGACGGATGGAGTATATGTACTCCCTCCATAACTTTTTATAAGCAAATTTGACCAATTCACATTTTTTAAGGAATGTGGTTTGTGTTATTTAATTTAAGTTAAATAACCTATTTTGCCCTCATTAATTGTGGTGTAGAGTAGTATATTTTCAAGGTGTTGTTGTTAAACGTGTGTGCATTTAAAAAATTAAAGTAAGGGTATTTCAGGTATATTATCCTTAAATATGACAAAAAAAGTCAATTTTGCTTATAATTAGTTACAACTGAAATGGTTGAATTTTTTTTATATTTTGTTATGGAGGGAGTATTTCAAAATATTATAACTTTGTCAAAATCTATAGAAAAAAAAAAAAAAAAAACTCCTTACACATTATTACATTGCGTGTATCATTGCTTCTTGTGATATCTAACATTTGTTCCATAATTAAATGCAATACCATATCAATATCTCGACAAAACTTATACATATAAATTGTGACCTCTTCGACTCAACTTTCCATTTTAAACCATTGAAGACCTAAAAATGACAACATAATCGTAATATCCTTCTCTGTTATATACTCCCTCCATAACAAAATATAAACAAAATTCAACCATTTCAGTTGTAACTAATTATAAGTAAAATTGACTTTTTTTTGTCATATTTAAGGATAATATACCTGAAATACCCTTACTTTAATTTTTTAAATGCACACACGTTTAACAACAACACCTTGAAAATATACTACTCTACACCACAATTAATGAGGGCAAAATAGGTTATTTAACTTAAATTAAATAACACAAACCACATTCCTTAAAAAATGTGAATTGGTCAAATTTGCTTATAAAAAGTTATGGAGGGAGTACTTTTACGTTAAATTCCCATGTGATTCACCATATTTATATTATGATAACCTCAAAGTGATTAATCATATGATCTCAAAACACATGTTAATTTTGGAACTATTTTGATAAACAATATTCACATTAAGATCAATAATAAAATACAAGGTTACATTTTATTGTTTATGTTTCAATTTTACATAGGAATTTAACTTATGTAAAACACAAATAGTTTGCTAAGGAAAATTACAGAATTCTTCTAAAGTTGATGTTTCAATGATCACAAACTTTGTTGAAATAAAGTGATCAGTATGATTCTGATAAGTGTTGTGATCTAACAAGTTTTTTTTAAGTGTTCTTTACAAAAGGATATAACAAATCCACAAATATCCAATGAAACATGAATCTTAACAGCATCAAGTGCTAAGAAGGACTACAGAAAAATCAAAAGCACTTCAGAATAAGATCAGAAGCATCTCATGGGCACTACAAAATTGAAGAACAATATTGACCAAGGAAATATGAGATAAAAAGATGATCTATGTCAATCTTTGAACAAAATTCTTCAATAAAAAAGAAATCCTTATTAGACATCAGAAGTACTTTAGATTGCAAATCATAATATGCGAAGCATTTAGGATCAAAGCTTTTGAAGAAAGGAATGAAGATCAATTGTACTTGAGGTTGCATACCAGGTAGATCGGATTTGCAAGTCAAGGGATACAAGAGGTTGAAATTCCAAAGATCTGAAGCAAATTAGAATCGACTTCATAATGGAAAATTCAGAAAACACCAAAAGAAATGATAACAAAAACATAACCAAAGGGGCACAAGAAGATCATAAACAAAGCACAACAACTAGTTTCAAGACTTTCTTGTCAACAAGGCAAAGCACAAAAGGACAAAATAACAACTAGTTTCTAACGACTAGTTCCTTGCTTGCACACCAAGATTAAAGCTCTATAAAGGGAATCATCATTCAAATGATAACACGTCTCTCCACAACACAAACTCTCAACAAAATCTTTTTTGATTTCAAAGTCACTTGATCAAAAAAATATCAGAAGCAGAAAAGTACAAATTGCTTGAAAGTGATCATATTCATCTCTCAACTTGAGATTCAATTCTCAAACATTAGATTGAAATCACAAATACACTCAAGCCTCCAATATATCTTCGGCATATCTTTTATAGTGTATTTGAAAAGTTTAGATTCACCTAAGTGTTCAGATTGTACTTAGGGAGAAAGAGAGAAAGGTCATTATGAGATCAAATTGATCATTGTTAAAGATCAAGAACAAAAAAAATTGTGTAATCATTTGTAAAACTTTACTAATCCTCTTTTGGGTATAAAAATGGATTTTGTGGTAGCTAAAGTCTTAAGAAGTTGTCCAAAATTTGTAAGGTCGGGTAGACCAAAAAAGAAGAGAAAGTGTGTAGAATCTAGGAGGGTATCTCAAGCACCATTTTGAAAAAATCTCTCAGTTTTTGGGGACTGAACTAGCCCAATTAGGGTGAAACAGGATAACTTCGTTGTGTCATCTTCTCTATCTCTTAACTCATTTATTTAATAGTTCATAAGCAAACACAATCATCCAATCTCTTCTTGTATCAAAATTCATTTTGATACATACTTCATATCATTGTATTTAAGCATCTTCTCAAGGTTGAAAAGTAGCCAAAATTTTCAAAGAGTCACAATTCAAACTCCCCCTTCTTGTGACTAATACTTTTACTTCACAGTTGACCGTCACCTATTCACTTGTGTGGTCTTGTTCGTTAATTCAATGTGTCGGCATACTTAAAATTTCTCTATGCGGTTTAATCATCATTTGCATTTGACAGTTCTAATTTGGTCTGATCAATTACTAATTCCTATGCCACAACAAGTTTCCTTTTTTGGATTATATAATTTGAAATCCAAGTGCAATTACTGCAAATAACAAGGACTCTCATATGCAAATAACAAGGACTCTCATTTCCCACTTATTAAGAAAATTAAAACATAATAATTTGGAGTATAGTTTATTGTGTTCTCCTAAATATAAGTTTCAAAGAAAGGAGGATGAAGAGCAAATTGAATGCAATTTGCATTTAATTTCACTTTGGAAAAGATGAGTTTATGAAATAACATAATTAAATATGATATAAGTCAGTCTTTTTTACTTATAATTTGTGATAAAGAAAATGACTTTTTTCCATATAATTTGAGACCGAGGGAGTAAACTTTTAAGAATCTTTAATTTTTTTTAAAAAACAAAACTAATGTAATTTACTAATTTTATTTTACAACAACCATTGCGAATTAAATACAATTTTACAAACTCAAGATCATTTGAATTAGATGATGATAGATCTCTTACAAATTAACTAGAAGTCTTAGGTTCAAATACAATGATGAAAAATGCAACCTGTTTAGGTCTGACCTGTTTTTGAAAAAGGCTAGGCTTAGGCTTTCTAAAAAGTCTTTTTAAGTAAATGTCTGACTTAGGCTATAAAAAAGCCTACGAAGCTTGATAGGCCGGCCTATTTATGCATATTTTTAAAACTTATTTTTTATTTATATTAAAATATAATTTATATTAAATATAAAAATAAAGAAAAAAACTCAAATAATTGACTTTTTAAATAGGTTTTAAAGCCTTATAATGAAATAGGCTTTTAAGGCCTTATAGTGATAGACAAACTTTACAATTAAATATGCTTTAAGGCCAATTTGGCCTATTTAAAAATAGATAAAATTGACTATTTAATAACTTTAATTTGAAGTAGGCCTGTAAATAGGCTTTCAGGCCAGACAAAAAAAATAGGTCTACGAAAAGCCATAGGCCAGACTCAGGCTTGTAAAAAATTTCGTAAGCCAGACTCAGGTCTATTAAAGCCTGACCTGGCTTGACCTATTCCCACCCCTACGTGTCATAGAGATATCCATCATCCGATTCACATAAAAGATTAAAATAACCCATTCAATCTTTTTGGCAAGAGATAAACAAGTCAACAAAAATAATGTATTTAATCTACAATTAAGAATTAATTAAAATTTAAAAACATAACATTGATAGATTCATTTGACTTTTTTTTAAGGATTCATTTGACTTTTATAAAGTAATAAAAAATGTTTGTCCTAAAACCTCTAATAAAAAAAAAACCTATGTTTGTTTCAAAAGTTGTTTGAGAGTGAGAGAGTGACGTTGCTGTAGTATATATAACCCTCACTCACAATTCCGCTTTCCCTCTCGCACTCTCGTTTGCAACTTCTTCGAGCTTCGATGAACAACTCCATTATCGGTTTGTTTTTCACTTTTCTTCTTCCAATTTCTCCATTCCCTTTTCATTTTATTCATATAATTTATACGATATTAACCTCATTACTTATTATTCATGTCATAATCTTCTACACGTAACGTTTAATTAACATTTGAATCACAAAATCATCATAATTTACCCTAATGTTTATTCATGTCACGTTAATATTGTTTTGATCATTATTCTAAGTTCTGATTAATTATGGTTTTGGATAATGAAGATCCGTTGCAAGGTGATTTCCCAGAAGTGATAGAAGAATATTTGGAACATGGGATTATGAAATGTATTGCTTTCAATCGTCGTGGTACCCTCCTTGCTGGTAACTATCACTATAACCCTTTCTTTTTTATTTATGCTTTTTTAAAAACATTGTGTATGTTAGTGACCAATTTATAATGCGGTCGAATGATGCGGCGAATCTGTTTAAAATAAAAGGTAGATTTGATGTTTTTATGTTAGGGTTAATACCTCAAATAGCTCCTGTAATTTGGGCGAGGTCTGAAAATCAGCCAAATATTATTTTTAATGGACGTGGTTTCAAATACGAAGAATCCAAAATTACATGGTGGAATCTGTGTGTGTGTGTGTTTTATATTTTTTTCGGGGGCTACTTTCAGACCTCGCCAAAATTACAAGGTTATTTGATGTATTAACCCTTTTTTATGTTGGTTTGAAAATATTGTGAATTGTAGTGACCAAAATGCCCTTGCTCTAGTTGGTTGGGAAAGAAATAGGTTTAGTTGTATGTTGTAGTTATGTAAAATTTTGAAGGGTTTTACCGAGGTTTATATTGCGGTCTGGTCATAATTTTTCACATTGTAGAGAATTGTGGTCGAATGGTGCAGCGAACACAGATTCCTTGCAGTCAGCTGGAACCTGGTTTTAAAAAAAAAAGCAGACTTGATTTTTTTGTTTTATAATTGAAAATAGTGAGCTTGAATATGGACTTGATTGGACGTCGTCCGTCTGCATGACTGTGAATTCCTGCTGACTGGGGGAATCTGGGTCCTGATGCTGCTGCAATGGTGATAACGTTGCCATTGCGGAGGCATCAGAATCTCTGACGTGTTCCAATGATGATGGGGGTCTGTGTTTAAATTCTAGCATTTTAATTTGGTTTGAAGTTAATATTTATTGTATTTTGCTTTTGTGTTCTGCCAAATAGAGCAGCCTGGTAAATTTTTGTGCAGTGGCCAAATAGCATAGAAGACGAATAACAGTTGTAGCAGTTGCTACAGTGAATTTCATCAAAAAACCCAAATTTGCCCTCAAGTTAATGCCATTCACGCTGTAGTGGCCATTACAATATAAATTTCGTCTATTGTTTCATTAAACTTTGAAGTAATGGCCATACCGCTACACACTATACAACTATAGCATTTTGGTGGTTTTGGTTACATAGATCTTAGAATATTTTGGGTTAATAATTGTATATGTAAGATCGATTGGTTGCCCTAATTAGGAAAAATGTCAGGATCAGATTGCCAATTGCAGATTAACACCCTTGTAGTTATGGCTATAATTGATTCCGAATTAGGCATACTCTCTGTTTTCATCTGAAAATCTCTTATCCCGCTGCTGCCCAGAGTCCAATTACCTTGTAAGGTCTCAATTTCTGCAGTTTCTGTCAAGGTTTGAATTGTGTATAAGGAGGGAATGTGTAGGTCTCCTGGATACCCAGGGTATGAGATAGATAGTTTTCCGTATTGATATCCAGTCTATATCACATTTTTGTGCAGTGGCCAAATAGCATAGAAGACGAATAACAGTTGTAGCAGTTGGTACAGTGAATTTCATCAAAAAACCCAAATTTGCCCTCAAGTTAATGCCATTCACGCTGTAGTGGCCATTACAATATAAATTTCGTCTATTGTTTCATTAAACTTTGAAGTAATGGCCATACCGCTACACACTATACAACTATAGCATTTTGGTGGTTTTGGTTACATAGATCTTAGAATATTTTGGGTTAATAATTGTATATGTAAGATCGATTGGTTGCCCTAATTAGGAAAAATGTCAGGATCAGATTGCCAATTGCAGATTAACACCCTTGTAGTTATGGCTATAATTGATTCCGAATTAGGCATACTCTCTGTTTTCATCTGAAAATCTCTTATCCCGCTGCTGCCCAGAGTCCAATTACCTTGTAAGGTCTCAATTTCTGCAGTTTCTGTCAAGGTTTGAATTGTGTATAAGGAGGGAATGTGTAGGTCTCCTGGATACCCAGGGTATGAGATAGATAGTTTTCCGTATTGATATCCAGTCTATATCACATTGATACTAGGGCAGAGATTTGATTGTTTAGCAATAAAGATTATACCTTTATCCTGTTTTCTGGTCCAATTCTATTGTAATGCAATGAGTATGATGTCAAATGTTATATATTGCTATTGCTATTGCTATGATAGTATGGAAAGCAAAAAGATATTGGTTATGTCAATGGTAATTAATTGAAGATATTTGTTCCTAGTTTTACGGTAATCCAACTTTGGTATTTTCAAAAATCATTAGGTTGAAAACATGCAAGTGGTTATAATGCATTACACTGTTCTGTGATACCATTAATGATGATATAGATTTATAAGTGAGTTCATACTTGAAATTGTCCATTCTTCTAATCGTTTAATGAGGGTGAATGTGTGTGGACTTCAATTGTGTGCTAACCGTAACATTTACACTTATGCTTTTTATCATTTGCCTATTTCTTTTTTGTCAACTGCGTAAACCTTTTGCGATGAGTTCGGTCAACACGTATGTGTGTTGCATGTAATCTATTTGGAAAAGAAAAATTCAGTGCTTTCAAGTATTTACCGTAAAAACTTTCTGAGTATACTTTATTTATTTTCCTTTTGGGATTAGATTTCAGGAGGTAGTATTAGTGAGTGTATATCTTTCTGGCCAACACGTTTTTTTTTTTCTTTTTATTTACTTTGAAGCATGTATGCTTAAATTTGCATTTGAATGTGTGGATTGGATTATAATATAGCATGTGTTGCTCTTTTCTGAATTATTCACTCAAGGTATTCTACATTATCAACTTTATTACTCATGTTACTTGATTTGATAAATTGAATCAGCTGGCTGCAATGATGGAAGCTGTGTTATCTGGGATTTTGAAACCAGGGGCATTGCTAAAGGCCTTCGAGATAATGAATGTTCTTCTCCCATCACCAGTATTTGTTGGTCAAAGGGTGGTAATCGAATTCTTGTATCTGCTGCTGACAAGTCATTATCCCTGTGGGATGTCATGAGTGGTAAAAGGATAAAAAGAATAGTTTTGCAGCAAACCCCTTTACTAGCTCGTCTTCATCCGGGGTCCTCCAAACCATCTCTCTGCTTGGTGTGTCCTCTGTCCTGTACTCCAATGATTGTTGACTTAAACACTGAAAATACAACTTATCTTCAAGTTTCTGTCTCTGAGAAACCAAGTGGACCTAACCCTGCCTCACGCAACAAGTGTTCTGATGGAAGTACCTCCTTCACACCTACTGCTGCATGTTTTAGTAAGTATGGAAACCTGGTTTATGTGGGAAACTCGAAAGGAGAAATTCTTGTAATTGACGGTAAGGATGGCGAGGTGCGTGCCATGGTTCCTATCTCTGGTGGTTCAGCAGTGAAGAACATTGTATTCAGCAGGAACGGACAGTATCTTCTCACGAACTCAAATGATCGAGTAATCAGGATCTATGAAAATCTTCTTCCGCCAAAAGATGAAGTTAGAGCACTAGCTGAACTGAACGAGAACCTCGGTGATCTCAATGGTGTTGAGAAGTTGAAGGCTGTAGGATCAAAATGTTTAACTTTGTTCCGTGAGTTTCAAGATGCAATCACGAAGGTGCACTGGAAGGCACCCTGTTTCAGTGGTGATGGTGAGTGGGTTGTTGGTGGTTCTGCTAGCAAAGGAGAGCACAAGATTTACATATGGGATAGAGCTGGACATCTTGTGAAAATCCTTGAAGGGCCTAAGGAAGCCCTTATTGATTTAGCGTGGCATCCTGTACGTCCAATTGTTGTGTCTGTTTCTTTGAGTGGCATAGTTTATATCTGGGCCAAAGAGTACATTGAGAATTGGAGTGCTTTTGCTCCTGATTTCAAAGAGATTGAGGAAAATGAGGAGTATGTGGAGCGAGAAGATGAATTTGATTTGAATCCTGACACTGATAATGTATGTGAACATTATATGGTCATAGGTCTTATTATTCTTTTCTTTTCCATTTTATGGTCTCAACCAAGTTCATATCCTTGCAGGTAAAAGGATCTGATGTCAATGAAGATGAGGACGTTGACATTGTGACAGTCGAGAAGGATCCTGCTTTCAGCGACTCTGATATGTCCGAAGAAGAGCTATGTTATCTACCATCATCTCCCTGTCCGGATGTTCCTGAACAGGAAGACATGTTTTTAGATAGTTCTTCAAAGATTGGGGACAGCAATAACTCTGGATCTCCATTTTCGGAAGAAGTGGTGGCAAATGGACATATGATGAGTCATGCCTCAAGTCCACTTGAAGGTAATGTCCCATGCAAAATATGCTTGTAACAGAGTATTTGCATTCCTAAGATTCAGAATTTTTAAACTGTACTATTGAATAAATTTGTGAGGCCTTCATATGAGTGTAGGTTTCTTCCCTATGTTGCTCTCAGAATTTCCATCTTTAATATACATTGATTCTGTTAATTAAAAAATATTGCTATGTAGTATTTGCATTTTTGACATTTTCCTTCAATATTATTTACAGATGGTGCTGTGGCAACACAAACTAAAAGAAATCGGAAACCATCAGAGAAGGTGTTGGCCTCAAAATCTGGCAAATCATCAAGAACCAGAAGTAGATCTTTGGTTGATGAGGGTAATGGCGATGATTTTTATTATGACGAGCTTTCTGATGAATAGCAGCAGATTGTAAACTTAATTTTGTCAAAATTGCGTATTAAAACGTAAAATCCGTTTCTAGTTGTGAATGTCATGTTAAATCGGTGGTAAAGTCGATTTTGAATGAATTTGGAATTCAATCGATTTTGAGAGATTTAACTTGTGGTAAATTCGAGTTAATTTAGTTCGATTTAACCCAATTTTGAAGAAATTAACTTTTTTTGGGGGTTTGTTTTAACTTTTAATAACTTTAGAAAATTATTAAACCCTTATTTTTTTTTAATGTTTCTATGATTTGGTGAGATAATTTATGTTGTTTGATATAAGTTTATGAAGATGTCACTTTATCATGGAGATTTGGTATATTTTTGTTCTATAATTAAGTTGAAAGTTTGATTTATTGATACATTTATAGTATTATTTATATATATAATATTTAATGAGGTAAATTGTAAGAGTCGAGTTTACGAGTCGGTTTCATCTAAGCAAAATGAGTTGGCGTAAAAACTCGAGTTTGACAACCTTTTGTAAATTGTTTTTTGAAAATACATTTTACTAATTTCTTCTCTATCTTTTACTTTTGTTAATTATTGCCATTGCATTATGTTGCCGTTCCCTGCCATGTTTTTTAAAGTTAGAATTGCTTAGCGAATTTTCATCAGATGGGTTTGAACGGGAAGATATCATGTGCCGTAAATATATATATTTTTTCCAGTGGAATCCAAGCCATACATTAATTCTACTACATACAGTTTTAATCATTAAAATAAAGAAATGAAGGGTTGAGATGTGCACTGGACTACCTCGAGTGAGAATTTCATGTGAGGGTTTTAATTAAATGAATCTTGTGGAGAAGCAGATTATAAAATTGATTTGAAAGAACCTCTTTTAGCTAATGTTTTGAAAACCAGATCGGAGGTCGAACTGCGAATGATTTGAATCATGGTTCAATTGGTTCAACTAGTTGAAGCACAATCTAATCAAATAATTAATAAATAAAGATACCTTGAGTCATTGTACTAAAAAAAAATGATATTTTCATGAGTGCAACATTATATGGTAATATACTGCCAACATATCAATCCACCTATGGATTCATCGAGAAATTTCAACAGCTGTTCATAATTATTTACTATAATTAATTATTTATACGAAATATATAAATTAATAAGCAATAAAAAGATGACATAATTATAGTTAAGCAACAAATTGTAGATTATAAAAATAGAGAAATGTTAACTTGTGATCTTAAGACACAAGTTGATGAGTCAAATGTAGAATTTTTTTGTTGGAGTTCGTACATTAACTTTAATTTTTTAACTTTTAATTGATTGACTACACAAGTATGAAAAAAAATATTTCTATTTTTAAGTTGTTTAACATGTGCCTTTAGGACACAAGTTAACATGACCCATAAAAATATATCATTGCATATCCAAACATTAAAACATTCATTTCTTCATATTTTCAAAATGTTCAAAGATTTTTGGAAAGAATCGTCCTGATATTTGTCTTGATGTTTTTTCTACTTCATAAACTATTTTCAGACTCAAACTTTGATCTTTTTTTTACAATATTTTTCAATTTCTAGTATAGTTATAGAACACTAATTAATGGCTTTGATTCTAATACTTATACAACATAATATAACACATGTAGAAGGTAATTTGTGGATGTGGATGGAAGAAGGATTTTTTTTCTTTGACTATGCAATTTTACTTGTACGGCTACAATTTATGTTCTAGGAGTATTTTTTTATTGTTCTTAAAGTACGAAAATAGCTCATTTAAAATTTTAAGAGCTAGACTTTTAGTTCTCAAGGTTGTACACTCAAAGTCAATTAGAAACTACTAACTCAAATCGTTTTTAATTATCGCTTTTTGACATTTTACACAAATCAATATAATTAATAAATGTTATTACATTTTACCCTTATTTATTTAATATCACATTTCATACCCTCCGTCTCAATTTGTAAGAAAAAAACACACTTTTTTCCTCCAAATTTTAAGGAAAAAAGACCCACTTTTAACCTATTTAATTCTATAGTTCCAAAAATGCCCCCATGCTATTTATTAAATTTTTCCTCATGTTTATACATTTCCGATGAATCATCCATGTGTGATGTGTTTATTTAGTTCCAAGAACATGTCTAATGCGAAATGTTTTTCTATTTGCCTCTTCATAAATTATCCATCCTTTACCGATGCATATCTTTGTAATACAGAACTCTTACCATCAAGGTACTGAAATATTTTATGACATGCAATTGCTTCAATATTATGTATTCAACATAAATCTCGAGTCATCTTTCTTTCAATCTCACAATCCATAAATCATTTCTCACTCACTTTCATCTCTCTTACCATCATGCAATTGAACCTAATAACTATAACCCCGCCCTTTTTGATAGACCTAATTAATTTTTATGATAAAAAAGGTCTGCAAAGAATTGAATCAGGTAGCACATGAAAATGTCATTTTTTAAAAGTCACTAAGGTCATTGCAATTCCTTTTTTGATAACAGTTCATTTTCATTATTAACGGTTCATTTTCATTATTATTTTTTCTTTCAATTACCACATAACAATTCCTTTTTATTATTTTTTCTTTTAGTTACCACATAACAGTTGCTTTTCCTTTTTATAGATTTAACAGCCCTTGCGGTTATGATCAGTTTCTTGGTGTACGCTTACTACGTGCTACGATATTAAAGTTGCATCTTTAAAATTGTTGATAATTTGACTAATTTAGATGATAATAAAGGTATTGCATGCTTCCAATTCACAACTCTTACCATCAAGGTATTAATGTTTTTTATGACATATTATTGCTTCAATGTTATGTATTCAACACAACGGGTCCTCTTTCTTTCAATCTCAGAATCCCTAAATCATTTCTCACTCACTTTCATCTCTCCCACCATCATGCAATTGAACCTAATAACCATAACATCGCCCTTTGTGACAGACCTAATTAATTTTTTATGAAAAAAAGTCTGCAATGAATTGAATCAGGTAGCACATGTAAATGTCATTTTTTTAAAAAACCATTAACGTCATTGCAATTCTTTTTTTGATAGCAGTTCCTTTTCATTATTAGCGATTCCTTTTCATTATTATTTTTTCTTTCAATTACCACATAACAATTCATTTTTATTATTATTTTTCTTTCGGTTACCATATAACAGTTCCTTTTCATTATTTTTTTTATTTCGATTACCACATAACAGTTTCTTTTCCTTTTCACTTTTATAGATTTAACAGCTTTTGCGATTATGACCAGTTTCTTGGTGCAGACTTTTGTATATATTTTTTCTTTTGATTTGTCTTTTTTATTGCAGTCCATCTTTTGTTTTTGTTGCTTTTTGAAATAGTTTAATAACATAATACCGAATTTAACTATAAAAGTAATAATAAAGTCAATTTGATAGTTATATATGAAGCTCTACCAAACCCGTGCATCGCACGAGTTAGGGTCTAGTTATAGTGTTCTATGGAGTAACACCGTAGAGATAAGAATTGGTTGGTTTTCTTAATAATAATAAGTGTGAAATAGTTGTTTTTTCTTATAAATTGGGACCGAGGGAGAATTTCTCTCTCCCCATTTGATGTAATAATTCATCCTTTTCACATGATAGTATCTCGGTCTATCGAAATTTTAAAATAGTCTTTGATTGTGCACTATGTTAGTCAAAATAGTCTTTTACGTTGAAATATTTTGTTAATATTGTCATATTATCCCTTCAATATACTTACTTATTGTTCTATCTGTCCTTATAAATATTTACTTACCGTCATATCAGTTCTATATGAAAAGAGTTAATATTAGCATTGAAAGACTATTTTAACATCAGACTATTTTGATTAAAAAATTGTACAATATATCAGAGGCTATTTTAAAATTTTGATATATTGAGAAACTATTGTGACTACTTGTCACACATTTATGGATCAAAATGACCTGTTTTATATATATATATATATATATATATATATATATATATATATATATATATATATATATTTTAAATGGACAAGTGGGGTCAGTTTCCCCAGTTGGTAATGGGTGGATCTTAAGTTTCTCCATCTATTCATATTCACAACAAAAAAAACATAAGCATCCTATTTTGGAATGCAAAGATAGGATGTTTACACTTAGAGTACTACCTACCAGTATTGGCTATGGTGTTGATACAATTTATATTCTCAGGCATGAATCTAAGCACAAGAATTGCACTTTTGGAGGGTATGAGCCCAAGGGTATTTATAGTGTACCGTCATGCTTTTGCAACCATTCTTCTTGCTCCCATTGCTTATTTATCAGGGTATATTTTACTATTACCACTTTATCTATCCTTTCCTCTTATCTAAAGTTTATTAAGTAATTTATTGTTTCTTATCCTTTTTGTACAGGAGAAACTCTGGCTCCTATTCCTTAAATTTAAGAAGTTTTTCCGGGATTTTCATGACCTCACTAATTGGGTTTGTTTCAATTTTTTATTATTATGAATGCATATTTACACTCATGTAAACCACAAATTTCATTCCTAAACTTACATCTCTTCTTCTACCTTTCTCAACAAACTATTAAGTAATTAATTTATCAACAAAAAAAAACACAAAGTATATAAGAAAAATATTAAAGACTACTTATTCATTTTATTTGACATGTAGAAGAAAGACGTAAGTTTTAGAGATAAAATTGTTGGTTTAATCCAAATTAAATATACAGTGGTGTTTCTTGTTGTTATTTCACATTGGTTAGATGTTGATAAAAATTTAAGTCTTTTATGCTATTCTTGTTGGGATATTTTGCAGCATTACTTTATCTCAAAATTTATATTTTGAGGGTCTATATCTATCTTCTTCTTCAACTGCAACTGCCATGATCAATCTTATTCCAGCAGTCACATTTGTAATAGCAACCTTTGTTGGGTAATTACTACTAACTAATGCCAAAATCTTACTAAACTCAACCTGTTTTTGTTGCTCCATCAAAATTCAAACCATTGTGTTTCAATCATTTTTATTGAATATACTACAGAATGGAGAAAGTCAATATTCAAAGTTTGAGAACTATCGCCAAAATAGTAGGGACAGTGATATGTGTTAGTGGAGCAGTGTCCATAGCATTGTTGAAGGGTCCAAGACTACTAAATGCAGATAAGATACCTTCAAAAACAACCTTGGGAAGTAATGAGAATTGGTTGGTTGGTTGGTTGTCTCTTTCTTTTGGGAAGTAGTGTTGGCGGGTCAATTTGGCTCATTTTGCAGGTATTTGATTGTGTCAATATAAGTATCACTGGTACTATCTCTCAAGTCTCATTTGAATTGTTCCCTGTTAAAATGATTACTTATATTGATTTTAATGATTAGATGAATTTCATTTACTAAAACATTTTTACTTCATTAATTATAGTTAGTAGATGAGTATTGGTAACGAGTGCCCCATACACTGTTTAAACATTCAAAATCAGTAAATTATTCCTTAAAAAAGTTAAATACTACAATATCCAATATATTGAATACTCAAATTTTCATAAAAACTTACCATTTATGGTGCTTAAAGAGTGTCACTGGGTACTCGTTAGCATTTTGCTTAGTACGTGGTTTAATTAAGTAGGTTGAAATTATAAGAGTATATCAATTGGGAAAAATGTTGGATTTAGGTATAAATAAAATCAGATTTCATAAAACATGTTCAATAAATTATGAATCAATAGCGGAAGCAAACAAAACATTGAAAATGATTATGATCGGATCTATGACATGTTTGATTTATCGAAGGTATGAATAATTAGGTATTAGGAATACCTGGATGAAGCTTTGATGACAATCCTGTCAACAACAATGATCTGAAACAGAGAGGAGGTGATCTAATCTGAAACACAACAAACGGTTAGTGGCCGCTAAATTGGTTCTTCCTCTACCGGTACCTTTATGCCTCTAGTTCTCTTTGGATGGTGAGAAAAGTGAGTTTGCCGTGGGCCGTCCAGACATCCATTCATATCGAGTCCATATCAACTAATTAAATATTTAATTAATTATCCAATTAGAAATCTAATAGCCTTATTATTTATAATATCACTCTTTAGATGTGTCTGGTCTATATTATAGAACACGTGCATCGGTTTTTATTAAGAAGGTAAACTAGTCCATCCAAATTGACACAGAGAGAATCGAACCTGAGACCTTGAGAAGGAATATACTCCAATGTCTCAAGCCAACACCACCAGACTAACCCAAGTGGGATGCATGCATCAGTTATTCAACGAAGTTAAAAAGTGAATTGTTTCTTATAATAAGAACCGAATGAAGTATTCATGAGACACTTATAATACGACGAAAGGAATAAATATATCTTCAATTAAGTGCTTAAAGCATAATCACTTATCACATAGCATATCACATTCATACTCACACGCCTCTTGACATATCACATTCGTGTGTCTCTCGACATCTTGCGTTTGCACTCGCAGGTCTTTCACGTTCTTCCATCTTTCATAGTCTCGTGTTCGCTCCTTTGTGTTTTTTTTTACAAATGTTGATTTTCATTTTGTGATATGTTCTACTCAATGTGTTCCTTCTAATGTGTCGTTTTAGAATAATTCACTCAAATTAAGGAAATAGACTTTTGAAGTTTTTTTTTCTTCTTTTATACCCTCATTTTAATCCATTAATAAATTCATATTTTTTTTGTATATACTCTCTCATAATAAACAATTGCTATTTGCTCTCTCTTTCCAACAAAATTTAATTTTCTTACACACAAACTCTATTTTCCAACTAGTCTTATATATACTCTTTCTTCTTTTTAAACATTTATGAAATCTTTTATTTTTCCCACAAAAATTGTTCTACATTTTTTAACTATTTGTTTTCATTATGCCGGAGTTTTTTTTTTCTAACAACTTTGGAGTTTGAAATTGGAATTTTTGTGTTAATTAATGTTCTATTATGCATATGTGTCGTCTACAAGTTTTTTAAATTCATTTTTTATTTTTCATGAAATCTTATGAGTCTACGAATCGAATCTATGAATCCTTCACAAGTCTATTTAAATTCTCGAGTTCGATGATAACCTTAAACATAACCACAAAAAGTTAAGTAAACGAAAATAGGGTCATGCTATAACATATGATCTAAAGAAAAATAACAAGTATTTATTAAGAAAATCAATTTTCAATTTTTTAAAAAATAAATTGACACAATTTTTAGTATATAATTTATATTTTTGTCATACTAACCTATGTTTTTTTTTTGAGAGGACATACTAACCTATGTTCTAATAGCACATATTAACATTTCTCAAAAAAATATTGTTTGTATCTGAACTTGAAGAAACTATATAAATGCATATAGTTAATTCGATTAGACACTTTTCTATCTTGTAACCAAAAAAAGACACTTCTCTATCTACCTCCTAGTTGCTAGTGGTACCAACATTATTAATGGCTTCTCAATAATGAGTGGGGAGACAATTATTATATGAATGCTCCTTTTACTAGTTTTTCTTATTTCATACTCTCTTCGGTCACTATTACAAGTAAAAGTTCATTTTTTAGATACATTGAGTAATTAATATACTCCCTCCGTCCCAAATTATAAGCAAAAAAACTCATTTTCTTTGTCCCAAATTATAAGCAAAAAAGACCAATTTTTATCATATTTAATTATGTTATTTCAAAAAATCATCCTTTCCAAAGAGAAATTAAATGCAAATTGCATTCATTTTGCTCTCCCTTTCATTTTCTCTATAACTAATAACCAATGAAAATTGTTTTTACATCTTTCTATGAAACTTATTCCAAGGATAACACAAGAAACTATACTATAAATTACTATGTTTTAGTTTTCTTAATAAGTGTGAAATAATTTTTTTTGCTTATAATTTGGGACGGAGGGAGTATTTAGTCTATATTATAACTAGATATATTAATTATCCAACGTATTTAAAAAGTAAATTTTTGCTTATAATTATGACCGAAGAAAGTAATAAATATAGGAAAAATTATGTATACACTTTTATACTCTAGAATAAAAAAATAATGACCGTTAAGTATAAGTAATATACTTGAGTGATTTTCTAAGCTTGGGCAAAAAGTCAAACCTGTGGAAGAAAAAAAGGGTCGTAATATGAAAGGTAACTACTAGGGAAAATAAGCACATTTTATTCAAAGGTAAATGAACTTATAGCTTGTTTGGTTATACATTTTAATTGCTAATATCGCGTTCCAATGTCGATTTTGATGCAATTTTAAGAAGCTTTATATCCTAGTTTCATTGAAACGTACGTCTGCGTTCACTTTAAAGTGTGAACAAACACACACTTAATGGATCAAATTACAACTTAATTTTAAATAATAATTTGTTTATTTATTTTTATTTCCGTTAAAATAGCTCTTTTGGTCCGTTTGCACAAGTTTCAACTCTAAATCTCATATGCAAACCAAAATGCTCAATTGACAGCAAAAAAAATACAAGTAAGGAATATACAAATAAGGGACGATGTGGTTTAATTTCAACTACAAATAAGGAATACAAATATTATTTTTAGGAGAAATGATATTTGAACAACTATTTTTGGACAACTTTAACAACTCTTTTTCTCATACTTTTATTGTACTTATTATCTCTCTCTCCCTTTTCTCTCTATTGTTTTTGTCCAATAAGAAGAAAGGAAAAAAGGTAATCACAAAAGTTATTTAAAATGATTATACAAATATCATTCCTCTATTTTTAGACACAGGGGCGGCAGCACCCCCAGCAAGCCCGGACACATGCCCGGGCTCAACCCATATTTTTTTTTTTGTATTTTAGCCCAACTCAATAACCCATTAACCCACTTGAAAGAAAAAAAAGGGCAATTGAGATAATTTTATTCATTCTCCCTCATACACTCACCACAAAACAGTCAACCAGCAAAAAAGAAAGCATATGCGTTTCTTCTCTCAACTAGTAAAAGACCAGTGCAAAAACGCACGGGTCACGTAACATTGCGATAATTATATATTTTTTTTTAAGGATTGCGACAATTATATAAAAACTAATTAGATTGTTAATATTGTAGAATGTTTATAGATATTAAATGAAAATTATGAGTATTAATGTAATGTTTCTATTAAATATTTTTTCTTATATATACATAAATTTGTTAAATAGTTGAGTCATACCAGTTATGAATTTTATTTGCTTATATACGCGAAAACAATTTTTTATGTAGATATATGAGAAAATTGATATGATAAAATTTTGAAAACTCATGACTATTTTCAAAATCAAAATTAATATAGTATTTCTATTAAATAGTTTTTTATTTTATATGCAAAAAACTATTCAATATTTGCACCGCACCCGTTGCAGATTTTATATACTTATATCTGCATAAACAAATTTTTATATACATATATGAGAAAAAGTCGATATGATAAAATTTTGATAACTCATGACTATTTTCAAAATCAAAATTAATGTTGCGTTTCTATTAAACAACTTTTTATTTTATATGCAAAAGACTGTTCAATGTTTACACCGCACCCGTTGCAGATTTTATGTACTTATATCTTTATAAACAAATTTTTATATACATATATGAGAAAGCCAATATGATGGAAATTCATTACTATTTTGAAAATATTAACATTAATGTAGCATGTCTATTAAATAAATTTTTATTTTATATTTAAAAAACTGTTAAATATTTAAACCGTTAAAATGACAATTATGCACATAAAATTAAGGAGATCATGAATTTTAATAAAGATGATTACGAAACTTGGTTGGACTTCGATTTTTATATATTGTTAGTAGATTTATATATTGTTAGTAGATATGACCATTATACAATGTGAATTTACTGTTAAAATTTTGCCCATGCTATGTAAAATTCTTGGCTCCGCCACTGGTTTTAATCATTAATTTGGTCATTCGAGGTAGCATTTTGTTGTATAGATCGAATCCTAGCCAAGGTCAGCAACTTGTTGGTCTAAGTTACGTGTCTTTCAATATTGAATAGATTTTCGCTGTGTTTGATGTGGTATAGCTATGAAGTCTGGATACGTAGTACGGGTGCAAGTACAATACGATACGGGTACGTGGATACGTGAAATTTTTAAAATTTAGGATACGATACGGTTAAGATACGTAAACAAAATATTTATATTAAAATTTATATGCATGTAAAATACTTGAAAAAAAATAAGCATTGATTACTCTTCAATACTATATAATCATAAAAGTCACAATTTACAAAAAAAAATAATACATGTGATCAAATTAAAAAATGAAACATTTTTCGCATAAATCATATTCTATTTTCATTCATATGTTAAGATATCAACAAATGCATCAATAAAAGAACTCAAAACAAAGTTTGTTTAATGTTGATTGATTGAATCTCCTCTCTCTCGTTACTTTCATCCACCAAAAACATAATTTTTAATTGGTTAATCGAAAAACAATTATAGTGATTCATATCTTAAATTGAATCATATACATCTCCATTGAATTTTCACAACACAGTGTTGCTTTTTTACCTTTAATTTTTTTTTCAGGATACGTCTTTGTGAAGTATCTAATAAGTATTTGTGTGTATTTGTCGAGTATTGTAACACCCATACTAAATTATCTAGAATATTTAGCATGTGTATTAGTCTGATACCGGATACATTAAAATTTTCAATAATAAACATATATACAAACTACTGAATGAGTACAATTGGCTCGTTTATACAATTATCCAAATATCATAAAATACATTTTCATATACTTATACATTCTGTAAACCTCCTGAGCTTGTCCATGACGAGCAACTGCACTCCATCCAGCGTCTTCCTGAAGATCTTCATGAACATCTCTTGCTAACCTGTAAACCTGGACCAGAAGGATTGGGATGAGACATAATGTCTCAGTGAGCTCCGGCCCAACCTACTGTTGGCAACCACGGGGGAAACCTAGGGTCGCCGTGCCTACTCTTAGCAATCTTGGGGATACCTACGATCGCTGTCATTCTCTACATAATTCGCGATCAAGGGGAAACCTAGGATCGCTACATGTCTTAGCCATATGCTTATCATAATCTTATCTTAAACTTATCTTATACTTGTCATATACATAACCTTATGCTTAGTGATCGAGGGGGAATCTATGATCACTTGCTGTTATCTAACGACTACTTTGTCTTAACTCTTAGCACATAGCACGTATACATATTCATATTCGTAATCATAATCATCTTTTCATATCATAAAGTTAGAAGTTAGCGTTGAACAAACATTATTATCTGAGTTCATTTTACGGAGTGCATCCACTACTAGAAAAATGCAAATTAGAGACGGATTTTAGGGAGGGAAAAAAATCCCTCACTAATTGTGACGGTTTTAGAGACGGATTTTCATATTCACCACAAAAATCGAGTGGACAAACATTAGTGACGGAAAAGATTAATTATCCCTCACAAAAATTCCCTCACAAAAAATTCCGTCACTAAATCCCTCACAAAATGGATGAGTTAAACTTTTGTTGCGGAATTTGAGACGGAATTTCTCCTTCTCTAATTTTTCCCTCACTAAATCCATCACTAATTTCAACTACATAGTTAGTGAGGGAATTAATCCCTCACAAACCAATATTGAAATTCACTTTTAGCTTTCCCTCCTCTGATACTAACATTCCCCCTCTTTTATGAGAAACCCTAAAATCAAATTTTTTCCCCCAAATTAACTTAACCCACAAAGCTGAATCCTCATACGCTCAAAAACTGAATCCTCATACGTATTCTCAAAAACTTTCCTCATACGCTCCTGGCTTGTTCCACCATTCCTGGCTTGTTCCACTATTGACCACCGTTCCTGGCTTGTTCCACTAGCTCACCGCTCACTAGCTCTACGCTCACCGCGCACCTCACTAGCTCTACGCTCACCGCACACTTGCATCATCCATCTCACCCTTCTCACCGTCCTTCAGCGCCGCCGTCCTTCATCAGCCGAATTGGGCCGTCGTTCTCACCGTCCTTCATCAGCCGTCCTCTCCGCTCTTCCTTCATCAGCCGTCCAAACAAAATGGGTCATTTTTTCTTCTAGGTATTTTACTAAAACCCTGAATTCCTAATTTTTCTGAAACCCTAATCTTTTGTTCTTTGAAATTCGAATCTAATCTTATAATTTACCTATGAGTTAGTTTTATTTATGGTTTGATTTTATATTTGGACAAAAATATGTATAAATCACTAATCCCCCATTTCTATTTTGAACTTGTATTTCGTCTCATCATTAGAATCTGAAAATACCATTTTTGTTGATAATTGGATTTAAGTTGAAACTGATTAAGATATAATTTAATGGTAGAGGCTGTTATGTTAAAGCAGTAGAGTCATGAGATAAAGAAAAGATTTACATGACTTATGATATGCAGCTGATACCTTTAAAGGCTGTGATACTAGCTCTTAATACTAGCCTCCTTAATTGTTTGTTGACCAAATCAAATCTCCTTAAAGGTTGTGATACTAGCTCTTAACACTAGCCTCTAAATACAAATAATGATCAAATCAAATCTCCTTAATACTAGCTCTGTTATAGAATTCAATATTGGAAAGCATATAATGTCCATTTTA
This sequence comes from Medicago ruthenica, assembly GCA_018208015.1. NCBI lineage: Eukaryota > Viridiplantae > Streptophyta > Magnoliopsida > Fabales > Fabaceae > Medicago > Medicago ruthenica. The sequence goes on along the minus strand of CM031378.1, from coordinate 34,779,087 downwards.
AAAATTGAGTCTGTTATCACTTATCATACTTTAAGAAACTGTAAGCATACTCTCTTGAATTTTGGCCATGAAGTATTTCACAAATCACAAAGCAAGTTTCAGTGTTTGTTATTTATATTAGATAATGTGAACCCTGTGTTTTTTTTTTTTAAAAAAAAAGATTCATTACTGGGGTGCAATGTTCATAGCAATATGGTCATCATCATCATCCTTTATGAGTAATCTTCAAAGCTATGACAAATTTTGATAAGAATTTTCAATGATGAAAAAAATAAAGCATAAGCAGTTTTCAGACCGGGTGTTCCTACTTTCCTTTTAAGGCCATTTACATTTATTGTATGTTTCTTTATGATAATTTGTATACAAGTTTATTTGATTTAAATGATGCTTACTTTTTTTTTTGTCACATCTTAGCCCTTTGTATCATTTTTAAGCATATAGCTTTGGGTGATGTTCATGCCATGGTGAGCCTTTTTTATACATTGTGTTGTATAGCTTTACATTATTATCATGTTTTCATTCCAGAATCCAATCATGAGAACTCAATGATCTGCAGGATGAAGTTGAAAAGATCTGCATTTGGTAAGATTTAGGACATTTCTTGGTAGCATACTTCCTGTCATGAATTTGGTTCAGTTTTCTTTAATGAAACTGTTGTCAAATTTACCTAGCTATTCTCATTTCATTTTGTTTTCATTTATGTATAGGTGAAGATTTCATTAATGTCTTTTGGTGTTTCAATACTTGGCCACTATGATTCTTGAGATTTATCACCCTGACATTAGAATTTCTTTGTTGGTCAAGAAAATGTTGAGAGTTTTACCATTGACTACAAAGTACTTTGTTTGTCCATTTTCTCAGCTTTAACATAACAGCCTCTATAGTACTTTGATTGCTACTGGTGTACACACCTTCTTTGGTAAGGCTGCTCATTTGGTCGACAGCACTAACCAAATTGGTCATTTCCAAAAGGTACTTAACTCTTACTCTTCTGGCTTCAAAAATGATACAAAATTTGTTCATTAATATATGCTGATCACTACTAGACAAGGTTGAATTAATGTTGAAAAATTAGTACTGAAGTGCATTTTGCTTAATATAACGAAAAAGTTGGATCGACGACGAAATTGATTCTAACATTTCCTTAATATGATTTTGATTTTGCTTATTTTGGTTGCACTTTTAGTACTGAACTGCAATTTTATGTCTATGGCTGTGATGATCAGGTATTTTGAGCTTATGAAAAATAGCTTATGCAAATAAATAAACTTTTATATTAATTCATAAGTTCTCACTAACGAAAATTTTATCTTCATAAGTTATTTATTCATAAATTACCTTAACAAGCTTATGAATAATAAATAAAAGCTTATTTATTTGCATAAGATGTTTTGCATAAGCTCAAAATAAGCTCAATCCAAAAGTTTGGTGAATTTTTTTGATGATAAGCAAACCTATTTTGCAGCTTATAGCATAAGTGATAAGCTATTTCCATAACACAAGCCAAAACGAATTCAAAATATTTTTGTATAGTCTATAAGCTATTATGTGTAGAACTTCTGGAAATAAGCTGAAAACAGCTTATGTAGATGTCATTAGTTGTTTTCATAAGCTAGAATATACTTTCAATTTGTCAAATAAGCCATGACTATTTTCCTTGTAAATTTGATCAGGGTCTGTGATGATAACTCTTGGTGTTGTACCTTCCCATAAAAAGGAATTCTTTCCGGCATATCCTTTATGTTAGAACAACAAACCCGACTCCAAAGAAAACACATAAATAAACGCACAAGAATACAATTCTTGATTAAAATTTCTACCAATTGTGTCTCCGTCTCTGAGAGCAAAGTAGCAGTTGCGATTTTCTATTATGCAATGCTTAAGATTACATAGTACAAGAAGTGTTTAAATACTCTGCTACGCTTGTTGCGCTTTCAGCTCTACTTGCTCTATTATGCTAGAGCATCTTACCACTTATCAGTGAATACACTCTGTTTGTTTAAGCACTTAACTTAACACTTGCTCTATGATGGAGGGCTGCATATCTATTCCTTAATTGATATTAACATCAAGTCAATTTCATGTTTGGTCCTTGCATCTGATAATATGAACTCAACCCCTCCAGAACTCTGTTTTTTTCTTTCAATTATACAAGTATATCCACCAGGGCATCATAAGACTTCCTTTTAGTTAAGAATCTTGTCAGATATTCTAACAAAGTGAAAAAGTGTTTGTGGCTGTGATTTGAGTTGCGGCATCAAGATTTTTTATATCTCTTCAACCTCAATTGAGGCCGCATCTACTACAATTCACCGCAACATAAATGCTATTGTGGAAGGTTTTAAAAATGGGTCTGTTACTACGAAAACCATTCAGATGATCATTCAAGCCATTCTCACTTGAATCATTCAAGCCATTCAGATGTCTTGACTGTTGGTGAAGCAATAGGGACATTTGTGCCATGGCAATTGAATCTTGTTAATTTGGTTGATTAACCTTTGTGATTGATAAGTGTTATATACTTGTTTTATTATTTGGTCACTAACTTAATGTATTGTAACTTATTAGATCCCCGCTAAATCTAAAAATATTGACAAGAGACCCCAAGGTAGTGCTGAATCAATTGCTTCACCAAACAAAAAGATGAAAACTATGAAACCTAAAATGGTACCATTCCTTGATTCTTATGTGAGGATGTTAATGAAGAAAGGAGACCTAATCCCGATTGATATGGACAAGGTTATATTTGGCAAAGCCTATACAGAGGATATAGAAATAAAGCATATACAAGAGCTTGTGGATCATGATTGGTTAAGTGCCACTGTTATAGCTGTATATGCCAGGAGTTAATTCGTGCATCGCAAGAAGATTCACGTTTGCTTAGGGAGCAAATGACTAAATTGATAGAAATGTTTTCTCAAGGTCATCTACATCCACCTCCACCTCCATCTACTTGATATATAGATATATAATATGTATAGTATATGGTTATTTTGATAGCTTGGTTGCAAACTTAGTTTCAAGAACAATGTGCTACATCTAGTACCATTAAAAATGTTGACATATTTCTTATGAAATTTATTTTGAGAGTTTTCTTATGAGTACTCTTATGTATTTTGAGAGTGTTGAACTATGGTTGTAAACTTATTAAGAGTTTCCTTATGAATTTTATGTTTTATGATGATGAATGTATGTGATGGATATGAATTTTTTATTGTGTATTTATAATTTCCAACAAGTTTCATATGGTTTAATATAATAAATGCAGTTGCCATATTAATATAATTAATGAAATCCGGCAGGAAATTGAACATTAAATCAATAATGGTTTGAATTTACTCACTAGTTTATGAGGGAATTCCAGTTTCGTCACTAATAAAAAAGAAATATACCCTCACAATTTGAAAGGGAAAACCAATCCCTCACTAATTAGTGACGGAAATATTGGTGAATAAGGAAGAAATGGTCCCTCGCTATTAGAGAGGGAACAGAAATCCCTCACTAATTAGTGACGGAAATATTGGTGAATAAGGAAGAAATGGTCCCTCGCTATTAGAGAGGGAACAGAAATCCCTCACTAATTAGTGACGGAAATATTGGTGATTAAGAAAGAAATTGTCCCTCGCTATTAGAAAGGGAACGCAAATCCCTCACTAATTAGTGACGGAAATATTGGTGGATAAGGAAGAAATGGTCCCTCGCTGTTAGAGAGGGAACACAAATCCCTCACTAATTAGTGAGGGAATTGTCCCATTTTTAGGACATTTTTGCCTCATATTTAGTGACGGATTCACATGATTAGCGACGGATTGTATCCGTATCAATTAGTGACGGAATCCAAAATCCCTCACTAATATTTAGCAAGGCCAAAATTCGGAACGGATTACTGGCCGTCACAAAATCCGTCACTAAATTTGTTAGTGAGGGAATTATAACAGTTTAGTGAGGGATTTATACCCTCACTAAAACTGATTTTTCTAGTAGTGATCCGGGTGGAGTAACCCCGAAGTACATCTCCCATCATACCAGTGAAATTCCTATCATATCAGGCTAACACCGGACTCCTCTTATCGTTGTGTGGACAACTCTCTCGATGAAGTCCCATCCGGCGAATCCCGGAGTCTGCTGAACACAACTTAACTTTGCATGTAGACAACCCTCTCGGAGAAGTCCCATCCGGCGTATCCCGGAGCCTGCTGGACATGCTTAATCTTTTAAACATACGTGTGGACAATCCTCTCGGAAGAGTCCCATCTGGCGTATCCCGGAGCCTGCTGGACACGTTTAACATATCTTATAACTTACGTGTGGATAACCCTTTCGGAGAAATCCCATCCGGCATGTCATACCCCATTTTTTGACCCATTTTCGTCTCGTTTTATTTATTGTCTCGTTTTACGCATTTTTTTTAAGGCCGAGAATTTTCGTCGTTTCAGACGAAATTTCGGCAGGGAGGTATTTTAAAATACCTCATGTCAATTTTTGTTTTGTTTATTAATTTTACTTTTTATCACTTTTTATTTTTACTTTTAATTTCAGTTTTTTATTATTATCATTAATTTTTATTATTATTATCATTTTTATTATTTCTATTTTTACTTTTACTATTATTATTATTTTTTTATTCTTTTTGCATTTTTTGTCCAAAAAGTCCATGGTCCAAGTCAAACACAGTCAACACAGTCCAGGGCCAACACTGTTCACGCCCCCAAAACCTGGGTTTTCATCATCACAAACCTTCAACCATATCCAGAAATCATCACAAATCCTCAAAAAAATCCAGCAAATCACATCTCATTAAATGCTTGCAGAAATCCTATCCAAGAAAACCAGATCAACTTGCAAATTTAAATGAGTCATTAAGCTGACAAGCAGCTTAATTTTCATCTATAAAACAGAATCAACAAACAGCAAAAAAGGAGAGAAAAAATTTTTAGAGAAGAAATTTTAAAACATTTCCAGCAACCTAACATACACAAAACGCAAACACCCACACAGTACCATAACACAGCAAAATCAAAACACAACATCTCACTCTCAACACCATTTTCGCACAACCCCCACCCCACACGTCCCAGCAAACCCAGCCAGCATACTAACACACACGAACTCACACCAAACCACAACACAGCAAGGCAACCACGCACACACCCTCACTCACGCACACACCCAGCAAGCTCACGAACCAAACACAACCCACACACGTAAGCAGCACAACACACACGAAGCACACGGAACCGAATCACAAAAGGTAAAAAAGGGTTTTTTTTTTCGTGTTTTCAAACCTAGATCTAGGAATTTTGGTAAGGATTTGAAGAAAAACAGGGTCGGATTTGAGCTTAGAACGAAAAAGGATATGGTAAAAGTGTTTTCGTTTTGAAAAAAGGAGACTTTTAACTCTCCGGCGCGGTGGCGCCGCCGCGTGGGCCGGCGGCCACCACGCCGGAACCCTTTCCGGCGAACAGAATTAGAGAGAGGGGGAGAGGAGTTCGGCCAAGGGAGAAGAGAAGGAGAGAGAATGAATGAGTGAAATGAAAAAAATGTGAAGGGAGGGGGTTTAAATACCCCTCCCTGTTTCGGTGTGGCAGGGTGTACGTGTTAGCGTACACCCGCGCCCTCCAGGCCCTTTGATTTTAATCATACGGCCCTGGTTATTTTTTCCCTGTGATCAGATCAGGGCCGTCTGATTAATCAGACGGCCCAGATTAATTTACGCAAGCCCAATACATATTGGGCCTTTTCTTTCGATCTGGCTTTATTTTTTACTACTAACACCCCCAGTTTTATTTTTTACACCTCCTTCATTTTTATTTCTTTTATTTTCTTTGCAAATATTTATTTTTTCTTTTTTATTATTATTTCCTTTTATTGTTTTATTGTTTTTTAACATCTCATTTATTTATTTACCTATCATATTATCTCATGCATTTATTTTTTTTTATTTATCTATTTCTATTTTGTTCTTTTATTTTGCATCTTTTATGTCATTAACATATACATTTAGCAACAAATATATAAATATGCATTGCATTTTTTCATTTTTCATAAGTTTAATCCATAATCCAAAACAAAAAAATCTTTTTATTTTTGATCCAACAATCATTTCTTATTTATTATTCTCTCGCGTTTAGCTTATTTTATCGCGCTTATTTTCTTTTTTAACTCCAAGAAAAAATCATAAAAACCAAAAACATTTCAAATATTCAAAAACTTCATCAAAAAATATTCTTCATTAACAAAGCCTTGGATTTCAAACCAAGCAACTTTCTTTTAATCAAACTTCAATCGATCTTAATCATATCAGACTTTATTTTTGCATTTTAAATTAATCAAACTTCACTCACTCGCCACTTTGGCTCATTTTTATCTTTCACAAACATTTTCAAGCTTTAAAATCGGCATAACAAATCACTCGGGTTTTTTTTAAAAAGCCCGAACTACATCGGTTTTGATCCCATTTGGGTATGTAGGCAAAGGACCTTGTCCTTCCAAACCAACCAAACAAAAACATTTTCTTTCTTGTTTCATTAAACAACAAGCTTGTTCATTTTGGTTGCAACAACTAATTTGAACAATTTTATTTCTTTTCTTTTGAGTTCTAAAAAACGAGCGTTTTGACAGTTTACACTTTTTCTTAAAATTCAAGCGAAACTTGAATGAAAAAGGGTGGTTTGACGTATGTCTCTCCTTTCCCCGATCGGATAAACACTTGACGTATGTCTCGTTGCTTAGACGATCGTCATTCTTTTCTAGCTCCCCCAAAATTACGTTTTCTCAATTTCAAATAAAACATGAATGAAAAAGGGTGGTTTGACGTATGTCTCTCCTTTCCCCGGTTGTACGAATGCTTGACGTATGTCTCGTTGCTCGGACAATCGTCATTCTATTTCCAACGCGTCCAACGCACTTTAACCTTTCTTGGTCCCTCGCGACCAATTTTAACATTTCTTGGTCCCTCGCGACCAAATTGAACCTTTCTTGGTCCCTCGCGACCAATTTTAACATTTCTTGGTCCCTCGCGACCAAATTGAACCTTTCTTGGTCCCTCGCGACCAATTTGAACCTTTCTTGGTCCCTCGTGACCAATCCAACTTTTCTTGGTCCCCCGTGACCATTTTAAACTTTTCTTGGCCCCCGTGGTCAATTCAAACATTTTACGCCTTTGTGCGTTTTCCAACGGATACCATCGCCTTATTGCGAGTCCGTCCTTTTATCATTTAAATGTTTTACGCCTTTGCGCGTTTATTTTCAACCCTTTACGCCTTGTGCGAGTTTATCGCCTTAATGTGCGTTCGTCTTTTTACGCCTTGTGCGAGTTTATCGCCTTAATGTGCGTTCGTCTTTTTACGCCTTGTGCGAGTTTATCGCCTTAATGTGCGTTCGTCTTTTTACGCCTTGTGCGAGTTTATCGCCTTAATGTGCGTTCGTCTTTTTACACCTTGTGCGAGTTTATCGCCTTAATGTGCGCTTGTCTCCTTCATCATTTAAAGCTTTTACGCCTTTGTGCGTTTTCAAACTTTTTTTCAAGAACTACGTAAGCTTTGAATTCTCCGACTACCGAGAGATACGTAGGAGCAGGATTGTCATCTTGTCAAGCCCATTAATAAAAAAAATCTTTTTTTCTTTTTTCTATTTCATTTGTTTTTATCTCTTTCTTCACCTCACATTATATTTTCTCGTTCCTTTATATATATATATATATATATATATATATATATGATTAAGCATGCAAGCAAAACGTCAAAAGACATTTTAAGCCTAAGCCAACTAAGAGGTTCCCGTTGAGTACAACGGATGTGAGGGGTGCTAATACCTTCCTCTCGCATAATCGACTTTCGAACCTAAAATCTCTTTTCAAGGTAATTTCGAACTTTTTTCCTTTTTTCCCCGAAAAATTAAAAGTTCAGTCGTGATTTAAATTTAGTGATTCAATGCTAGTCAATAGCTTGACATCCGAAATTCGACGCGACAAAAATGGCGACTTCACTGGGGACAGTGCATGAAACACTTTGTTTGTGCATAAACAAGTCAAGCCTATCTTAGTCGGCTTTTAGGCTAGAGTGTTTTATTTTTTTGCTTGCACGCTTATGCCTTATTATCATTATTTGTTTATTTTTTCTCGCTTTATATGTATATGTTTCATATTGCTTTATATTATTTGTGGGGTTACTTGAGCGATGTTACTCCACATTGTTCGGGTTAATGCCGGACGTGTGAGGCTCTATTCCCGAGCTTGAGAAAAAATTAAGATAGGATGGGGTTGCGTAGCAGAGGCCCACTTGACGTATGTCTTGAAGGGAAGATGCGAAAACCCCGCCTAGAGTAGATTTCACTTGGAATATATTGAGGTCTTGCGAGCATTTGTAATTGACGACAATAGTTCCATGTGAGGTCCGTGATCTCTAGGGACCTTTTTAGAAAATCTCATCTTTAGAGCCTACACGTGAGGATGGGGGAAATTTTGAACATACATATGCATACCATACATTTACATGCATGAAAATAATTTTCGCATATCACTTTGCTTTATAAGAAATTAATTGCACTTTTTAATTTCCTTGTAAAGCAAAACAAAAATTTTTCATGCATTTACATACATCATTCATTATCATGCATACGTCCATCTTCGAGTCCAAAACTCCTTTCCCTTTTTATCCTCAGGATTTCTTATAATCCGAATCGAGTATTCAGTGTTCGCATTTCCTCCGCAACACTACGCGTCTTCCCATAAAGAAAAAGTGGCTCGACGTCCCAAAGCAAACCGCACATATAACAAGGGGCAACTATCCCCCCGTTTGTACATGGGGCATGCCGTTCGACTTTGGTGAGGAATTCATCCCCATTCCCACTACTCATCAAAAGATTCCGGTACCTCAACCCGAGATTACCAACCCCCAGGCTACTACGGCCTTTTCCCCAAATTCACAAAAAACCCAGTCGTCATTGGCATTCCTCAATCTCCTACAAAAGTCCAATTTTCAATGGCGACTTCACAAATACAATTTCCAACCAAAGTCCAATCATCATTGGCACAATCCACAATCAAAGCCCGACCTTGATCAGCAACCAATCACATCATATGGATTGATCCAATGATTCAACCACAAATGCATGGTAGTGATAAAATTTGATTAATTTGCGCAAAGCTAAGATACATGTTTCCTGTTTTTTCCATGATTAAACTTGAAAGGAGAATACGTACTTAGTACAAAAGTTATATCATGCAACTTGCGTTTTTAATATGTTTATTCGGTGAACCATTTAGAACCAGCCAAAATGTGAGGAATCCTCAAAATCATTATATATATGCAGGAGACCGGCATTTTTTGTTTGAACTCGATTTTGTTATGTTAAATCTGAGCGTTGTTTTAGATTGTACGAAAGCATTGATAGGATCAAGGCATTTTTTGAAAATGAGTGAAAACACTTGACCACAAATAGCCCACCCTGTGAGGAGTGAGTATTTGTTAACCCCTTTGAGCCTAATGAATCAGAATCATTAACTATGGACTGCCAATTCTCATAAGCTCAATTGCTTAATGAAATTGCCGGAGTTTGTAAAAAAATTCAGTTCATAGTTAAATCATTATTGAATTCTGATATTTTTACTTTCATTTTTGAACCCTTAACCTTCATGATTATTGTCCTTTGCCGAAAGAGGAAGGAACATTCAATTAGGGTATCATCTTTGATAAAGTTGAAAAAAAAAAGGGGGAGGTGGTGAATGTCAAGAAATGGTGAATTTTGTAAATTGATCTTGACAACAAGAACAAAAAAAAAGAAAGAAAAGAAGAAGAAAAAAGAGAAAAAGAGAAAATCTCTGAATCAAAAAGTTGTCGAGGATCAAAGAAAGACATTTGTAAATCACCAAAAGTTGTGATTGAAATAAGGAGGAAGGGTGTAAATTAGAAAGAATGTTCCTCTTGCTTAGCCATTTGAATTCAATTTCCCCACATATGACATTTCTTTTGTAACCAAGCCAAATTACAACCCTCAAAGACCTTGTGATCAATGCTTTCGTGCTTTTAGAAACAATGATTAGATGGACACATAACTCGATCGGAATGTTAGCAAACTTGCCGGATGAGTGTTCAATACCCCCACAATTAATATTCAATTTGTTCATTTACTTAAATGAGTATTAGGTTGGTTCATTGATAAACATATTATTCACTTGAGTTGTACGATAAATTTTGTGTTTGGTATTGTTTCAAATTTTTAGTGCAATCTGGGATTAATGGGAACATCAAAATCGCATGTGCAAATCTCATAGGAATCATGCATTCGGGAATTTCCGACCAATCCTCATTGCCAACAAAAGCCCAATTCTCATTGGCACCCACAATATCAAGCCAAAGCCCAACCATTCAAAAGCCCAACCATGTTTGGCACCTAATCACAAGCAAAGCCCAATTGTCATTGGCGATCACAACTACAATTTCACATTAAGCCCAATCGTCATTGGCATTCCTCACAATCTCCCACAAAAAGCCCAACCCTGCTTGGCGCCCAATCATTCACAAATCCCGACCATGCTCGGTACACAATCATCCAAAAAGCCCAACCATGCTTGGCACTCCCTCACAATTCACAAAAGGCTCAGTCGTCATTGACATTCCTCAATCTCTTACAAAAAGCCCAATTTCCATTGGCCCTTACAAACACAATAACAAGTGGAGCCCAATTTTCATTGGCATTCCCACTCACAAAACATAATCAAAGCCCGACTTCGCTCGGCAACCAATCATCAAAGCCCGACCTTGCTCGGCATCCAACAATAAAAGCCCGACCTCGCTCGGCACCCACATATCAAAAAGCCCGACCTCGCTCGGCACCCACATTACAAAAAGCCTGACCTCGCTCGGCACCCACATTACAAAAAGCCCGACCTCGCTCGGCACCCACATCAAAGCCCGACTTTGCTCGGCATCAAATCATCAAAGCCCGACCTCGCTCGGCATCCAACAGTAAAAGTCCGACCTTGCTCGGCACCCCAATCAAAGCCCGACCTCGCTCGGCAATCAAAGCCCGACCTCGCTCGGCACCCACATCAAAGCCCGACTTCGCTCGGCATCAAATCATCAAAGCCCGACCTCGCTCGGCATCCAACAGTAAAAGCCCGACCTTGCTCGGCACCCCAATCAAAGCCCGACCTCGCTCGGCAATCAAAGCCCGACCTCGCTCGGCAATCAAAGCCCGACCTCGCTCGGCATCCAACACAATCAAAGCCCGACCTCGCTCGGCACCCCAATCAAAGCCCGACCTCGCTCGGCATCCAAATACAATCAAAGCCCGACCTTGCTCGGCACCCCAATCAAAGCCCGACCTCGCTCGGCATCCAACACAATCAAAGCCCGACCTCGCTCGGCACCCCAATCAAAGCCCGACCTCGCTCGGAATCCAAATACAATCAAAGCCCGACCTCGCTCGGCACCCCAATCAAAGCCCGACCTCGCTCGGCATCCAAACAAAACATAAGCATTCCCGGCGGAATCACCAGTTCTTTTCCCCAGCGGATTAACACGATTCCCCGGTGAAGTAACAATTTCCCCATGAGGTATGTGTTCCTCATCAACGGTTACGGCTTTACCCCGTCAACATTTTGGATGTGTTCCCTGTGACATCATCCCCATCAAAGATTACCGAGTGTTTGCAACGCGACGTCGGTCCACTCTTCATTTTACCGGTCTAAATCTTGTTTCACCAAGTTGTCGGTCATGCAATAAATCAAAACAGTCGAGTGTCATCCCCAACGTGTCTGATTTGTTGATGTCACCTTCTTGTAAGCCAAGCGGCAGTTATTTAACGAACAGCTTGTGCAATCTTTCATTATACCAAGGGGCAATTCCTTAACAAACATTTAGGGTATCCCCAGTGCAAGCCAATCTTTCACACATCCCCAGTGGGAGTCCTGCATTAGTACATTCATACATTCATGCATTCATGCATTTGTACATTTGTACAAACATGCAAATCATATAATCACGCATCCATGCATATACTCATTCATACATGCAGCATACCACAATATCATCTGTACATGGTTGCTTTAACCACCACGTTTCTTACCAATTTATCGTAAACAATCTGCATTTTTCTCCAATGTCATCCTCCAGTGATGTTACAAAATAAAGCCCAATTTTATTGGCATTCCCCAGTGAGTCATCATTCACACTCACAAATACCAAATCATAACCAAGGCCCGACTTTGCTCGGCATCCCATCATAGTCACCAGTAAATATTCCCCAAGTGTCATCCCCAGTCCATTTGGTCAAGTGATGTCACCCTTTTACGCCAAGTGGCAGTTCAAACGAACAGCTTGCGCATCTTTTTATCGTGTCTTTATGCCAAGTGGCAGTTCAAACGAACAACTTGTGCATATTCCCCAATGTTGTGCCAAGCGGCAGTTCTTTAACGAACGGCTTGTGCATCCTTTCTCCCCAATGGAAGGGGCAATTCTGTAAGGAACGACTTGTCAGCCGCATCCTCACTGTCGTCAATGAACGGTTCGGTAACCAATCCGGACAGTTGACGTGTCTTTATTTCCTATTGTCAATGAACGGTTCGGTAACCAATCCGGACAGTTGACATGTCTTTTTATTTCCGGTTGTCAATGTACAGTTCGGTAACCAACCCGAACAGTTGACTTTTCTTGTCGTCAATGAACGGTTCGGTAACCAATCCGGACAGTTGACATGTCTTTTATTTCCTATTGTCAATGAACGGTTCGGTAACCAATCCGGACAGTTGACATGTCTTTTATTTTCTGTCGTCAATGAACAGTTCGGTAACCAACCCGAACAGTTGACTTTCCTTTTTATCGTCAATGTACAGTTCGGTAACCAACCCGAACAGTTGACATTTCTTTTTATCTGTCAATGAACGGTTCGGTAACCAACCCGGACAGTTGACATGTCTTTTATTTCCTGTTGTCAATGTACAGTTCGGTAACCAACCCGAACAGTTGACATTTCTTTCTGTCGTCAATGAACGGTTCGGTAACCAACCCGAACAGTTGACATTTCTTTTATTCCTGTCGTCAATGTACGGTTCAGTAACCAATCCGAACAGTTGACATTTCTTTTATTTCCTGTCGTCAATGTACGGTTCGGTAACCAATCCGAACAGTTGACATTTCTTTTATTTCATGTCGTCAATGTACGGTTCGGTAACCAATCCGAACAGTTGACATTTCTTTTATTCCTGTCGTCAATGTACGGTTCGGTAACCAACCCGGACAGTTGACATGTCTCTTTTATTTCCCGTCGTCAATGAACAGTTCGGTAACCAACCCGAACAGTTGACTTTTCTTTTTATCGTCAATGAACGGTTCGGTAACCAACCCGGACAGTTGACGTGACATTTTATTTCTTGTCGTCAGTGACAGTTCGGCAACAACCCGAACAGCTGACATTTTACTTTCTTGTCGTCAATGAACAGTTCGGTAACCAACCCGGACAGTTGACATTCGTTTCCTGTCGTCAATGAACAGTTCGGTAACCAACCCGGACAGTTGACATTTCTTTTATTTCATGTTGTCAATGTACAGTTCGGTAACCAACCCGAACAGTTGACTTTTCTTTTTATCGTCAATGAACGGTTCGGTAACCAACCCGGACAGTTGACGTGTCTTTATTTCCTGTTGTCAATGTACAGTTCGGTAACCAACCCGAACAGTTGACTTTTCTTTTTGTTGTCAATGAACGGTTCGGTAACCAACCCGGACAGTTGACGTGTCTTTATTTCCTGTTGTCAATGTACAGTTCGGTAACCAACCCGAACAGTTGACTTTTCTTTTTGTTGTCAATGAACGGTTCGGTAACCAACCCGGACAGTTGACATGTCTTTTTTATTTCCTGTCGTCAATGAACGGTTCGGTAACCAACCCGGACAGTTGACATGTCTTTTTTGTTTTCTGTCGTCAATGTACAGTTCGGTAACCAACCCGAACAGTTGACTTTTCTTTTTGTTGTCAATGAACGGTTCGGTAACCAACCCGGACAGTTGACATGTCTTTCTATTTCCTGTTGTCAATGTACAGTTCGGTAACCAACCCGAACAGTTGACTTTTCTTTTTTATCGTCAATGAACAGTTCGGTAAACAACCCGGACAGTTGACGCGACATTTACTTTCTTGTCGTCAATGGCAGTTCGGAATTCAACCCGAACAGTTGACATTTTATTTCTTGTCGTCAGTGGCAGTTCGGCAACAACCCGAACAGCTGACCCTTACATTCAATCCTTGTCGTCAGTGGCAGTTCGGAATTTAACCCGAACAGCTGACATTTTACCCTTTTTGGTTCCCGTGGTTAATTGCCCACTCTCCCCAGTGAACAGTTCGGCAATAACCCAAACGGCTAACCTTTTTCCCCAGTGGAGCACTATCCCCAGTAGAGCCGGGTCCCGTTTCTTTAACGAACCCGGGTATCCCTTTGTCTCTTTTTATCCCCAATCAGGTCATCTTTGCCGTCTTGCATTCATACTTGCATCGCAAGCATTCATAACATTGCATACATGGCATCGCATCCATAACATTTTACTGTCCAAAATTGGTCAAAAAATGGTGTACTCTGTATTTAAGTTTCTTCGACCCGTCGAATCAAAATTTCACCTTTTAATCTCCGTAGCGAAGAAACTTAAATAGGGGCATCTGTCATACCCCATTTTTTGACCCATTTTCGTCTCGTTTTATTTATTGTCTCGTTTTACGCATTTTTTTTAAGGCCGAGAATTTTCGTCGTTTCAGACGAAATTTCGGCAGGGAGGTATTTTAAAATACCTCATGTCAATTTTTGTTTTGTTTATTAATTTTACTTTTTATCACTTTTTATTTTTACTTTTAATTTCAGTTTTTTATTATTATCATTAATTTTTATTATTATTATCATTTTTATTATTTCTATTTTTACTTTTACTATTATTATTATTTTTTATTCTTTTTGCATTTTTTGTCCAAAAAGTCCATGGTCCAAGTCAAACACAGTCAACACAGTCCAGGGCCAGCACTGTTCACGCCCCCAAAACCTGGGTTTTCATCATCACAAACCTTCAACCATATCCAGAAATCATCACAAATCCTCAAAAAAATCCAGCAAATCACATCTCATTAAATGCTTGCAGAAATCCTATCCAAGAAAACCAGATCAACTTGCAAATTTAAATGAGTCATTAAGCTGACAAGCAGCTTAATTTTCATCTATAAAACAGAATCAACAAACAGCAAAAAAGGAGAGAAAAAATTTTTAGAGAAGAAATTTTAAAACATTTCCAGCAACCTAACATACACAAAACGCAAACACCCACACAGTACCATAACACAGCAAAATCAAAACACAACATCTCACTCTCAACACCATTTTCGCACAACCCCCACCCCACACGTCCCAGCAAACCCAGCCAGCATACTAACACACACGAACTCACACCAAACCACAACACAGCAAGGCAACCACGCACACACCCTCACTCACGCACACACCCAGCAAGCTCACGAACCAAACACAACCCACACACGTAAGCAGCACAACACACACGAAGCACACGGAACCGAATCACAAAAGGTAAAAAAGGGTTTTTTTTTTCGTGTTTTCAAACCTAGATCTAGGAATTTTGGTAAGGATTTGAAGAAAAACAGGGTCGGATTTGAGCTTAGAACGAAAAAGGATATGGTAAAAGTGTTTTCGTTTTGAAAAAAGGAGACTTTTAACTCTCCGGCGCGGTGGCGCCGCCGCGTGGGCCGGCGGCCACCACGCCGGAACCCTTTCCGGCGAACAGAATTAGAGAGAGGGGGAGAGGAGTTCGGCCAAGGGAGAAGAGAAGGAGAGAGAATGAATGAGTGAAATGAAAAAAATGTGAAGGGAGGGGGTTTAAATACCCCTCCCTGTTTCGGTGTGGCAGGGTGTACGTGTTAGCGTACACCCGCGCCCTCCAGGCCCTTTGATTTTAATCATACGGCCCTGGTTATTTTTTCCCTGTGATCAGATCAGGGCCGTCTGATTAATCAGACGGCCCAGATTAATTTACGCAAGCCCAATACATATTGGGCCTTTTCTTTCGATCTGGCTTTATTTTTTACTACTAACACCCCCAGTTTTATTTTTTACACCTCCTTCATTTTTATTTCTTTTATTTTCTTTGCAAATATTTATTTTTTCTTTTTTATTATTATTTCCTTTTATTGTTTTATTGTTTTTTAACATCTCATTTATTTATTTACCTATCATATTATCTCATGCATTTATTTTTTTTTTATTTATCTATTTCTATTTTGTTCTTTTATTTTGCATCTTTTATGTCATTAACATATACATTTAGCAACAAATATATAAATATGCATTGCATTTTTTCATTTTTCATAAGTTTAATCCATAATCCAAAACAAAAAAATCTTTTTATTTTTGATCCAACAATCATTTCTTATTTATTATTCTCTCGCGTTTAGCTTATTTTATCGCGCTTATTTTCTTTTTTAACTCCAAGAAAAAATCATAAAAACCAAAAACATTTCAAATATTCAAAAACTTCATCAAAAAATATTCTTCATTAACAAAGCCTTGGATTTCAAACCAAGCAACTTTCTTTTAATCAAACTTCAATCGATCTTAATCATATCAGACTTTATTTTTGCATTTTAAATTAATCAAACTTCACTCACTCGCCACTTTGGCTCATTTTTATCTTTCACAAACATTTTCAAGCTTTAAAATCGGCATAACAAATCACTCGGGTTTTTTTTTAAAAAGCCCGAACTACATCGGTTTTGATCCCATTTGGGTATGTAGGCAAAGGACCTTGTCCTTCCAAACCAACCAAACAAAAACATTTTCTTTCTTGTTTCATTAAACAACAAGCTTGTTCATTTTGGTTGCAACAACTAATTTGAACAATTTTATTTCTTTTCTTTTGAGTTCTAAAAAACGAGCGTTTTGACAGTTTACACTTTTTCTTAAAATTCAAGCGAAACTTGAATGAAAAAGGGTGGTTTGACGTATGTCTCTCCTTTCCCCGATCGGATAAACACTTGACGTATGTCTCGTTGCTTAGACGATCGTCATTCTTTTCTAGCTCCCCCAAAATTACGTTTTCTCAATTTCAAATAAAACATGAATGAAAAAGGGTGGTTTGACGTATGTCTCTCCTTTCCCCGGTTGTACGAATGCTTGACGTATGTCTCGTTGCTCGGACAATCGTCATTCTATTTCCAACGCGTCCAACGCACTTTAACCTTTCTTGGTCCCTCGCGACCAATTTTAACATTTCTTGGTCCCTCGCGACCAAATTGAACCTTTCTTGGTCCCTCGCGACCAATTTTAACATTTCTTGGTCCCTCGCGACCAAATTGAACCTTTCTTGGTCCCTCGCGACCAATTTGAACCTTTCTTGGTCCCTCGCGACCAATTTTAACATTTCTTGGTCCCTCGCGACCAAATTGAACCTTTCTTGGTCCCTCGCGACCAATTTGAACCTTTCTTGGTCCCTCGCGACCAATTTTAACATTTCTTGGTCCCTCGCGACCAAGTTGAACCTTTCTTGGTCCCTCGCGACCAATTTGAACCTTTCTTGGTCCCTCGTGACCAATCCAACTTTTCTTGGTCCCCCGTGACCATTTTAAACTTTTCTTGGCCCCCGTGGTCAATTCAAACATTTTACGCCTTTGTGCGTTTTCCAACGGATACCATCGCCTTATTGCGAGTCCGTCCTTTTATCATTTAAATGTTTTACGCCTTTGCGCGTTTATTTTCAACCCTTTACGCCTTGTGCGAGTTTATCGCCTTAATGTGCGTTCGTCTTTTTACGCCTTGTGCGAGTTTATCGCCTTAATGTGCGTTCGTCTTTTTACGCCTTGTGCGAGTTTATCGCCTTAATGTGCGTTCGTCTTTTTACGCCTTGTGCGAGTTTATCGCCTTAATGTGCGTTCGTCTTTTTACACCTTGTGCGAGTTTATCGCCTTAATGTGCGCTTGTCTCCTTCATCATTTAAAGCTTTTACGCCTTTGTGCGTTTTCAAACTTTTTTTCAAGAACTACGTAAGCTTTGAATTCTCCGACTACCGAGAGATACGTAGGAGCAGGATTGTCATCTTGTCAAGCCCATTAATAAAAAAAATCTTTTTTTCTTTTTTCTATTTCATTTGTTTTTATCTCTTTCTTCACCTCACATTATATTTTCTCGTTCCTTTATATATATATATATGATTAAGCATGCAAGCAAAACGTCAAAAGACATTTTAAGCCTAAGCCAACTAAGAGGTTCCCGTTGAGTACAACGGATGTGAGGGGTGCTAATACCTTCCTCTCGCATAATCGACTTTCGAACCTAAAATCTCTTTTCAAGGTAATTTCGAACTTTTTTCCTTTTTTCCCCGAAAAATTAAAAGTTCAGTCGTGATTTAAATTTAGTGATTCAATGCTAGTCAATAGCTTGACATCCGAAATTCGACGCGACACGGCATAATCCGGAGTCTGATGAACACGTTATCATATTCTTTATCATTGAATTCTTAACTTAAGTTCCTAGAGGTATCTGTTACGTTTCATATTTCTTGGGCATATCTAATGCATTCTTTGAATATTCATTCTTAAAACTTAACCTATAAATAGGCTCTTAACTTTGATCATTAAATCTTTCCTTGTGCATACGCACACTTAATCGAGTGCATCTTAAGCTTGTTATCCTATGAGCATTCTCATTGATTCTCATCTTATGCACTTGTAAGTGCTTCTATTCTTTACTATAATTGGTACATTAAAATGCATCACTTAGGGAGAACAATCTCCCAAACATAACTTATGAACTTGTAACCTTAGGCTTAACATTCTCTTAAGCCTTTGCTTGATTATTTGGAAACATCCCATAGCTTAATAACCTCTCTATATCAACTTATGGATTAAGGTATCTATCCCTCATTATTGTACCTTTCCTCATCCTACATTGGTCTAAACATCCTCTAAAAGAACATGCAATTCGGTGGCCGAATTGGCCAATTCGGTGGCCGATTTTTAGCGAGTCAAAAAATGGAGATTTTGCTGTCAAATTCGGTGGCCGAATTTGGGCATTCGGTGGCCGAATTGCTACTGTTCCAAAATGTGATTTCACCATTTTTGGCTTATCCAATCAAGCTCAAACATCATAACAGCTTATGGGAATAAATTCTAATGCATATTGACAGCTTATAACAAGATTAACCAAGGAATTGGCAAGCATAAGGGATTAGGACACTAATTATAAACTTTGCTCATAATACTAAATATACTCAAACTTACACAAGCGGGTTATAAAACCCTAGGGAGCTCACCTCAATCATTGCTTGCTTCCTTGCCAAGTTTTCCCTTCAAATCATAGCTTGATTCCTTCCCTTGCTTCCTTCTCCAACCCTAGCTTTGGTCTTCCTTATTTCCCCTGTTTCTTCTCTTGTTCTAAACTTCCCAAAACCAGCTTGCTAGCAAGAATTTCCGCAAGAATCGGATGAAGAATTGATGGGTTGATGGAGAGGGAGAAGAGGGCGAGTTTGTAGAGAGAGAGAGGGAGGGAATTCAGACTTGTTAGAGAGAGAAAGATAGGAGGAAATGAAGAAAATATCATGGTTTTCCCTTTTTATAAACCTTCCCCTCCAAAACTACCAATTTACGAAATTGCCATTGTTTATAACTTAAACTTCTAACACTGATAACAGTTACATCTAAGCGGGATATTACAATCTACCCCCTTAAAGAAATTTCGTCCTCGAAATTCAGAATTCTCTCATACTACTTTCTTTCCTAATCAAATCCCAGTTCGTCTTACTTATCGGAATCCCTTAGCTTTCCCAACTCTATATAAGTCGATTATATTCGACATTCTCTTCTTTAACTGGAATGCCTGACGTGGATTACACAACTCTTGCGTAGTAGGGTATGTGGTCATCCGAATCATCATATCCTACTCGCTGACTATGTTCCTTGTTCATACACTTCTTGCAATCCTAATCTGGAGTTATCCAGTCCTGACGCTTATACTGAACCTTATAAATCCCTTCATAGTCCATGCAAACTTACTTTGACGACATTAGGTCGTTCTTATTATCCTCAAATAATTCCATCGAATTCTTATATTCGACTTTTACCTCGTATGACGGCATCTTACATATAGGCCTATGTCATGCATTTCCATATAGAATCATCCTTACACTGAAAGCGTCTGATATTGTATACGCGCATGCAAATGCAAGGATCATTCCAACTTCATTTAATATTCTAAGTACAAGCAGGGGTTTCCCCTCTAGCACCTGCTCCTTTCTTCTTGACATCATGATGTGCTACTTATCACAATCATAATCATTAATCTCACTATGGAATTCTTAAGAATTCGCGGAATTCTAACAGATTACTCATGCTCCGCCTTAGTTAGTCTATGGCGTCAACGCGTATCTTAATGACTTAGGAATTATTCTTCATTACTTGGAGTTTGATGATCCTCCATCATTTATGTCACGTCTTATTCTTGTGTTCTAGCCGTAGCGTAAATATTTTATACACCGATAATCCAAACTCATAGGAGTCTAGCCCAAGTGATGAGTGGTATAAACCGTCTCATATATCGTCATATGGTACAATACATAACATATAATTTACATACATGCCGAGTACGTGTACACTACTAATGGGTACACAGTACGCCACATCATTCTTGTCCGACTAACGGGACATCATTCTTGATCTTAACACATTTGAGACACTACCACATCGTTTAGGAATCTTTCTTACTCTTAACTCATTTGGTAACATCCGGGATTTGCCTTTCAACTGGCTTGCCAGGTTTGCCCCGCCAATGTTACTCAACAACACACTTAATCTCATCAATCCCTTAATTCTTTATTTACATTCTGGACGTCAAATTCAAGATCTTAAATATTTTTGACTAAAACGCGTGCGATATCAACAATCCACTTTGATTAGCATCTTATCTCTTTAAACATTACTAGCTGCGTACCTTAGTTACTTATTCATGTCACATAATTGAAAGGAAAGGGCTACACTACTATCTGAGTAGCACAAACACCGTCCAATAAGTACACATTATTAAACATAACCCGGCACATGTGGCATGTTAACATAGCGCGGGTACAATGTTGAATAAACTTACATGCCACTGTATTGTCGTTTCTGATCAAGGCCTCAAATTCAAATATATTATCTTGCAAGCGCAACCTGTACCGTGGTTGGCTCATGCTTAATTCTCTTTAGACTAACTTACTATTCAAGTATACTTGATGTTGTTGAGCTAAAAATGGCTAAATTACCGTTTTAACGTTAACTTCCATTGATTTCAGACTTAATGTGCTAGAATCACATCCTTCTTATTCCTTACCATATTTTCTTAAACTATTTCAATATTCCATTTCTCATGGGTTCCGAGGTTTGAAGTATTCCTCAACTTAACTTCCAAAATTTTCCTTTAGAACTTGTGATATGTTCAAATCGTCTCTACTTACTGCTATTCCGTATTATAAGAAATAAGCACTTAACATCTTCTCGTTCTCCAAGCTTCAGCTTAGCATTGTTCGGTAATTCATCCTTGGATACTACTCCGCTGCGCCACTCTGATCCTTAACAACTCGAGTTAGAATTGAAGCAATACACCACTATTGCCATATTAAATTTCCTTGACCAATCTTACTCATTTATAACTTTGTAGTTACCATAACAAGACCATTTGACGTTATTATTTCTCTAGTGGTTTAAACCATCTACTTAACTTATAGATTAGTCATCACCTGACCTTGTGTTTCCTTCCAGACATAACCATGTACTTACTTTCCGGATAATACACCTAAACCTATAAATGGTTTTCAGCAACTGTTACGAGCCCAACAATGCTCCTATCAACGGCTCATACTCTGGTTCTAACTATACTCTCCATATTCTGAATTCTGTAACCATCCCTTGGTTAGCTCACTAATTTAATCGTTAAAACATTGCAGAAAACCTGACTGAAGCATATCTGAGGCAACTTAAGTTCACGCACAATCACTTGTGGCAACTCTTGAAAACATTCTATGACTTCTGGAAATCCACATCTTTTATATATATAGAATCCACTAAGGGTTTGAGTCCCGTTACTAGTCGCTCTATCTTTATCCGTAAGGATTTCATATCCATAATCTTTCCGAGACAACTTCGGTCTCCATAACTCTATCCTGTCCCTTAAGTTACCCCTTCGAGTTTCTATGGAACAATCCGTCTTGAAAGAGATTCAAACTCTTATTGGTTCTCCTGCATGCCCAAACATAAGGTACGTCTCGTCGAGCACCAGATTAATCGATCTTAAACTTCTGCACTTATTATTATCTATTGGATTCCTCCAGTAACTTGTTATTGTATTCTCAATTCAATCTTGATCTTATTAGCCGAATGATTCTTCATATAGTTTGAACAACCCCAAAGTCTGCACATTCTACCACCTTGAGGAGCATACTAAGGTGATTACTTCCGACTTTCCAGAATAATTATGTAAGGAAATCCATCAATTGAACATAGAACTTCTTACATTAACACAACATTACTTGCGTACTAGTGCCGATCTTTCTGATGATAAAACCTCAAAATGCTTCCCGGCTAGAATTTCCGATTATCCTTCAAAATACTGATCTACCTTAATCTTGTGTTGGCGTAAACTTGTCTTCTTTATCCAATCAAGGAAAAATCTATACTGTTCATCTAATTAAGGGTGTTCAACTTTGTTCGTCCATCAGTTCGCCAAATTCCAACAACTTATTATTCAATATCCACCCTTCATTGAATAAAATTTCAGTTAAACTTAGCTTATTTCCAATCTCCTTACTAATAGAACACATCTGAATATCTGATTCTCACTTCAACATGCAACAGGTCTTATTATTAGCTCTTATTCACCCATCGTAGTCCTTAGGTTGCATATCATCTTCTCTCCTCAATTCACAAATCCGGCATTTATGGTTCGGGAGGTGCGGCTAATCTGATGGGGTTAACTTACTTGCGATTCACGCTCAATGACCACACTTGAGTGGTTAGTTTCATTTGTCCAGATGATTCGCTTAATCCATAATTAATTCTCTTAACTATGTGCTCAGAATCATTACTTAGTCCACACTTCACTTTAATTTCTCAAACTGCGGTTCCAAGTCATTCCTTATAGTATCCCATAATTCCATATTCCTTATTTCTTCCACAGACGAGGCATCGTTCAACTGCGCGTCCAACTTGGTTGAGATGCTTCACCTTACTTCTTAAATATCTCTTATGTTTCTGAAATCTTATCACTAACAGGCTTCGCTATCTCTTGGTTGATGACCACCATTTGGCACGAATACTTCTTCGCCAATTCCGTCTTAAAATTCTGACACCTTAATCTTCGCCCTTCATAAACTTTATTCCTCCTTGGTCACATTCAGCTCTCGGACATTTATCCTAACTGTCATATACTAGATTGAGTTGATCAGACTCAACTAGATGTGACCTTTAGAACAATATCCGGAACCCAATGGTCCCACTACTTTATTGAATTTTTTAATAACCCAAGGCACGGTCTGAATCGACCTGCTCTGATACCAATTGTAACACCCATACTAAATTATCTAGAATATTTAGCATGTGTATTAGTCTGATACCGGATACATTAAAATTTTCAATAATAAACATATATACAAACTACTGAATGAGTACAATTGGCTCGTTTATACAATTATCCAAATATCATAAAATACATTTTCATATACTTATACATTCTGTAAACCTCCTGAGCTTGTCCATGACGAGCAACTGCACTCCATCCAGCGTCTTCCTGAAGATCTTCATGAACATCTCTTGCTAACCTGTAAACCTGCACCAGAAGGATTGGGATGAGACATAATGTCTCAGTGAGCTCCGGCCCAACCTACTGTTGGCAACCACGGGGGAAACCTAGGGTCGCCGTGCCTACTCTTAGCAATCTTGGGGATACCTACGATCGCTGTCATTCTCTACATAATTCGCGATCAAGGGGAAACCTAGGATCGCTACATGTCTTAGCCATATGCTTATCATAATCTTATCTTAAACTTATCTTATACTTGTCATATACATAACCTTATGCTTAGTGATCGAGGGGGAATCTATGATCACTTGCTGTTATCTAACGACTACTTTGTCTTAACTCTTAGCACATAGCACGTATACATATTCATATTCGTATTCATAATCATCTTTTCATATCATAAAGTTAGAAGTTAGCGTTGAACAAACATTATTATCTGAGTTCATTTTACGGAGTGCATCCGGGTGGAGTAACCCCGAAGTACATCTCCCATCATACCAGTGAAATTCCTATCATATCAGGCTAACACCGGACTCCTCTTATCGTTGTGTGGACAACTCTCTCGATGAAGTCCCATCCGGCGAATCCCGGAGTCTGCTGAACACAACTTAACTTTGCATGTAGACAACCCTCTCAGAGAAGTCCCATCCGGCGTATCCCGGAGCCTGCTGGACATGCTTAATCTTTTAAACATACGTGTGGACAATCCTCTCGGAAGAGTCCCATCCGACGTATCCCGGAGCCTGCTGGACACGTTTAACATATCTTATAACTTACGTGTGGATAACCCTTTCGGAGAAATCCCATCCGGCATAATCCGGAGTCTGATGAACACGTTATCATATTCTTTATCATTGAATTCTTAACTTAAGTTCCTAGAGGTATCTGTTACGTTTCATATTTCTTGGGCATATCTAATGCATTCTTTGAATATTCATTCTTAAAACTTAACCTATAAATAGGCTCTTAACTTTGATCATTAAATCTTTCCTTGTGCATACGCACACTTAATCGAGTGCATCTTAAGCTTGTTATCCTATGAGCATTCTCATTGATTCTCATCTTATGCACTTGTAAGTGCTTCTATTCTTTACTATAATTGGTACATTAAAATGCATCACTTAGGGAGAACAATCTCCCAAACATAACTTATGAACTTGTAACCTTAGGCTTAACATTCTCTTAAGCCTTTGCTTGATTATTTGGAAACATCCCATAGCTTAATAACCTCTCTATATCAACTTATGGATTAAGGTATCTATCCCTCATTATTGTACCTTTCCTCATCCTACATTGGTCTAAACATCCTCTAAAAGAACATGCAATTCGGTGGCCGAATTGGCCAATTCGGTGGCCGATTTTTAGCGAGTCAAAAAATGGAGATTTTGCTGTCAAATTCGGTGGCCGAATTTGGGCATTCGGTGGCCGAATTGCTACTGTTCCAAAATGTGATTTCACCATTTTTGGCTTATCCAATCAAGCTCAAACATCATAACAGCTTATGGGAATAAATTCTAATGCATATTGACAGCTTATAACAAGATTAACCAAGGAATTGGCAAGCATAAGGGATTAGGACACTAATTATAAACTTTGCTCATAATACTAAATATACTCAAACTTACACAAGCGGGTTATAAAACCCTAGGGAGCTCACCTCAATCATTGCTTGCTTCCTTGCCAAGTTTTCCCTTCAAATCATAGCTTGATTCCTTCCCTTGCTTCCTTCTCCAACCCTAGCTTTGGTCTTCCTTATTTCCCCTGTTTCTTCTCTTGTTCTAAACTTCCCAAAACCAGCTTGCTAGCAAGAATTTCCGCAAGAATCGGATGAAGAATTGATGGGTTGATGGAGAGGGAGAAGAGGGCGAGTTTGTAGAGAGAGAGAGAGGGAGGGAATTCAGACTTGTTAGAGAGAGAAAGATAGGAGGAAATGAAGAAAATATCATGGTTTTCCCTTTTTATAAACCTTCCCCTCCAAAACTACCAATTTACGAAATTGCCATTGTTTATAACTTAAACTTCTAACACTGATAACAGTTACATCTAAGCGGGATATTACAAGTATCTTATAAGTATTCGATAAAATATTAAATTAAAATAATTAATTATGATACTTCGTGATACATATCCGAGAGTATCCGAGGAAAAATTCTAAAAATATTAAAATACCACCAAAAAATTCTAAAAATCAAATAAAACTAATGCAAATTTTTTTGGATTTTTCTGAGAATATGAAAGATTAAAAAATTGAAAAATGATCGTTGATTTTTTTCTGATTTTCTGGGGAAGTTTCGGAGCAATCTGATCAAGTAGCCCAAAAACCAGACTTTTGACTAAGAACAGCTAACATTAATGACCTAAAACAGAAGGATGAGAGTTAGGAAGATTAATATGATCATTAAACTAGTTATCCATGTTACAAACAAACTTAGAATTTGTGTTGATACGGTTCGGTTTATATAATCTGAAATGTTTTTCCCTTGAAAAATGATTTTTAAGGGGTGTTTGGATTCTATAATCCAAAAAAAGAAGGAATACGCCCTATTTTTTTGAGGTTTTCAGATTATAAAATCAGAATTGGTGAAAAACTCATTTTTTTTCACCCCATAACAAAGGAAAAACTGATTTCGGATTCTAAAATCTGAAAATCACATGGGCATTTTCGTAAAATACATAGGGCGCTCAAAGGTAGAATTCATAGTAAAAAAAAAGTCTTGGGTTCAAAGGACTTAGAGAATAGAATGACAATAAATTGGAGGCTTTTACTTTTCCCACCCTATTGTATTCTCACGCGCCTTATTTTTTTTTCCAAAAATATCCTTTGTTTGAATTTCATAATCCGAACTTAGTTTGGATTATAAAATCCGAAACGTTCTTAAATTGTTGGAACATAGAGCACCTTGGAGATGTTTGTGTAATCTCTCTAAAACCACATTTCAGATTTTATAATCCGAAAACCTTTTAGTCATTTCGGATTATAAAATCTGAAAAGTGTCAAACACCCCATAAAAGCCTAACTTTGGCGTAGAAAAAGGTAAAACAAAAGGATAAGTTCGGATTATATAATCCATAATCTCATAAAACATTTTAGATTATATAATCCGAAATGTATCAGTACAGAAACAAAGACATTGTTTTTCTCTGAGACATGTATATGGTAAAAACAGAGACGTTATATAATCCAAATGATATATACATGCATTCGTGATCGTATAAAATAAATACTTAAATAAAAACGATAAGAAACAACACAATTTTCAAACATTAAATTTAAAACTGAAATTATCCAATTGTGACAAAACAAACTGTCGCGTCGAATTTCGGATATCAAGCTATTGGGAAGCGTTGAATCACTAATTTTAAATCACGACTGAACTTTTAATTTTTCGGGGAGAAAAGGAAAAAAGTTTGAAATTACCTTTGAAAAAGAGATTTTAGGTTCGAGAGTCGATTATGCGAGGCGAAGGTATTAGCACCCCTCACATCCGTTGTACTCAACGGGAACCTCTTAGTCGACTTAGGCTTAAAATGTTTTCAAAGTTTTGCTTGCGTGTTTGAATATATAAAAAGGGAAAAAGAAAATATGATACGAAGGGAAAAAAAGAAGTTTTTTATTAACGGGCTTGACAAGATGTCGATCTTGCTCCTACGTATCTCCCGGTAGTCGGAGAATTCAAAGCGTACGTAGTTCTTTGGTAGGAAAAAAAAATTTGTATGTTGGTTCGTTTTAGTTAAAAAAGATTTGAAAACGCTCAGAGGCGTAAAACGTTTAAATGATAAGAGAGACGAACGCACGTTAAGGCGATAAACTCGCACAAGGCGTAAAAGTTTTAAAATGATAAAAAAAAGACGGGCGCACATTAAGGCGATAAACTCGCACAAGGCGTAAAAGGCTGAAAAAGGAAACGCGCAAAGGCGCGAAAGGTTCGAATTGACCACGAGGGCCAAAAAAAAGTTCAAAAATGGTCACGGGGGACCAAAGAAAGGTTAAGTGTGCTAGACGCGTCGAAGGTGGAATGACGATTGCCCGAACGACGAGACATACGTCACGCATTCGTGCAACCGAGGTTTGGGGAGACATACGTCAAGCCATTCCTTTTTCATTCAAGTTTTGCTTTGTTGAAACTCAAAGGAATCTCAAAGGGAACCAAACACTTGGTTAAAAGGAAAGTTGTAAAAAAAGAAATCACGAACAAATTTGTTGTTCGAGTTTATTGTAAATCATGAACATCACTTGTTGCTTAAATTATTGAAACTCAAGAACAAGTGTTTATTCAAGTTTGAAAGATAAACAAAAATCATAAAAACATGCATAAATTTGGAAAGTGCACAAGTTCGGCTCAATTTGAGTTTGGTTTAAAAAGAGTGAGCAAGCTCGGCTCAAGTTCATGTTTTGATTGAAAATCATGAACAACGTGGTTGTTCAAGTTTGGTTTTGAAAATAAACGAACTTAGCTTATTGCTCAAGCTTGATGTTGAAAATTCTAGAACATAACTTGTTATGCAAGTTACTCAAAATTAAATGCACGAACTTGTAAAATTTCCAAAGTCATGCAAAATTCTTGATGTGGTTTGAACAAAAATACATTTTAACCCTCTTTAGGTTCTGAATCAAGGGTTGGAAACCACAAAAATTTGGCCTTTGGAAGCCTGATTCATGTTCTGAGTTTCACATACTTCGCAGAGCAACCAGAACTTGGCTCTGCGAAGTCCGGTTCTGATGTGGTCGCTCTGCGAACATTACTTTGCTCTGCAAAGTATGCGAAAAATTGAACTCAGAAGCTGGTTCTGAACAGAAGTTCAGAAACTGCTCCTGAGCAAGCTTCAGAACCTTAAGGGGGTTAAAAAGCTTTGCTAATTTGGAAGAAAAGGAGTATAACAACTCAGTTTTAGCACTTGGTCACTTTGAGATTCCTTTTGAGTTTCAAAAGGGGTTTTTGTACAAAAATGAAATTTAACAAAACAAAAGATGCAAACAGCAAATCAAAATGAAATATAAGGACTTTAGGATACTTACATAACTCCTAGCAATGCTTGTGCAAGAGGTAGGAAGTGGCTTGCTTGATTGATTAGAGGTTATGGACAAATAGCTCTAATTGGTTTGGCTTTGAGTTGAACTATTTTTCTACTCTCACAATGTTGCAATGTAGTGTGTTTTGGTGTAAATTTCGTGTGTGTTGTGTGTATTCTTCTAGTGTTTGAAGATGTGTGAAATCCTTGGGCAAGGCATCCCTTTTTATAGGCCAAAAACCAAATCTATGCAATGATGGAAAAATCTATAGAACCTAGCTGATTTGTGGGCTAAATCCAGGCTAAATTGCTTTGCATTTAATGCTAAAGGATAGAAGTTACTTTGCCTTGTGCCAAGGGTCAAGACCTTGACTGATTTCAGCCACAAATGCAACTGAACCTAGAATGCAATGACGAGAAAAAACTGAAAAACAGGGCAGCTTGCAATTGTGTGATCCTTGGGATCAATCCTTGCAATCTTGGAAGGTCAAGCAATGAAAACGTGTACTGCCATGTACAGAGAGATTGGGGGAAGCAAAAAGAGCATGTGGGCTGGTGTGTGGGAGGAGAAATCCAGCTGAAAACAGGGCACGCCAAACAGCTTTTTGGGCAAGAAAACCACTTGTGTTTGACTGGTTTTGGTGGAGAAATAAGGAAGGAAAGGGATCAAGCAGCTGGCTGGCAAGCTCAGGTTGGATGATAGGTCAATTGGGAGGGACAAGAGCTGACCAAGGGCAGCCAATTTGCTTGAGCACATGCTAGGTTGGAAGAAAATCCTTCTTTCCTCAACCTTTAATGTCACACCTTAATCCTTGCTTTGTGCACTCAATCAGACACAATTGATGATCATAACAATAATAGATAATAATAACAATAACTAAAATGAAAACAAAAGCAAGATAAATCAAAAAAAATAAAATTCTGCAGAAATTTCGCAGAGGTCGCAGTGCGAAGGCAACTTCGCAGTGCGAACTCCCCTTTTTTTGAATTTTTTGTATTTTCTTAAAAAATAAAAATAAATAATAATAAAAACAATAATGATAAAAATGATGAAAATAACAAGGATGGTAAATGATGAAAATGATAATGGAAATAAAAATAGTAATAGTAATAAAGATAATAATATTAAATGATGAAAAAGATAATATATTATTAATTAAAAATAATGATAAATGATAAATAATAATAATAAAACATTGATAAAAAGAAGATAATATTACTAAAAACAATAGCAAATGATATTAATAAGGATAATGATAATGTTAATAATAATGATGATGGGGATACATATTAATAATAAAAATAAAAATCTAAAAATAAAGACAAAATAATAAAAGGTAAATAAATAAGAAAAATTGAAAATTACAAACAGAATGAGAAATAATAATATGATAATAATTAAGAAAAATATGAGTCAAAAAATGGGGTATGACAGATGCCCCTATTTAAGTTTCTTCGCCCCGGAGATTGAAAGTGAAATTTTGAAATTGACGGGTCGAAGAGACTTAAATATAAAGTACACCATTTTTGACTGAATATTTTTCTCGAATTGAAAATGCTATGAATGTATGCATGCAATGCTGCGAATGCTCGTAATGCAAGTGTGAATGCAAAGATGGTAAAGATGACCCGACTGGGGATAAGAAGAGACAAAGGGATACCCGGGTTCGTTAAAGAAACGGGATCCGACTTTACTGGGGAACATGGTTCCACTGGGGGAAAAGTTGTCTACTACCGGAATGATAGCTTAATGAAGACAAAAGATCAAGGTTACTTTGGTGGTTTCACCGGGGATTTCATCTTACCTACTACCGTTATGATGGTAGCTTAATGAAGATAAGAGAAGACAGAGTATGCTAAACACTGGGGAAGAATATTTTACCTACTACCGTGGTGACGGCAGCTTAATGAAGGTAAAACATACACATCAGCTGTTCGGGTTGTATTCCGGACTGCCACTGACGACAGGATAAAAGATAAATGTCAGCTGTTCGGGTTGTTGCCGAACTTGCCACTGACGACATGATAAAAAGGTAAATGTCAGCTGTTCGGGTTGTTGCCGAACTTGCCACTGACGACAGGATAAAAAGATAAATGTCAGCTGTTCGGGTTGTTGCCGAACTTGCCACTGACGACAGGATAAAAAGTAAATGTCAGCTGTTCGGGTTGTTGGATAAAAAGTAAATGTCAGCTGTTCGGGTTGTTGCCGAACTTGCCACTGACGACAGGATAAAAAGTAAATGTCAGCTGTTCGGGTTGTTGCCGAACTTGCCACTGACGACAGGATAAAAAGATAAATATAAAAAGAAAATGTCAGCTGTTCGGATTGTTGCCGAACTTGCCACTGACGACAGGATAAAAGATAAATGGCAGCTGTTTGGATTATTGCCGAACTTGCCACTGACGACAAGAAATAAAATTGAATGTCAACTGTTCGGGTTATTACCGAACTGCCATTGACGACAAGCAATAAAATTGAGTGTGTGCACAAGCTGCTCGGTAAAGAACTGTCACTTGGCAACAATACTGGGGAATATGCACAAGCTGTTCATTGAAGAACTGCCACTTGGCATAAAGACATAATAAAAGATGCGCAAGTTGTTCGTTTGAACTGCCACTTGGCATAAAAGGTGACATCTCTGGACCAGACAGACTGGGGACGGCACTTGGGGAAAAGGAGTTCACGAATTGTTCATGATTGATTGGTGAGACTCATGGTGGTTAGAGCAACCATGTATGAATGATATTGTAGTATGTTGTATGCACAAATGCACGTATGCATGAATGTATGAATGTATGAATGTACAAACACATGAATGTACAAATGTACAGATGTATGAATGTACCAATGTATGAATGTACGAATGTACATGTGTATGAATGTATGACTCTCACTAGGGATGACGTGTGAAAGATTGACTTGCAATGGGGGATACACAAATCGTTCGTTAAAGAACTGCCCCTTGGTATAAGAATACGATGAAAGTATGCACAAGCTGTTCGTTAAAGAACTACCGCTTGGCGACAAAGGAGGTTGACATCACTAGACCAGACAGACTGGGGATGCCACTCGACTGATTTGATTTATTGCATGATCGATAAACTTGGTGAAACAAAATTTAGACCGGTAAAATGAACAGTGGACCGACGTTGTATTGCAAATACTAGGTGATCTTTAATGGGGATGATACCACAGGGGATACATCCAAAAATTGACGGGGTAAAGCCGCAATAGCTGATAAAAAGATAAAAAGATAAATACCTCACGGGGAGATTGTTAATCCGCTAGGGGATCGTGCTAATCCGTTGGGGAGAAGAACTGATGATTCCGCCGGGGATACTTATGCTTTGGTTGGCAAATCTTTGCCTGAATCGTCCTTTCGGGCTCTCGATTCACTGGGGATATTCCCTTATGATTCACTGAGGACTTTGTTGGGGAATCCCTTTTAGCAATTGACCATGTTCGGCCTGCGAAGCTTCATCCGTTTTCGGGACAGACATCGACGTACACTTCAAATATTCATGAGTTCAGAAGGAATGTGTTTGTTATTTTATAAAAAGATAAAAGACTCATAAAATAAATTTTGAAAAAGAAGTTTTGTTTTAAAAGTACTATCATCAAGAATAAAAATGAATGAATAGAATAAAAATGGGAATTTTGATAAAAGGTAAAAGCATGCTGGGACATGAAATTTATTAATGGGGTGGTAGCCTGCCAAAGGCGTGGCTCCTTTGTGATCTTGTTCGGGATTGCTGATGACAATTGGGCTTTTTGTAGGGGACCGAGGAATGTCAATGACGACTGGGTTTTTTGTGAATTATAGGGGAGTGTCAAGCATGGTTGGGCCCTTTGAATAATTGTGCACTGGGCATAGTTGGGTTTTGGTTTAAAATTGTGGGTGCCAACAAAAATTGGGCTTTATTTGTTGGGTGCCAATGAATATTGGGCTTTGGTTTTGTTTGGATGCCGAGCGAGGTCGGGCTTTGTGATTGGATGCCGAGCGAGGTCGGGCTTTGTTGATTGGATGTCGAGCGAGGTCGGGCTTTGTTGATTGGATGCCGAGCGAGGTCGGGCTTTGGTTATGTTGGGATGCCGAGCGAGGTCAGGCTTTGATTATGATTGAATGCCGAGCAAGGTCGGGCTTTGTTGTGATTGTATGTGTGTGTGCCAATGAAAATTGGGCTCTTTGTGAGTTGTAACTCCACTGGGGAATGCCAATAAAAATTGGGCTTTATTTGTTAGTAGGTGCCAATGATGCTTGGGCTTTGGTCAGTTATGTTGGTGAGTGCCAATGAAAATTGGGCTTTGGTCGGTTAGGTGCCAATGAAAATTGGGCTTTTGTTGGAAATGTGAGGAATGCCAATGACGACTGGGCTTTTTGTAGGAAATATGAGGAATTGCCAATGACGACTGGGCCTTTTGGGTTTGCCAATGAAAATTGTAGTTGTGATTGCCAATGCAATTTGGGCTTCATTTGTGAGTAGGTGCCAAACAATGGTTGGGCTTTGTTTTGGAATTTGTGTTTGGGATGCCAATGAAAATTAGGCTTTGGGTGCGCCAATGATGATTGGGCTTTTGTGGTGTGCCAATGAATATTGGGCTTTATGGTGTGCCAATGAATATTGGGCTTTTGGTTTGGGTGCCGAGCGAGGTCGGGCTTTTGTTGTTTGGATGCCGAGCGAGGTCGGGCTTTTTGTGATTGATTGCCGAGCAAAGTCGGGCTTTTTGTTGTTTGGATGCCGAGCGAGGTCGGGCTTTTTGTGATTGGTTGCCGAGCGAGGTCGGGCTTTTTGTGATTGGTTGCCGAGCGAGGTCGGGCTTTGGTTTGTACAGGCAATTTGATATTCCCATTAATCCAAGATTGCACTAAACACAAAATTTATATCACACAGCTCAAGTTAAAAACATGTTTATCAATGAACCAACCTAACACACATTTTTGTTAAGTAAATGAATAAATTGAATATTAATTGTGGGGGTAATGAACACTCATCCAGCAAGTTTGCTAACATTCCGATCAAGTTATGTGTCCATCTAATCATCGTTTCTAAAAGCACAAAAGCATTGATCACAAGGTCTTCGAGGGTTGTAATTTGGCTTGGTTACAAAAGAAATGTCATTTGTGGGGAAATTGAATTCAAAAGGCCAAGCAAAGAGGAACATTCTTTCTAATTACACACTTCCCCCTTATTCAATCACAACCTTTGGTGATTTTACAAATATTTGTCTTTGATCTTTGACAACTTTTTGATTTATTGATTTTTTCCTTTCCTTTTCTCTTTGAGATTTCTTGATTTGTTTTTCTTTCTTTTTTTTCTTGTTTGTCAAGATCAATTTAAGAAATTCACCATTTACTTGACACATAACCTCCCTTTTTCCCAACTTAGTTCAAGATGATACCCTAATTGAATGTTCCTTTTTCTTTTGGCAAAGGACAATAATCATGATGGTTTAAGGGTTCAAAATGAAAGAAAAAGATCAGAATTCAAAAATGGTTTAACTATGAACCGAATTTTTTTTACAAACTCCGGCAATTTCATTAAGCAATTGAGCTTATGAAAGTTGGCAGTTCATAGTTAATGATTCTGATTCATTAGGCTCAAAGGGGCTAACAAATACTCACTTCTCACAGAGTGAGCTATTTGTGGTCAAGTGTTTTTACTCATATTCAAAAAAAAAAAAAAACGCCTCGATCATGTCAATGCTTTTATACAATTTAAAACAACATTTAGATTTAACATAAAAAGATCGAGTTAAACAAAAAATGCCGGTCTCCTGCATATGTATAGTGATGATTTTGAGGATTCCTCACATTTTGGCTGGTTCTAAATGGTTCACCGAATAAACATATTAAAAACACAAACTGTATGGTATAACTTTTGTACTAAGTACATGTGGTGCCAATGAGAATTGGGCTTTGTTTGAAATTGTATTTGTGAATGCCAATGAAAATTGGGCTTTGATTGGACGTCGAGCAAGGTCGGGCTTTGGATGGAAATGTGGGTAGAAAGGCTGCAGTAGCCCGGGGGAAGGTAACCTCGGGTTGAGGAACCAGAGTCTCTTAAAGAGTAGTGGGAATAGGGATGGATTCCTCACCAAAGTTGAGAGGCATGCCCCAAGTACAACCGGGGGGCCTAGTGTTATATGTGTAGGTTGTTTTGGGACAACGAGCTTGTAACACCCATACTAAATTATCTAGAATATTTAGCATGTGTATTAATCTGATACTGGGTACATTAAAATTTTCAATAATAAATACAATATATAACTACAGAATGAGTACAAATAGCTCGTTAATACAAATAACCAAATATCATTTACAAATTACATTCTCTTATACATAGATAATCTGTCAACCTCCTGAGCTTGACCTTGACGAGCATCTGCACTCCGTCCAGCACCTTCCTGAAGATCTTCATCTGAGAACCACTTGGCTACCTGAAAAACCTGCACCAGAAGGATAGGGATGAGACATAATGTCTCAGTGAGCTCCTACCCTACCTACTGTTGGCAACCTCGGGGAACCTAGGGTCGCCGTGCCTACCTCGGCAATCTTGGGGATACCTATGATCGCCAAGTCTTAACCTCACCCATAGTGGGCTATCTGACTGATCCTGCTAAACTGTGTAGTCATAAACTGGACTACATCCTGCTAAACTAGTGATCAAGGGGAAACCTAGGATCACTATCTGATAACTGATACTGAATAGTCCTGAGAACTAGACTATATCCTGATAACTGGGTGATCGAGGGGAATCTAGGATCACCGCCTGATATCTGGTTATCTGATTCTTGTCTGATAACTATTCTCTGTCTGATAACATAATAAAATAATAACTGATAAATGTCTTATGTTAGCTGTTAGCGTTGAACAAACATTATTATCTGGGTTCATTTTACGGAATGCCCCCGGGTGGAGTAACCCCGAAGCACATTCCCCTGATAACCGGTGAAAATTCCTATCATATCAGGCTAACACCGGACTCCTCTTGTCGTCGTGCGGCTATCCTTGCGGAATAACACGTCCCACTGGCGTGAACCTCCTGTGTCCCACTGGCGTGAACAGCAGAAGACACGACTTAATAATAATCTTAACTTACGCGTATACCTCCCGTGTCCCACTGGCGTGAACGACGGAAGACGCGAACAAATAATCTTTAATCTTATGCATGAACCTTTCATGTCCCACTGGCGTGGACGATGAAAGTCACGACTTTAGGGTAATAATCTTAATCTGAACTCTACGTGTACCATTCGTGTCCCACTGGCGTGAACACCGAAGGCCACGGATTAACTTGCTAATTCTTGTACTCTTAACCTATATAAGGTTCTAGACTTAAAGCCTATATCATTTTTGAACTTGCTTGCATCTAGTCGTGTATGGTAAACTGCTTAGTAAGGGATAATTCCCAAAACTAGTTCTTATAATCTCTATAATGACTTGAGGATTAAGTTATGTATCCTCTCAACTTATGCCTATCCTCACCCTATAATGTTGGTTTAAACCTCTTAAGGATAGGTCTTTATATGCTCTCTAACAATGCTTGATCATTACACGTCGATCCTTAAGTCCGAAGCAGTTTTGAATAGCCGAAACGGAGCAAGAAAAAGATGAAAAATTAGGTCATCCTGTCCAGCCCAAAATCGTGACACGATTGGGCAATCGTGTCACGATTTCTTACCCAGAAATCGTGTTTGGCACTGCCTGTGAAATCGTGACACGATTGATAAATCGTGACACGATTTTACCTGCAGTTGGACAGTTTTTGGCAAGTTTAAAACGTGATTTTCACCAATTCAGCTTATTCAAACATACCCAGACATCATAGCAACTTAAATTATAAATTCAAAGACATAACAACAGGTTTCAACACATAATGATCAAGAATTGTTATCTAAGTCAACCTAGGGTTCAAAGTTCATAACTTGCTTAAAAAGCTAAAACTCTTCAACTTACTTAATCGGGTTATAAAACCCTGTGGAGCTCACCTTAATCCTCCTATTGGTGCTTGCTATCTCTGATTCCCAAAACCTTGGCTTCACTCTACTACTTTCTCTTGATATCTTCCTTGTTCTTCTTTTCTTTCCTTCACTCTAGTTTCCAACACAAGTTTGCTTGCAAGTGCTTCCTCACAAGAATTGGAATGGAGTTGATGTGTTATGGCAAGAGAGTGGGGAGGACGTGTGTTTGGAGAAGGAGGAAGGAGAGGAGCTGATCTCTAGAAGTGTGTAGAGAATGAGAAAATAGTATGGGAAATATCTTGTTCCCACATTTAAAACAATCTCCCCCTTTAAGCCTTATTTACCATTGTGCCATTGCTTAATATTAACAAATTGCCATGCTTGCTTATTGACTTCTAGCACGATTAACTGGTTCTTAGAAGCGGGATGTTACAATCTACCCCCCTTAAAGAAATTTCGTCCTCGAAATTTAGAATCCACTATCATACATGAAAGAATCTCTCACACTACTTCCATTACTTGTTCGAAACTCCAGTTTGTCTTGCTTATCGGAATCCCTTGGATTTCCAATTCTATACGTCGAATATACTCGACAACTTTTCCTTTAACTAAAGTCTCAAATACTTTACTGGATAATCTCATCCTCCTCAAATTTTCACTTTTAAGGGGTTCTCTGCACTGCATCTAATTCCCATGAATTATTATCTTTAACTTTCGTCTCGCACGACGACAACTTACTTATAGACTTATATCACCATTTCATATAGAATTATCCTTACACCGAAAACATCTGATATTATACACGCACATGCAAATGTAAGAAGTATTCTAACTTTGATAGCCCAAGACTCATAGGAGTCTAGCCCAAACGATGAATGGTATAAGTCGTCTTACATTTATCACATAATATGATTCGTAGCATATAGTTTGTATATATAAGCGAGCACGTGTACACTACTGACGGGTACACAATACATCACCTCATCTTTGTCCGACTAACGGGACATCATTCTTAATCTTAACATATTTGAGGTACTACCTCATTAATTAGGAATCTTTTCTTACTCTTAACTCGTCTTGTAACATCCGGGATTTGCCTTTCAACTGGCTTGCCAGGTTTGCCCCGCCAATGTTACTCATGTTTATCTCTTGAGTTTACATCAACTCGTAAATTACTGTTACATTCTATCAGCATCGCAAACTTATTTTCTCATTCTGGACGCTGAATTTCAAGATCCTTGTTTTCAAAAGAAAACTCCACTGGAGTACTACCAAAATAGCACACTTTAAATCCTTTAATCAAAACCTGAACCTACGTAGCCCCTTTACTGTAGACTACGAGTGACTTTTAATCCGCATAAAAGTTCTTCTTCTTTTTCTAGTGAACATTAGGTACATTCATTTCCGAACTCTTCTGCCAAGCTATGATGATATCAATAAATCTGTTCCGGTAAAAACCTTCATACTTACACATTCCTGATTGTGAACCACCATTGCAAAAACACGTCACATAACTGAAAATCTGCTACACTACTATCTGAGTATTTTAAGTATTACCTGATAAGTATATATAATACTAATATAACCTGATACATGTGACATGTTAACATAACGAAATACCACATGGATTAAACTCATATGTCACTGCGTTGACGTTTTCTGATCAACGCTTCTTTTTCAAAGTATCATCTTGCAAGTACAACCGTTACTGATATTACTTTATGCTTGATCATGTTGATTAAACATTACTCTTCAAGTCCACTTAAAGTTACTGGGCTAAATTAGCTAATTTACCGTATTAGCGATGACTTTCCTTGCTCTAGACTTATTATGCTAAAAGCATATTCTTCTCATTCTTATCACAGAATCCCAAACTGCTTCGATTTCCGTTTCTCTTGTATTTCGAGGTTTGAAATATCCCTCGGCTTAACTTTTAAAATTTCCTCCTAGAACTTATAACAAGTTCGAGTCGTCACTGCTCACTGATATTTTGTGGTTCAATAATTGGGCGCTTACTGCCTTTCTGTGGTTCAACTGACAAGGACTTTACAAGCATCCTTGTTCTCTAAGCTTCAGCTTAGAATCGTTCATTAACTCATCCTTAAATCACCTTTCCGCTGCGCAACTCTGATTTAAACAATTCACTTTGGAGGAGGGGTAATACACCATTATCAAATACTCTGGCTAACTTGTTCTTTAATGACTCATAGTTATCACAGCAAATTCATCTTACATTCGTTGATTCTCTTATGGCTTAAACCACCCGTAGAACTTACTGTTTGGTCATCATTTGACACTGTGTTTCCTTTTGGACATAAACCATATACTTACCTTCACGATAAAACGCCAAAACTTATAAACGGTTTTCGGCAACTGTTACGAGCCTAACAAAGCTCCTATCCACGGCTCATACTCTGATTCCTACTCATTCTCCATGTCCTGATTCCTGTGACCATCTCATGGTCAATCCAATTTATATTTTCGTTTTAACATTATAGAAACCGACCTCAAGGTACACCTGGAGTAGTTTAAATTTCAAACTTAAAACACTTGTGGCAACTTCTAAAAGGACTTATGGTTTCGGAAGGTTCACGTCTTCATTCACTGGATCCACTGAGGGTCTAAGTCCCATTACTAATCGTTCTATATCTATCCATAAGGATTTCATACCCACAAACTTTCTTAGACAACTACGGTCTCTATGGTTTTACCATACCTCTTAAATTACCTTCGAATCTTTCCAGTTAATTGATCTTGAGCTTCAAAACCTCATCATTATCTTTTGGTTTCATTCAACAACTCAATACTGCATTCACACTAGGAGATCTCTTCAGCTTCTAGTATAACTGTGGAAAGAAACTCATCAGTTGAAAACTTAAGACTCATTGGCATTAACTACAATCTTAACCTTTCGTCTTTAGGACGACCCTTCGTACAATAAAGTCTCAATATGATTTCTCGGCTAAAATTCCGATTATCCTTCACAACTGGTCTACTTTAATCTCGGGTTATCTTGAACTTGCCTTCTTCGTCCAATCGAGGGAATCCAACTTACTATTTGATATCCTTCATAGGGACTCACTACTTGTTGTCGAGCTTGTGATTCTCGTAAAAAGCATCCCAATGACTCATAGTAAGGAAGGTAATCTGATTCACCGGTCTTGGCATAAAACTTTCCATCGGACTTATCTTGTTTCAAATCTGCTTACCAAATAGAACATATCCTGAAACACGCTTCGGTGTGCAACATGTATTATCATTTCAACTTACTCATCCATTTTGGGTCCTAGATTGCATACCATCTTCCCTTCTTATTTCACAAATCTGGTTCGGAGACGTGGCTGATCTGATGGGGTCAAACTTACTTGTGATTCATACTTAATAACCAAACTTGAGTGGTTAGTTTCATCTGTCCAAATAACTCACGTAATCCATAATTAATTCTCTTAACTGTCCGGACATTCAAATCTCATCCGATTCAAGTTCGATACTCCAACTCTGTACTCAGAATTGTTACTTAGTCCACTCTTCACTTTAACTTCTCAAACTATCGTTTGCGTCAAGGTTCCACGTCACTCCTTAGAGCATTCCATGATTCCTTAATCCTTAAGTCTTCCGCAGACGAGGCATCGTCCAACGATGCGTCCGACTGGGTTAAGGCTCTGCACCTTATCCTTAAATATTTCTGACCTAAACAGACTTAGTCACTTCACTGTTCGATGGCCACCATTTGGCGTTGATTTCTTCTTCGCTAAATCCGTCTTAGAATTCTGTCACCTTAATCTTCGCCATTCACACACTTCATTCCTCCTTGGTCACATTCAGCTCTCGGACATTTATCCTAACTGTCATATACTAGATTGAGTTGATCAGGCTCAACTAGATGTGACCTTTAGAACAATATCCGGAACCCAATGGTCCCACTACTTTTATTGAAACTTTAATGACCCAAGGCACGGTCTGAATCGACCTGCTCTGATACCAATTGTAACACCCATACTAAATTATCTAGAATATTTAGCATGTGTATTAATCTGATACTGGGTACATTAAAATTTTCAATAATAAATACAATATATAACTACAGAATGAGTACAAATAGCTCGTTAATACAAATAACCAAATATCATTTACAAATTACATTCTCTTATACATAGATAATCTGTCAACCTCCTGAGCTTGACCTTGACGAGCATCTGCACTCCGTCCAGCACCTTCCTGAAGATCTTCATCTGAGAACCACTTGGCTACCTGAAAAACCTGCACCAGAAGGATAGGGATGAGACATAATGTCTCAGTGAGCTCCTACCCTACCTACTGTTGGCAACCTCGGGGAACCTAGGGTCGCCGTGCCTACCTCGGCAATCTTGGGGATACCTATGATCGCCAAGTCTTAACCTCACCCATAGTGGGCTATCTGACTGATCCTGCTAAACTGTGTAGTCATAAACTGGACTACATCCTGCTAAACTAGTGATCAAGGGGAAACCTAGGATCACTATCTGATAACTGATACTGAATAGTCCTGAGAACTAGACTATATCCTGATAACTGGGTGATCGAGGGGAATCTAGGATCACCGCCTGATATCTGGTTATCTGATTCTTGTCTGATAACTATTCTCTGTCTGATAACATAATAAAATAATAACTGATAAATGTCTTATGTTAGCTGTTAGCGTTGAACAAACATTATTATCTGGGTTCATTTTACGGAATGCCCCCGGGTGGAGTAACCCCGAAGCACATTCCCCTGATAACCGGTGAAAATTCCTATCATATCAGGCTAACACCGGACTCCTCTTGTCGTCGTGCGGCTATCCTTGCGGAATAACACGTCCCACTGGCGTGAACCTCCTGTGTCCCACTGGCGTGAACAGCAGAAGACACGACTTAATAATAATCTTAACTTACGCGTATACCTCCCGTGTCCCACTGGCGTGAACGACGGAAGACGCGAACAAATAATCTTTAATCTTATGCATGAACCTTTCATGTCCCACTGGCGTGGACGATGAAAGTCACGACTTTAGGGTAATAATCTTAATCTGAACTCTACGTGTACCATTCGTGTCCCACTGGCGTGAACACCGAAGGCCACGGATTAACTTGCTAATTCTTGTACTCTTAACCTATATAAGGTTCTAGACTTAAAGCCTATATCATTTTTGAACTTGCTTGCATCTAGTCGTGTATGGTAAACTGCTTAGTAAGGGATAATTCCCAAAACTAGTTCTTATAATCTCTATAATGACTTGAGGATTAAGTTATGTATCCTCTCAACTTATGCCTATCCTCACCCTATAATGTTGGTTTAAACCTCTTAAGGATAGGTCTTTATATGCTCTCTAACAATGCTTGATCATTACACGTCGATCCTTAAGTCCGAAGCAGTTTTGAATAGCCGAAACGGAGCAAGAAAAAGATGAAAAATTAGGTCATCCTGTCCAGCCCAAAATCGTGACACGATTGGGCAATCGTGTCACGATTTCTTACCCAGAAATCGTGTTTGGCACTGCCTGTGAAATCGTGACACGATTGATAAATCGTGACACGATTTTACCTGCAGTTGGACAGTTTTTGGCAAGTTTAAAACGTGATTTTCACCAATTCAGCTTATTCAAACATACCCAGACATCATAGCAACTTAAATTATAAATTCAAAGACATAACAACAGGTTTCAACACATAATGATCAAG
The DNA here is from genome assembly GCA_018208015.1 of Medicago ruthenica. Taxonomy (NCBI): domain Eukaryota; kingdom Viridiplantae; phylum Streptophyta; class Magnoliopsida; order Fabales; family Fabaceae; genus Medicago; species Medicago ruthenica. Next base: position 34,736,607 of record CM031378.1, on the reverse strand, counting down.
AATTGTTATCTAAGTCAACCTAGGGTTCAAAGTTCATAACTTGCTTAAAAAGCTAAAACTCTTCAACTTACTTAATCGGGTTATAAAACCCTGTGGAGCTCACCTTAATCCTCCTATTGGTGCTTGCTATCTCTGATTCCCAAAACCTTGGCTTCACTCTACTACTTTCTCTTGATATCTTCCTTGTTCTTCTTTTCTTTCCTTCACTCTAGTTTCCAACACAAGTTTGCTTGCAAGTGCTTCCTCACAAGAATTGGAATGGAGTTGATGTGTTATGGCAAGAGAGTGGGGAGGACGTGTGTTTGGAGAAGGAGGAAGGAGAGGAGCTGATCTCTAGAAGTGTGTAGAGAATGAGAAAATAGTATGGGAAATATCTTGTTCCCACATTTAAAACAATCTCCCCCTTTAAGCCTTATTTACCATTGTGCCATTGCTTAATATTAACAAATTGCCATGCTTGCTTATTGACTTCTAGCACGATTAACTGGTTCTTAGAAGCGGGATGTTACAGAGCTACTTTCCTCGACGGGACGACGCGTAGTGTTGCGAATGAAATGCGAACACTGATGACTCAATTCGGATTGTAAGAAATCCTTGTGATAAGAAGGGAAACGAGTTTTGGACTCGAAAACAAATGTATGCATGTTGTGCATGATGTTAATGCATGTATGCGATGTATATGACAAAATATGCCCCTTCTTTTTTAAATTGCATATGCAAAAATCATTTTTATGAATGCAAATGTATGGTATGCAAAGGTATGGTATATGAAGGTTCAAAATTTCCCCCCATCTTCACATGCAGGCTCTAGAGATGAGATTTTCTAAAAGGTCCCTAGAGTCATGGATCCCACAGGGAAAATAAGGTCGTCAATTGCAAATTACTCGCAAGACTTCAATACATTCCAAGTGAAAATCTCCTCTAGGCGGGGTTTGGCATCCTACCTCACGGACATACGTCAACGCGGGCTTCCGCTCACAACCACCATCCTAACTTAATTTTTTCTCAAGCTCGGGTAGAGAGCCTCACACGTCCGGCATTAACCCGAACAATGTGGAGTAACATCGCTCAAGTAACATCCCCACAATTGATATATAATATGAATATAAAGCAATATGAAATATGTAAATATAGAGCAAAAGAATAGAAACAAATAATGATAAAAAGATGCAATCATACAAGCAAAACAAAACATTTTAGCCTAAAAGTCGACTAAGATAGGATTGACTCGTCATGCACAAAAACAAAGTGTTTTATGCATGTCCTCAGTGAAGTCGCCATTTTTGTCGCGTCGAATTTCGGATATCAAGCTATTGGGAAGTGTTGAATCACTAATTTTAAATCACGACTGAACTTTTAATTTTTCGGGGAGAAAAGGAAAAAAGTTCGAAATTACCTTTGAAAAAGAGATTTTAGGTTCGAGAGTCGATTATGCGAGGGGAAGGTATTAGCACCCCTCACATCCGTTGTACTCAACGGGAACCTCTTAGTCGACTTAGGCTTAAAATGTTTTCAAAGTTTTGCTTGCGTGTTTGAATATATAAAAAGGGAAAAAGAAAATATGATACGAAGGGAAAAAAAAGAAGTTTTTTATTAACGGGCTTGACAAGATGTCGATCTTGCTCCTACGTATCTCCCGGTAGTCGGAGAATTCAAAGCGTACGTAGTTCTTTGGTAGGAAAAAAAATTTGTATGTTGGTTCGTTTTAATTAAAAAAGATTTGAAAACGCACAGAGGCGTAAAAAGTTTAAATGATAAGAGAGACGAACGCACGTTAAGGCGATAAACTCGCACAAGGCGTAAAAGTTTTAAAATGATAAAAAAAAAGACGGGCGCACATTAAGGCGATAAACTCGAACAAGGCGTAAAAGGTTGAAAAAGGAAACGCGCAAAGGCGCGAAAGGTTCGAATTGACCACGAGGGCCAAAAAAAGTTCAAAAATGGTCACGGGGGACCAAAGAAAGGTTAAGCGTGCTAGACGCGTCGAAGGTGGAATGACGATTGCCCGAACGACGAGACATACGTCACGCATTCGTGCAACCGAGGTTTGGGGAGACATACGTCAAGCCATTCCTTTTTCATTCAAGTTTTGCTTTGTTGAAACTCAAAGGAATCTCAAAGGGAACCAAACACTTGGTTAAAAGGAAAGTTGTAAAAAAAGAAATCACGAACAAATTTGTTGTTCGAGTTTATTGTAAATCATGAACATCACTTGTTGCTTAAATTATTGAAACTCAAGAACAAGTGTTTATTCAAGTTTGAAAGATAAACAAAAATCATAAAAACATGCATAAATTTGGAAAGTGCACAAGTTCGGCTCAATTTGAGTTTGGTTTAAAAAGAGTGAGCAAGCTCAGCTCAAGTTCATGTTTTGATTGAAAATCATGAACAACGTGGTTGTTCAAGTTTGGTTTTGAAAATAAACGAACTTAGCTTATTGCTCAAGCTTGATGTTGAAAATTCTAGAACATAACTTGTTATGCAAGTTACTCAAAATTAAATGCACGAACTTGTAAAATTTCCAAAGTCATGCAAAATTCTTGATGTGGTTTGAACAAAAATACATTTTAACCCTCTTTAGGTTCTGAATCAAGGGTTGGAAACCACAAAAATTTGGCCTTTGGAAGCCTGATTCATGTTCTGAGTTTCACATACTTCGCAGAGCAACCAGAACTTGGCTCTGCGAAGTCAGGTTCTGATGTGGTCGCTCTGCGAACATTAATTTGCTCTACGAAGTATGCGAAAAATTGAACTCAGAAGCTGTTTCTGAACAGAAGTTCAGAAACTGCTCCTGAGCAAGCTTCAGAACCTTAAGGGGGTTAAAAAGCTTTGCTAATTTGGAAGAAAAGGAGTATAACAACTCAGTTTTAGCACTTGGTCACTTTGAGATTCCTTTTGAGTTTCAAAAGGGGTTTTTGTACAAAAATGAAATTTAACAAAACAAAAGATGCAAACAGCAAATCAAAATGAAATATAAGGACTTTAGGATACTTACATAACTCCTAGCAATGCTTGTGCAAGAGGTAGGAAGTGGCTTGCTTGATTGATTAGAGGTTATGGACAAATAGCTCTAATTGGTTTGCCTTTGAGTTGAACTATTTTTCTACTCTCACAATGTTGCAATGTAGTGTGTTTTGGTGTAAATTTCGTGTGTGTTGTGTGTATTCTTCTGGTGTTTGAAGATGTGTGAAATCCTTGGGCAAGGCATCCCTTTTTATAGGCCAAAAACCAAATCTATGCAATGATGGAAAAATCTATAGAACCTAGCTGATTTGTGGGCTAAATCCAGGCTAAATTACTTTGCATTTAATGCTAAAGGATAGAAGTTACTTTGCCTTGTGCCAAGGGTCAAGACCTTGACTGATTTCAGCCACAAATGCAACTGAACCTAGAATGCAATGATGAGAAAAAACTGAAAAACAGAGCAGCTTGCAATTGTGTGATCCTTGGGATCAATCCTTGCAATCTTGGAAGGTCAAGCAATGAAAACGTGTACTGCCATGTACAGAGAGATTGGGGGAAGCAAAAAGAGCATGTGGGCTGGTGTGTGGGAGGAGAAATCCAGCTGAAAACAGGGCACACCAAACAGCTTTTTGGGCAAGAAAACCACTTGTGTTTGACTGGTTTTGGTGGAGAAATAAGGAAGGAAAGGGATCAAGCAGCTGGCTGGCAAGCTCAGGTTGGATGATAGGTCAATTGGGAGGGACAAGAGCTGACCAAGGGCAGCCAATTTGCTTGAGCACATGCTAGGTTGAAAGAAAATCCTTCTTTCCTCAACCTTTAATGTCACACCTTAATCCTTGTTTTGTGCACTCAATCAAACACAATTAATGATCATAACAATAATAGATAATAATAACAATAACTAAAATGAAAACAAAAGCAAGATAAATCAAAAAAATAAAATTCTACAGAAATTTCACAGAGGTCGCAGTGCGAAGGCAACTTCGCAGTGCGAACTCCCCTTTTTTTGAATTTTTTGTATTTTCTTTAAAAATAAAAATAAATAATAATAAAAACAATAATGATAAAAATGATGAAAATAACAAGGATGGTAAATGATGAAAATGATAATGGAAATAAAAATAGTAATAGTAATAAAGATAATAATATTAAATGATGAAAAAGATAATATATTATTAATTAAAAATAATGATAAATGATAAATAATAATAATAAAACATTGATAAAAAGAAGGTAATATTACTAAAAACAATAGCAAATGATATTAATAAGGATAATGATAATGTCAATAATAATGATGATGGGGATACATATTAATAATAAAAATAAAAATCTAAAAATAAAGACAAAATAATAAAAGGTAAATAAATAAGAAAAATTGAAAATTACAAATAGAATGAGAAATAATAATATGATAATGAATTAAGAAAAATATGAGTCAAAAAATGGGGTATGACACAAACCAAATGTTCAAACATAAAATCAACAACATATGATTATCCAAATGTTACAACACCATAAAACTAAAACTAACCACTTCCACCCCAGCCACCCCCAACAACACGCATATGGCAATAAACCCGCCCTCCATGAATCTCCTCCAAGATTGCTTCTAAATGACGCCATGGATCAAAACCTTGCTCCACCACACCACTGGCCATGACGGAATAGGCATGGTCTCTGATACGACCCAACCTCCCGGTCAGAACCAAGTACCCCTGCTCTCTGTCCCGCTCAACAACAATCTCATCAAGGGCCTCCTGCTCGGGTGGCCTCGGGACATAAACAACCTCGTCCGATAGAATGATGCGTGGATGTGAGATGGAATAAAATCATCTGATGTATCCTTGTGACGTCTACACACCAGTCCTAGCAACGAGCCCCAAGTCCTGAGATGTTAGCATATGATCATGCGCATAGCGGTAACTGGTCTCCGATAAGGTTGTCTGGGGAGATGCACTGTCACATGGATGTCTGGGGATGGTCTGGACATACCCAAACTGGCAAAGCACCCACTTCAGCAGATGTCTCACCCTACGAGTACGGATCTGAGTCATCCAGAGTAAAGGCCGACTTGCTCGAACGGACATGTGTTATGGTATGCCTCATACGTACATTATAACACTCCCAGATCTAGCTGATCCAGATGTGTTTTGTACTCGTCTGGTGATGACAGACCCCTGAGCGGGATATACATCAATGCATGTGGATGCTGATGGTCCAGATATCCACCACATGCATCCCTGACACCCATACCCCTGAAGTGTTGAAAGACCCAAGCCTGCAACAAAATCAACAACATATAAATATACAAACAATCAAGACATACAGATGAATAAAAATTCAGTCCATTATTATTTATTTATTTATACCTGCAACAAAGATAAGTATCCTGTCAAATGTTTGGTCTTATAATGGGAGGCATTGTTAAGCTCCATGTACAGGTGTGCAAGGGCAGCAACATCCCATGCATAATCAGAGGCAAGCTCCAAGTCTCTGAAGAACCTCATATAAGCAACAACCACATAGTGGGCGCTCTTGTCAGTGAAGAGCGTGATATCCATTAAGTAGAGCAAATATAGGCGGAGAGACTGGTCCCGCTTATGCTGCATCTCAACCAACTGACCAGCATGGTAGACCTCATGTGCCTCCTGAATACGCTCCTTGAAAGTATCCTTCAAGAAGCTAAATTGTGCATGTCCACCTTTTGTCTTGCCCACCTCAGTCCATGCCTCACCCGCATCAACCCCTAACAACTCAATCATCATCTTAACAGCATCTGCCCTTGGCATACTTTCGTGGGACAAGAGCATACCCTCAATGGGGAGATGCAGCAAACAAGACACATCATCGAGTTTCATTGTCATCTCCCCAAACGGAAGATGGAAGCTCGATGTCTCCTCGTGCCATCTCTCCACAAATGCAGAACACAGCCCGTGGTCAATCTGGCTGTAGTTGGTATCCTGCAGTCACTAAAGACCGGTGGTTCTCAGGCCATCCTTAAACCACTGTGCTGTCATACGAGTCTTGTTTGGATTATGTATCGCCTCTATCGTCTTCCTGTTGTTTACACATTTTAAATTGTCACTCCACTGCAAAAATTAAAAACAAAAAATTAACACCAGTTTCACAATAATCGGAATAATACATGACAAAATTTAACAACAGTTTAAAATCGTTAAAACAACATAAAAATTCAATTTTCATTAAATAAAAGGTGTAGTGTCTTACCACTCCATCAGTCGCCATCCTGACCACGTGAACATAGTACTTCATCGGCACAATCAAGTCGTGTGGGCCACCAGGATAGTCATCAAGCTCATCTGGCTCTGACCCCGGCTGCACAAACTCCTACTGCTCATCATCACCCACCTCTTGATGCTCAGCATCACCCTCCACCTACTCCTTCATCTCCATCTAGGGCTCGTACTGTGGCTCAGGCTCAGGATAGTTCCCCTGAGATGTTCCCTCGCCATCAGCATCAGCACGGCCTGCCCTTCCTCTATCACGCCTGGGCACTCTCCCCTCTGCTTGCAACCTCTCTAAACGCTCTTTCCTAACAGAAGCATGCATTGCTTCTCCATCACCCCTGGTGTGCTCAACATGATCCATACCTGTAACATTCATAATCAGGTAACACACAATCAACATAAATCCATAAAACTATCAAAAAATTTGCCTACTGGTACACTTCGGATTATAAAATCCAAACTTCAACAATACAGTTTGGATTTTATAATCTGAACATATTTAGTTTACAGGAAAAAAATTGAACTCAAAGGCTTGCATGCAGAGGGAATGAGACCTAACCTTCACTTTGGTGTTGATAAAGCTTCAAATGTGATGATTTTGAGCAAAAAAACACGAAGATTGGACCAATTTGTGGGATTTGGATTTTGGGATAAGGGAGAGAGAGAGAGAGAGAGAAAGTGAAATGTAAAAGTAAAACTGTAAAATGGGGGAAGTTGTTGATCTTGCTTTTATATATCGAAATGTTTCGGATTTTATTTTCCGAACAGGTTTTCGGATTCTAAAATCCGAGGGGCCTTTTGGAAAAAAAATAAGGCGTGAGAAAACCTCGTAGGGTGAGAAAAGTAATAGCCTAAATTGGATGTATATTTCTTGGCAAGTAGATTTGGGCATTGGATCTCTACAACAATTTTATCTTCAACGTTCTTGTGATATGTTTGTATCAATTGCAAACAGATTTAGGCATTCAATCTTTGGACCCGATGTGCAAACAGCTCAACCGAGCCGGGCCATCTGTTTACCGGTGTTTTTGGTAAACAATAAGACAAGTTTTGATTATTACAAGTAGGATTAAACTAGAAATCCTAGGCCATGTTGTGCATTGTTATTTCCAGAAAACTTTGAATATTTATCATGTTCATAAGTTTGTTTATGAATATATGAAGAAAACTGTTTTTATGATGAAGATAATTGTCTTTCGACAGGAAGCAACATTGTATTTATAGAATTAAAACTAAAAGACTTAAAATTCTAAAGGCAAAGACATTTAAAGAAAGATAAATTGCATTGCATTGAAATGTAAAGATGGTTCAACAAATCACTGTACATACATTATGTGACTCGTTTCTCTAGACACTGGTACTTTGAGTTTTTAGAATTCTGTAAGTATGATTTGCGACTGACCCATTTTTCCTATGAAAAACTACTATATATACATAAGAAATCATAACTAACAGGCCAACGACTAGAAACTAAATTCTTTCGACAGCTTTGACTTGTTTTCCACGTGTTTTGAACTGGTGATCTTGCTTCTCTAGAGAATTTGAATCTTCTTCCAGTCGAAATCAGAGACTGTTGAACTAGACTTGTCGAAATCATCATGCCTTTGTCTTGGACTTAGAGAATCTTGCAGTTTTAGACACATTTTTCCTGCCGAAAAGCTTATGCTGCATCCTCCACTTATAGAATTTGATGGCTTCATAACTATTTCTCCTGACGAAATACATACTTGAAAATACAGTCTAACTCCAATCGAAGTGAACAAACACTTTTCGAAAACCTTCTCATAACTCCTGTCGAAATACTTGTACTTCCACTTGTACTTAGAGAATTTCGTGGTCTTCATAACCATATTGTCTATCGAAATGCATGTTAAAAAATCCAGGCTAACAAATTGCCCCCCAAAAATGTCATTTTCGACTGAAAAATGAGGGAGAAGATTGGCATTTTTGAAAAATTCAAAATTTTTAGAAACAGAACCATTTTCACCACATGCCCCCCCCCCCCCCCCAAGTTTTGGCATTGACAATTGTGTCAAAGAGAAATCTCTTGAAATCAATTTATTTTTGATTTCAATCAATTCTTGGAGTTGTAATTTAGGCACTTTATATCCTGAAGCAACTTGTGCTAGGTCATTGGCCTCTTGATTTTCAATTCGAGGCACATGTTGAATATTAATGGAGTCAAAACGTTTTAACAATGAATTAGCAGTAACAAAATACATGATCATATTTTCACTGATACATTTGTATTTTTTTGTTAATTATTTCACTACTAATTCTGAATCTCCTTTAATTTCGACATCTTTTGCCCCTAGTTCTAACAACATTTGTAATCCTGTTATTAAGCCTTCATATGCATCCTCATTATTGGAGCAATGACCATTTATTTCAGACTTGAATTTTGTTGGTATATTTAAAGGAGAAATTATTAATATACCAACTCCAGTACCATTTCTATGGCTGGAACCATCAAAATATAATGTCCAAGGCTTTTTATCCATATAACTTTGTGTTGCTTCGACCAAAGAATGGTCTACTATAAAGTCAGCGACAATTTGACCTTTAATTGCTTTCAAAGGTTGATAAGTTAGTGAATACTCAGAGAGTGCCAAAGCTCATTTTCCAATTCGACTATGTAGAATTGGTTTAGACAACATATGCTTAATAACATCAAAATGCGAATAAACATAAACATCAATCGGCTTTATATATTGCTTAAGTTTAGTACATGAGAAATACAGACATAGACACACCTTTTCAATTGGATTATACATAGTTTCAGCATCATTTAAAACTCGACTAAGATAATATATGACTCTTTCGATACCATTATCATCCTCTTGGGCTAACATACTGCCTATGGTCGAATCAGATGCTGAAATATACAATTTCATGTACTTATTTCTAATTGGAGGCAATAAAATTGGAGGCTTTGTCAGATAATCTTTGATTGTGTCGAAAGCCATTTGATGTTCCTGCCCCCCAGTGAAAACTATCCTCTTTCTTCAATCGAAGCAATGGCGAAAAAGCTTGTGTTTTGCCACTTAAGTTTGAGATAAATCTTCTTAGAAAGTTGATTTTCCACAACAAAGACTGAAGCTCTTTCTTGGTCGAAGGAGGCTTAGTTCCTAGTATAGCCTTGGTTTTATTCTGGTTGATTTCAATACCTTTTTTATGTACGACAAATCTCAAGAAGTCACATGCACATACACAGAAGGCACATTTTAGAGGATTCATTTTTAATCCATATTTTCTCATTCTTTCAAATGACTATCGAAGATGATTTAAATATCCATCTTTCGACGAAGATTTTACAACAATGTCATCAATGTAAACTTGCAAAAAAATTTCAATAAAATCATGAAACATTTTCATTGCTCTTTGGTATGTAGCACCAGCATTTTTTAGGCCAAAAGGCATCACTACCCATTCATAAGTGCCTAAGTCTCCTGGGCAACAAAATTTTGATTTCGACACATCTTCTTCAGCAATAAAGATTTGATTATAGCCAGAGTAACCATCAAGCATACTCAAATATTCAAATCCTACTGCTGAATCAACTAGCATTTCTGCCACTGCATAAGATATTCATCCTTTGGTGTAGCATTATTTAAATCCCTAAAATCTATGCAGACTCTAAGAGTCCCATTTTTCTTAATAACAGGAACAATATTAGCTAACCATTCAACATACCTTGCAGTTCTAATGAACTTGCTTTTGAGGAGTCTTTCTATTTCCTCTTTGATTTTTGATATAATCTGAGGTGCAAACTTTCTTGGAAGTTGCTTTACTGGTTTTTTATCTGGTCGAATTTGTAACTTCAATTCCACCATTTCCCTGCTTAATTCAGGTGTAGTACCCCAATTTTGTCCTAAGCCTTTTAAAACAAAAAAATCAAAAAAAATCAAAGAGGGAGAAAAAGTCAAAGTCAACAAAAGTCAGCAGAAAAGTCAACATTTCAAAAATGATGACTTCGCACTGCGAAGTCTGCGATTTTTCTGCAGATTTTTGGTGTTTTTGATTTAATTCCAGATTTTGTTGCATATCATTTCCATATTTATTTTAATCAGCATTCATGGCTAATTGGGCCAAGCAAAACCAGAAATGAGAGACTTGCCATTAATGCCAAGGTTGGAAGCTTTTTCTTCCAACCTAGCATGTGACAAGCAAGTGGGCTTGCCCTTGGGCAACTCTTGTCCCTCCCATGTGACCTGTTAACCACCCCAAGGTTGCCAGCCACCTGCTTGATGACTTTCCTCCTGCTTGCTCCCCCAAAACCTGTAATATCCCGCTCAGAAGCATCAGTTAAACGTGTTAGAAACTTCGTTTGCAAGCAATGGCAAGATTGTAATTTGAGAAGTGGCATTGTTGTAATTTATGAGGAAAAGCTTATTGGATAAATATGAAAAATTGTTAAGTTTCTACTCATTTTCTTCTACATCAAAAATCAGATTTTTCCCTTCCCTTTCCTCTCATTTTCGCCCCATCCTTCCCACTATCTTCATCATCAAATCATCATCCCTTAAAGAAGCAAACTTCTCCCTAAATCTTTGTATGATAAGCAAGCTTGTGTTGGAGAAATTTTGGAGCAAGAACAAGAAGGAAAGCCAAGGAGATAGAGGTGTTCTTGAGTAGAGTTTTTGGAGTTAAAGCTTGGCAAAGGTTGGAATCATGTTTAAGGTGAGCTCCTAGAGGGTTTAGAAACCCACTTTGTTTAAGCTTTAAAGTCATAGTATTATGAGCTATTTTGATAGATTTCATGCCTTGATCCCTTGTTGGCTTGTAATACATGAATTGCTATGTGTTATCTTGTTCATATGTCATAGAAAATCCTTTCCCATAAGTTAATTGATGATTGGGTATGTTTGGGTTAGCCTAGGAAGTGGAATTATGAGTGCTGCTGAAGCCAAAATCGTGCTCCGATTTATGGGCATCGTGCTACGATTTTATGTCCTGATTTTCATGAAACTTTCGCATAAAATCGTGCTCCGATATTTCCCCATCGTGCTACGATTTTGGCCTACCTCAGCATTTTATTTCGTGAGCTTTGGCTTGGAAATAGGGAAGGATAAGGGATAGGCATGGTCTTAGGAGATGTATACTCATACTCCTAAGTTGTATAGATGTGTATAGGGCTTGGTAATGGGATTATCTCCTTGAAGTGAAGTCCCTACATTCACTTAAGTATGTGCAAGCTTAGAGCAATGAGAATAAGAGTGATGTTTCAATCATAGTTATAGGCATGTTTATAGTGTTGGCTATCCAACAATTATAGGAGGCTTATGAGAACGATAAGCCAAGGTTATAGATTATAGGTTATAGATTACGGGTTATAGATTACAGTATTGTTATAGAATCAAAGTGACAGATTATACGTTCATACGTTAAAGTTAAAGAATTAAAGAATTAAAGATTACAGATATTGGCGTGTTTACACGTTTTATAGTGGCGTGCTTGCACGTTTTACAGTGGCGTGTTCATCAGACTCCGGGTTTCGCCGGATGGGACTTCTCCGAGAGGGTTGTCCACACGTTTTATAGGGAGTCCGGTGTTAGCCTGATATGATAGGAATTTCACCGGTTTATAGGGAGACGTATCTCGGGGTTGCTCCACCCGGGGTGCCCTCCGTAAAATGAACTCAGATAATTGTTTGTTCAACGCTAACAGCTAACATAAAACTGCTATCGAACTGTTGATACGTTTTATGATTTATAGTTATAGTCAAAGTTACAGTTACAGTCATAGTTACAGGAAACATACAGTTATAGTTATAGACAGTTATGAGAAAGTGATCTTAGGTCTTCCCCTCGATCACTAAGTTAAAGTTATAGGCAGATTACAGTTATGATTATAGATAGCTACAGCACAAGTTATAGGCAGTATAAATTATAGTTACAGGAGGACTTATAGTCGTAGACAGATAAAAGACTTGGCGATTCTAGATTTCCCCTAAATTGCCAAGGTAGGCATGGCGACCCTAGGTTCCCTGTGGTTGCCAAACAGTAGGTTGGGTAGAGCTCACTGAGACATTATGTCTCATCCCATTCCTTCTGGTGCAGGTTTACATGCACGTCTGAAGTTCGTGATGAAGTTCTTCATGGAGGTATTGGATGGAGTGCAATTGCTCGTTGTGTACCAGCTCAGAAGCTTAGCGGACATTTGTATAAGTATTGTATAAATATTGGATTATTTGTACAACGAGTAATATGTATTCTTTCATTTGTGATGTATGAGTTTTATTATTGTAAATTTTAAATGTATCCAGTATCAGTTTAACGCACATGCTAATATACTAGTTAAAGTTAGTATGGGTGTTACAATTGGTATCAGAGCAGGTCGATTCAGACCGTGCCATGGGTCATTTAAGATTCAATAAAAGTAGTGGAATCATTGGGTTCCGGATATTGTTCTAAAGGTCACATCTAGTTGAGCCTGATCAACTCAGTCTAGTATATGGCAGTTAGGACAAATATCCGAGAGTGAATGTGACCAAGGAGGAAAGAAGTGTACGAAGGGTGAAGGTTCAGACGTCAGATTTTTAAGACGGAAATTGGTGAAGTGTTTAAGGTCAAAGGATGGTTTCTAACAGTGAAGTAACTGAGCCAGTAAATGGCAAAGTCTCAGAATTATAAGAGGTATTTAAGAGTAAGGTCAAGTACCTTGGTTAGTTGGACGCATCATTGAGCGATGCCTTCTCCGAGGAGATGTGTAGAGTAAAGGATTATAGAATACTTCGAAGAATGATTTGGAATCCTAACGGGAACCGTAATTTGGAAAGTTAAAGTGAATTGTATAATTAAAATTTTAATTCTGGCTGCAGATGCAATGGATCGTGTTACCAAACCCAGCGACTTGGAATAAGGAATGGACAGTTAATTATTGAAAACTCTGGGCTTCCAGTGAGGATATAGTGTGTAAGGTGGAAGGACTTGCGCACTTAAAACGGACGAGATTTAAATATCTGATAGGTAAGAGACTCATTTATGGATTAAGCGAATTAATGAACAGACGGAATAGGTTACCTTCCTTTATTGCGGGTCATTGAGATACTTTGTATGAGGAATGCGAGTTTAGCAACAAGTGAAGGAAACCCCGGTAAGGGTATGAAGTAAAGGTTGAATTTTATGTTGTCGGATTATAGCAGACCGCTTTCGAGGATTAAACAGAAATTAGCTAAGAACCATTGTGAGGCTCTGGCAACAGGAAGCACGTCACTTATATAAGTTACAGTTAAAGTATGGTTGAAGTTAAGAAGTTCTATATTCTCTTTCGATGGGCTCCTTGCATACGTATTCGGGTAAGCCGACAAAGATCACACTATGTTGGTATGTGTTAAGATGGTAGAAAATACATACTTTGGATTGTTCGAAACCATGAAGAGGGCAACGGTCGAGAAGTCAGATGGACTATTATTCAGATAACAGGATTAGAATGGAAAATGTTAAGTATTGAAGCTTACAGATTTATTAATCGGGTACTTGAAGAGGTGTATCACATGTTTGAATTTACAGGAGAGCCGGTAAAAGTTGAGTTTTATCTAGACGGATTATTCCCGGAGCAATCCGAGAAGTGACCAAGAGTTATGTTAGAGTTAGGTGGACCTAAGTGTCTTGGAAAAAGGTTGTGGATGAGAAATTCCTACGGATAATTACAGGATGAGACTCGATTCATTAATCGATTAAGCATATGAAAGACGAGAATTACCGGAAGTTATAGAATGTTTCTAGAAGTTACCACAAGTAAATAATGTATGAACTTAAGTTGTTTAATAGGAGCATCATTGGGCTCGAATTCATTGTTAAAGATTGTCTATAGGGTTCGGTGTATCTCGTGGAAGTAAGAATTTTGTTTATGTTCGAAAGGAAACGCAAAACCAAGCGTCGAGCAATCAGTAAGTTGAACAGGTGGATTAAACCACAAGAGAAATTATAAGATAAGATGGTCACGGGTGGTATCTACAAAGTTATAAAGTTAAAAGATTGGCCAAAGAGATTTTAGATGGTAATAGTGGTGTGTTACTTCTATCCCAAGGTTAATTGTTTAAATCAGAGTTGCGCAGCGGAGAAGTAATCCAATTATGAGTTAATAGACAAATTAAAGCTGAAGTTTAGAGAAAAGGATGTTTGTGAAGTCCTTGTCGGAGGAACTACAGGAAAGGTATTCAGAGATTAAATCTCAAGTTACAGAATATGTGTAAGTAATGATGACTTGAACTTATCATCAGTTCTAACAGGAATTTTAATAGATAAGTCGAGGAATGTATCAGACCCCGAAACTCATGAGATAAGAGAATCGAAGCAGGATGATAACTTTAAAGGATGTAATTATAGTACGCGAAGGAGGCCACACTTCATACGGTGATTTAGCTGTTTAGCTCAGTAACTTAAAGTTGATTTGAGTAGTAAGTTTAACCAAAGAGGAATTATGCCGTGGCATACAGTTATTCCGCTTCGTATCCGCGTTATGCTAGCATGTCGCATGTAACAGGCATGTAACAGGTTATGATTAGTATTATGTATACTGATCAGGCAGAGTTTATGCTACTTAGATAGTAGTGTAACATATTTTATAGTCGTGTGACATGTATCGGTAACCGTGGTACGCAGTCGGTAATGTTTTAACAGGAAAGTCATATGCATAACAGGGTTGTTGTTATTGAACAAATTTCAGTAGAGGAGTTCAGAAATTCTTGAACTTAATGTTAACAGTTAAAGGAAGGAAATGTTTTACACCGATCAGAAGGGTACTCATAGTTTATAGTAAAAGGCTATGTGAATTCAAGTTATGAATTAAAGGATTCAGAGTTTAAGAGTGCTATTTGGAATAGCGAACAGAATAGAGTTTTCTTTTCGAAACGGAGAATGTCCTTGGACAAAATAAATTATAACGCCAACGGAATATAACCATAATTTATGTTATGGGAATGTGAATGTTCAAAGAATACAAGGATGAATCAAAAGTTAAGAGAGTGATTTTGGTTGACGTGGTTTTGTCTCAAGTATAAGTTGATTAAGTATGGTGTCCCTTTAGTTGAACAATGACGAGGCGGCGTACTGTGTACCCGATAGGAGTGTACACGTACTCGATCATGTATAGAAACGATGTGCTACGGATAATATTATATGATGGTATGTGAGACGGCTTATGCTACACGTCACTTGAACTAAACTTTCATAAGTTGAAATTATTGGTAAAGCAAGTATTAATTCCCATGAGTAAGGAATATCTTGATTAAAGTAAGAATGTCAGGATCATAGAAAGAAGAAAACCCTAAGACCTTTAGCTACGTGTTATCATTGATTAATTAAATTGGAGCAGGAGTGGCCCATAAGATTTCTCGAGCTTTAAGGATTACTGCAGTGGGAATGTGAACAATGGTCATGGTTGTGATAATAGTTACATCAGAATGTAAGATAGAAAGGAATTTGTATTAAAGGTACAGCCACCTCCTTGTAATTGAATCGTGAAAGTACTTGCAATGGACTTTATTTCCGTTTGAGAATGTTTGATATCAGATGCTTTGCAGTGCAAGACAAGTCTATATGAAGAATGATACGAAGGTAACAGTAACAGGTCGTCTTGCGAGACGAAAGATAAAGACAAGAGTTCTTTGAACTAAAAGTAATGTAATAGATCCCTCGGAAAGTTGGAATAATTGAGGAAAAACAGAATGACTCGACGACTTCAGGCTAATATGGATGTGTTGGTTCAGATAACTATATGCCTTAACAGATAATAGTTATGTAATATATATGTTAGACCTTTCGACAGGAAAAAGATTGTCTTATGTTTTGATGTACGGTGATGGGAATCATGGCTAAGGAACAAGTTTTAACCAATATGGTTTAATCGAGACGCGTGACTAATCTATATGTCAGACATTAGAGTTGCCATGGAATTCCAATAAGCATAAAGAATTGGAAATTTTAATAGTAAGGGAAGAGGTAGGAAGAATTTATCTTACAGGATCTCATAAGGATTATCTAAATTTCGAGGACGAAATTTCTTTTAAGGGGGGTAGAGTGTAATATCCCGCTCAGAAGCATCAGTTAAACGTGTTAGAAACTTCGTTTGCAAGCAATGGCAAGATTGTAATTTGAGAAGTGGCATTGTTGTAATTTATGAGGAAAAGCTTATTGGATAAATATGAAAAATTGTTAAGTTTCTACTCATTTTCTTCTACATCAAAAATCAGATTTTTCCCTTCCCTTTCCTCTCATTTTCGCCCCATCCTTCCCACTATCTTCATCATCAAATCATCATCCCTTAAAGAAGCAAACTTCTCCCTAAATCTTTGTATGATAAGCAAGCTTGTGTTGGAGAAATTTTGGAGCAAGAACAAGAAGGAAAGCCAAGGAGATAGAGGTGTTCTTGAGTAGAGTTTTTGGAGTTAAAGCTTGGCAAAGGTTGGAATCATGTTTAAGGTGAGCTCCTAGAGGGTTTAGAAACCCACTTTGTTTAAGCTTTAAAGTCATAGTATTATGAGCTATTTTGATAGATTTCATGCCTTGATCCCTTGTTGGCTTGTAATACATGAATTGCTATGTGTTATCTTGTTCATATGTCATAGAAAATCCTTTCCCATAAGTTAATTGATGATTGGGTATGTTTGGGTTAGCCTAGGAAGTGGAATTATGAGTGCTGCTGAAGCCAAAATCGTGCTCCGATTTATGGGCATCGTGCTACGATTTTATGTCCTGATTTTCATGAAACTTTCGCATAAAATCGTGCTCCGATATTTCCCCATCGTGCTACGATTTTGGCCTACCTCAGCATTTTATTTCGTGAGCTTTGGCTTGGAAATAGGGAAGGATAAGGGATAGGCATGGCCTTAGGAGATGTATACTCATACTCCTAAGTTGTATAGATGTGTATAGGGCTTGGTAATGGGATTATCTCCTTGAAGTGAAGTCCCTACATTCACTTAAGTATGTGCAAGCTTAGAGCAATGAGAATAAGAGTGATGTTTCAATCATAGTTATAGGCATGTTTATAGTGTTGGCTATCCAACAATTATAGGAGGCTTATGAGAACGATAAGCCAAGGTTATAGATTATAGGTTATAGATTACGGGTTATAGATTACAGTATTGTTATAGAATCAAAGTGACAGATTATACGTTCATATGTTAAAGTTAAAGAATTAAAGAATTAAAGATTACAGATATTGGCGTGTTTACACGTTTTATACTGGCGTGCTTGCACGTTTTACAGTGGCGTGTTCATCAGACTCCGGGTTTCGCCGGATGGGACTTCTCCGAGAGGGTTGTCCACACGTTTTATAGGGAGTCCGGTGTTAGCCTGATATGATAGGAATTTCACCGGTTTATAGGGAGACGTATCTCGGGGTTGCTCCACCCGGGGTGCCCTCCGTAAAATGAACTCAGATAATTGTTTGTTCAACGCTAACAGCTAACATAAAACTGCTATCGAACTGTTGATACGTTTTATGATTTATAGTTATAGTCAAAGTTACAGTTACAGTCATAGTTACAGGAAACATACAGTTATAGTTATAGACAGTTATGAGAAAGTGATCTTAGGTCTTCCCCTCGATCACTAAGTTAAAGTTATAGGCAGATTACAGTTATGATTATAGATAGCTACAGCACAGGTTATAGGCAGTATAAATTATAGTTACAGGAGGACTTATAGTCGTAGACAGATAAAAGACTTGGCGATTCTAGATTTCCCCTAAATTGCCAAGGTAGGCATGGCGACCCTAGGTTCCCTGTGGTTGCCAAACAGTAGGTTGGGTAGAGCTCACTGAGACATTATGTCTCATCCCATTCCTTCTGGTGCAGGTTTACAGGCACGTCTGAAGTTCGTGATGAAGTTCTTCATGGAGGTATTGGATGGAGTGCAATTGCTCGTTGTGTACCAGCTCAGAAGCTTAGCGGACATTTGTATAAGTATTGTATAAATATTGGATTATTTGTACAACGAGTAATATGTATTCTTTCATTTGTGATGTATGAGTTTTATTATTGTAAATTTTAAATGTATCCAGTATCAGTTTAACGCACATGCTAATATACTAGTTAAAGTTAGTATGGGTGTTACAAAACCAGTCAAACTAGCTAGATTTTTCACTTGAAAAAGCCATGAGTGCCTACCCTGTTTTGCAACAGCTTTTCACCCTCTCACACCAGCCAATTGTAGCCTTTTTCATCCCCCAATCTCTGCACATCACAGTGCACGTTTTCATTGATCAACCATTGAGATTGCAAGGATTGATCCCCAAGCTTGGCCAATTGCAATTCAGCCATGTTTCTCATCATTACTATCCTAACACCTTTGATTTTGTGGCTGAAGTCAGTCAAAGACTTAACCCTTGGCACAAGGCAGGGTTGCCTCTATCCATTAGCATTAAATGCAAAGCCAAATAGCCTGAATTTAGCCCACAAATCAGCTAGGTTCTAGGATTTTTTCATCATTACTAGAGATTGCATTTTGGCCTATAAATAGAGATGCAAGGCAAGAGAAAATAGAGCATTAGAGAAGCATTTGCATAAGCATAAAATAGAGCAGAAAATAGAGAATTCAGAGAGCAAAGAAACACTACCAAACAACCAGAAAAAAACCAAAGAAACACAAAGCATTACAAAGTTCAAAGTTCATCCAAATTCAAAACCTTGCAAGAACCTTCAATCAATTCAAATCCATTGCAGCTGGAGCTTTGCTAAGGATCTCTGTAAGTATTCTAAGTACTGATCTTGCATTTACAATTGTGTTTGCATAGCAATTTTGGTTCAAAACCTTTTGGTTCTAAAAAACCCCTTTTGAATTTCAAAGAAATCCCAAGGTTTTCAAAACATCAAAACTGGTTTGTCCAGCCCTTTTCATCCCAAAAACTCAAAGCTTTTCACTCACCTAAAAGGTCCTGAGTGTGTTCAGAAGTTGTTTCTGAACAAAAGTTCAGAAACAGCTTCTGAACTCAAAAATTCGCATACTTCGCAGTGCGAAGTCATGGTCGCAGAGCGACCATGACAGAACTCAGAATCTGAGTTTAGGTGCCCAAATGGGCAATTTTTGAGGTTCTAGCCCAGGAGCTCAGAACCTAAGAGTTTTTAAACCCATGTTTTTCAAACCATAACAAGGATTTTGCACAATATTGGAAAATTCGCAAGTTCGTATGACATTTTGTGGATAACTTGTAAAACAAGTTATGTTCCTAAACTTCCAAAACAGCATGAACAAACAAGCTATGTTCATCATTTTCAATTAAAAACTTGAACAATAAACATTGTTCATGATTTTCAAAACTCAAGCATGAACATACGCCGAATTTGTTCGCTTTTCAAAACCGTTCGCAAAACGAGCCGAACTTGTGCGTTTTCTAACGAATTGCTAAATCTTTCCCATTTTGGGTTTTCAAACCAAATGTTTTGATATACCTTGGTATTTCTAAAAGAATTCTACCCAAAAAAAACTTGAATGAAAAAGGGATGGTGTGACGTATGTCTCTCCATTGCCCCGATTGTACGAATGCGTGACGTATGTCTCGTCGTTCGGACAATCGTCATTCCATTTTTCAAACGTATCCAACCATAACCAAACCAAATCTTGGCCCCTTGTGGTCAATCCGAACCTTTTGGTCCCCCGTGGCCACTAGATTCGATCCCTCGACTCGTTTGAGTCACTCGGTCAATGTTCGACTCGTCCGAGTCCATTGTACCTGTTCTTGATCCCAGTGGATCAATCGAACAATCCCTCGACTCGTTGGAGTCCCCTCGGTCAATGATTGACTCGTTTGAGTCCATTGCGCCTAGTTTGGTCCCATAGCGACCAACTCGAACCCTTTTACCCTAACGGACGTACCTTTTAACAATTCTAGTGCGATTCGTGAACAAACGCTTAATAAGTCTCCCAAGCGCGAGCATACAAGCTATACACTTAATAAGTCTCCCGAGCGCGAGCATACAAGCTAAGTTGAATCGCCAGAATTCGGTTAAAACATCGTCCATTTAAAATTAACCAACATATGTACGTTTTTCTACCAAAGAACTACGTACGCTTTGAATTCTCCGACTACCGGGAGATACGTAGGAGCAAGATCGACATCTTGTCAAGCGCAATAATAAAAAAACTTTTTTTCTTTTCTTTCGTTTGTTTTTATCTCTTTTCCCCCCTTTTTAGTATATTTTATTTTGACATAGATAAGCATGCGCGCGAAACATTTAAAAACAATTTAAGCTTTAGCCAAATAGAAGGTTCCCGTTGAGTACAACGGACGTGAGGGGTGCTAATACCTTCCCCTTGCGTAACCGACTCCCGAACCCGACAATGGTTGCGATGACCATCCTTTCCTCATCGTCAAAGGGTTTTATTATCGTTTCCCTTTCAAAATAAAAAACTTAAGGGTTTATCAACGTTCCCTTTACACAAAAACTTTGGTGGCGACTTCACAAGGCCCTCCGAGCGTTTACGAACGACCTCGGGGGATTTGCGCGTTTTTTTTAAAAACGAGGTGCGCACATCAGGCATCTCATTCTAGTCCCAAGCAAAGCAGTCTTTAAACTCTTTCAAGAGTTTGACTGTTTGAAACTTCAAATTTGGATCAATTTTAGAACTGATATATGTTGGTCTTTTTATTGATCCATCTCCCAAGTCAACTTCCTCCAGAGGATCTTGAGCATAGATCCTCTTGGTCAAAACAAAAGGATCTTTTTCAAAACCTAAAGGCTCGTCATCATATATACAGTCAAGCATTTGGTCTTCGGCCATTTTTTCATCAATATTATCAATGGTTTCAACAACCATTTTTTTTTGTTGCAATACAACCTCTAAGGCCTTTTTTATCTTGTTTTTGGCCACATAGGCCGTAATTTTGTCCCAAGCATTTTGCTCAGACATAACAGTTCTCATCTATATCCCACTCAGTGGGTGCAATGACTCCTTCTTCAAGGGAGTCGGTTTCTGGCATTTCCCTCTCCCACATGAAGGTATGTGTTGGGTGAAGTCGAATAGAACACACATTTTCCTTTTCCACAAAACCAGAATCAGCAGATGAACATGGTGCAATATTTGCCAAGTTTTTGTTGAAGGTCCTCATGGTCACGTAATTGACCTCAACCATAAAATAGCTTTGATCAGCTTCTATATTTTTTGACCAGTCCGTCTTCCCTCCAGATCGAAATTCTCTGATGCATGGATGATGATACAGCTCCAATGCCATGTATCCATTCTCGTCCTAGCTACATATTGAAATTGGTCTTTGATGGAACCACCATAAACAATGTTGGTCTGGTGATAGTTCCAACAGTTAGGTCCACTTGAATGACACCCAAGGAATGACCAGCTTTGCCCTCATAATTTGAAAGGACAATATTATGAGGCTTCAAATCTATGTCGAACTTGCCAATCCTCCTCAGTAAGGATTGAGGCATCAGGTTGACAACAACTCCTTCGTCCATCAGAACTTTGTTGATTCCTATCTCATTAACTCTTGCTTGAATGAACAAGGGTTTGAGGTGGCTTTTCATAGTGCCATTTGTTTTTTCAAATACAGCCTTTTGGTCATCAACACAACCAAAATTCGTAACATAATAACACATTGGCATGTGGTTGGCCATATATTCAGGGTCAAAGTCTCTATCTGAATCTTCGACTTCAGAAACGATGTCATATTCAGTAGGCAGGATTGACACCACGTTATAGATGACGTCGAAGTCTGGTTCAGAATCCATAAAGTCATAATCATCTCCTTCATCTTCAACAACATCTTCCTTCATTGGAGGAAGTGGAGGGAAAAGTCTTTCTTTTACTGGCCTTTTGG
This sequence comes from Medicago ruthenica, assembly GCA_018208015.1. Lineage (NCBI taxonomy): Eukaryota > Viridiplantae > Streptophyta > Magnoliopsida > Fabales > Fabaceae > Medicago > Medicago ruthenica. The sequence goes on along the minus strand of CM031378.1, from coordinate 34,714,615 downwards.
CCAATTTGACTGTTTTCTTCCCTTTGGGATCCTCATCCATTTCAGCGAAGGCCTCAGCTGCAACCTTCTTATATCTTTGATGTCTCCTCCACTGGGTTCTGGTTATAGGATTTTTTCCTTTGTAGTTGTTGTTGTAAGCAAACTTCTTAGATTCAATCAAAGCTTTAGTACCAGAAATACTTGAATTTCCTTTCACCATTCTTGCTTCCTTAGGCTGGAACACCTGTTGGGTCAAATGGACCCACTGCTGCACTGGTTCCTTGGCAGGAGGCACGAAGATCTTGTTGCGACCATCTTTTGAAAAATAAGTGGTGGTCAAATGAGAGGAATTAGTGAAGGAAATGTAACTCTTATTGAAAGGGAATTTTTGTTTATGGTCAGTGTCATACCCCATTTTTTGACTCATGTTTTTCTTTGTTTTATATTTTATTATTTCATCATTTATTACTTTTTTATTATTTCATTTTTGTTATTGGGTTTTATTTACACTTTTCACCATTAGCATTACTATCATTTTTTTTAAAAAAATATTATCATTGTCATCGTTGTTATTAATATTATTGTTATTATATTTTTCATTTAATAATATCATTATTATCTTTTTATTATTAATGTTTTATTATCATTATTTTTAATTACTAGTATTATTAACCTTTTTCATCATTTTATTATTTTTACTATTATCATTTCTATTTCCATCTTTGTTATTTGCATCATCCATCATTATTATTATTGTTTTATTATTTATTTATTTTTTATCTTTTATTTTATTTTAAAGAAAACAAAAAATTCAAAAAAGGGGAGTTCGCACTGCGAAGTGACCTTTGCACTGCGAACTCTGCGAAATTTCTGCAGAATTTTTATTTTTTGATTTATCTTGCTTTTGTTTTCATTTTAGTTATTGTTATTATTATCTATTATTGTTATGATCATCAATTGTGGAAAATTGACTGCACAAAGCAAGAATCAAGGTGTGACATCAAAGGTTGAGGAAAGAAGGATTTTCTTCCAACCTAGCATGTGCTCAATCAAATTGGCTGCCCTTGGTCAGCTCTTGTCCCTCCCAATTGACCTATCATCCAACCTGAGCTTGCCAGCCAGCTGCTTGATCCCTTTCCTTCCTTCTTTCTCCACCAAAACCAGTCAAACTTAAGTGGTTTTGCTTGCAAAAAAGCTGTTTGGTGTGCCCTGTTTTCAGCTGGATTTCTCCTCCCACACACCAGCCCACATGCTCATTTTGCTTCCCCCAATCTCTCTGTACATGGCAGTACACATTTTCCTTGCTTGACCTTCCAAGATTGCAAGGATTGATCCCAAGAATCACACAATTTCAAGCTGCCCTGTTTTTCAGTTTTTTTCTCATCATTGCATTCTAGAATCAGCTGCATTTGTGGCTGAAATCAGTCAAGGTCTTGACCCTTGGCACAAGGCAAAGTAACTTCTATCCTTTAGCATTAAATGCAAAGTGATTTAGCCTGATTTTAGCCCACAAATCAGCTAGGTTCTAGGATTTGTTCATCATTGCATAGATTTGGTTTTTGGCCTATAAAAGGGAATGCAAGGCACAAGACCAGAAGACAATCAATTTTTTAACAGCCATATACATTCAATACACACGAAATTTACACCAAAATCCATTACATTGCAGCATTGAGAGAGTAGCAAAACAGTTCATACCCAAAGCAAAACCAATTTGAGTTGTTTGTCCATAACCTCTAATCAATCAAACAAGCCACTTCCTACCTCTTGCACAAGCATTGCTAGGAGTTCTGTAAGTATCCTAAAGTCCTTATCTTTCATTTTGTTTGCTGTTTGCATCTTTTGCTTTGTTTAATTTCACTTTGTGCACAAAAACCCCTTTTGAAACTCAAAAGGAATCTCAAGGTGACCAAGCACTAAAACTGAGTTTTTATACTCCTTTTTCCCCCAATTTTGCAAAGCTTATTAACCCCCTTTAGGTTCTGAAGCTTGCTCAGGAGCAGTTTCTGAACTTCTGTTCAGAAACAGCTTCTGAGTTCAAATTTTCGCATACTTCGCAGAGCAAAGTATTGTTCGCAGTGCGACCACATCAGAACCTGACTTCGCAGAGCCAAGTTCTGGTTGCTCTGCGAAGTATGTGAAACTCAGAACATGAATCAGGCTTCCAAATGCCAAATTTTTGGGGTTCCAGCCTTGATTCAGAACCTAAAGAGGTTTAAAAATCATTTTTGTTCAAACACATCAAGAATATTGCACAACTTTGGAAATTTTACAAGTTCGTATATTTAATTTTGAGTAACTTGCATAACAAGTTATGTTCTAAATTTTCAAAATCAAGCTTGAGCAATAAGCTAAGTTCTTTATTTTCCAAAACCAAACTTGAACAACAACGTTGTTCATGATTTTCAATCAAAACATGAACTTGAGCCGAGCTTGCTCACTCTTTTTAAACCAAACTCAAATTGAGCCGAACTTGTGCACTTTCCAAATTTATGCATGTTTTATGATTTTTGTTCATCTTTCAAACTTGAACAACTTGAACAAACACTTGTTCTTGAGTTTCAATAACTTAAGCAACAAGTAATGTTCATGATTTTCAATAAACTTGAACAACAAATTTGTTCGTGATTTCTTTTTTACAACTTTCCTTTTAAACATAGTGTTTTGTCCCTTTGAGATTTCTCCGAGTTTCAACGAAACAAAACTTGAATGAAAAAGGAATGGCTTGACGTATGTCTCCCCAAACCTCGGTTGCACGAATGCGTGACGTATGTCTCGTCATTCGGGCAATCGTCATTCCACCTTCGACGCGTCTAGCACGCTTAACCTTTCTTTGGTCCTCCGTGACCATTTTAACCTTTTTCTTGGCCCTCGTGGTCAATTCGAACCTTTGGCGCCTTTGCGCGTTTATTTTTTTCAACCTTTTACGCCTTGCGCGAGTTTATCGCCTTAATGTGCGCCTGTCTTTTTTATCTTTAAAACTTTTACGCCTTGTGCGAGTTTATCGCCTTAATGTGCATTCGTCTCTTTTGTCATTTAAACATTTTACGCCTCTGTGCGTCGTCAAATCTTTTTTTAATTAAAACGAACCAACATACAAATTTTTTCTACCGAAGAACTACGTACGCTTTGAATTCTCCGACTACCGGGAGATACGTAGGAGCAAGATCGACATCTTGTCAAGCCCATTAATAAAAAACTTTCTTTTTCCCCTTCTTCGTATTTTTGTTATCTTTTTCCCTTCGTATCATATTTTCTTTTTCCCTTTTTATATATTCAAACACGCAAGCAAAACTTTGAAAACATTTTAAGCCTAAGCCGACTAAGAGGTTCCCGTTGAGTACAACGGATGTGAGGGGTGCTAATACCTTCCCATCGCATAATCGACTCTCGAACCTAAAATCTCTTTTTAAAGGTAATTTCGAACTTTTTTCCTTTTCTCCCCGAAAAATTAAAAGTTCAGTCGTGATTTAACATTAGTGATTCAACGCTTCCCAATAGCATGATATCCGAAATTCGACGCGACAAAAATGGCGACTTCACTGGGGAATGCATAAAACACTTTGTTTTTTGTATGACGAGTCAAGCCTATCTTAGTCAACTTTTAGGCTAAAATGCTTTTGCTTTGCTTGCGTGTTTGTATCTTGTTATCATTATTTGTTTCTATTCTTTTGCTCTATATTTATATATCATTTTGCTTCATATCTATATATATCAATTGTGGGGTTGCTACTTGAGCGATGTTACTCCACATTGTTCGGGTTAATGCCGGACGTGTGAGGCTCTCTACCCGAGCTCGAGAGAAAATTAAGTTAGAATGGTGGTTGTGAGCGGATGCCCGCGTTGACGTATGTTCGTGAGGTAGGATGCCAAACCCCGCCTAGAGGAGATTTCCACTTGGAAGGTATTGAAGTCTTGCGTGCAAATCCGCAATGGACGACCTTAATTCCATGTGAGATCCATGACTTTAGGGACCTTTTTTAGGAAATCTCATCTTTAGAGCCTACATGTGAGGATGGGGGAAAATTTTGAACATATATATCATACCTTTGCATACCATACATTTGCATTCATGAAAATAATTTTTGCATATCATTTTACTTTATAGGGAATTGCAAAGGCAGTTTTGCAATTGTCTAACAATTTGAGCATGTGCTCCCAAAAAACAAAAAAACCTTTGCATGCATTTGCATTAACATCATGCACAACATGCATACATTCGTTTTCGAGTCCAAAACTCGTTTCCCTTCTCATCACAAGGATTTCTTACAATCCGAATTGAGTCATCGGTGTTCGCACTTCATTCGCAACACTACGCGTCATCCCGTCAAGGAAAGTGGCTCGTCAGCCCAAAACAACCCCCACATATAACACTAGGCCCCCCGGTTGTACATGGGGCATGCCATTCGACTTTGGTGAGGAATTCATCCATATTCCACTACTCATCAAAAGATTTCGGTACCTCAACCCGAGTTTACCTTCCACCAGGCTACTACGACCTTTTTCCCCAATTAACAAAAGCCCAATCATCATTGGCACTCCCCCACATTTTCATGCAAAGCCCGACCTTGCTCGGCATTCAATCAAACAAAGCCCAATTTTCATTGGCATTCACAAATACAATTTCAACCAAAGCCCAATTCTCATTGGCACCCACATGTACTTAGTACAAAAGTTATATCATACAGTTTGTGTTTTTAATATGTTTATTCTGTGAACCATTTTGAGCCAGCCAAAATGTGAGGAATCCTCAAAATCATTATACATATGCAGGAGACCGGCATTTTTTGTTTAACTCGATTTTGTTATGTTAAATCTGAACGTTGTTTTAGATTGTATGAAAGCATTGATAGGATCAAGGCATTTTTTGAATATGAGTAAAAACACTCGACCACGAATTGCCCACCCTGTGAGCAGTGAGTATTTGTTAAACCCCTTTGAGCCTAATGAATCAGAATCATTAACTATGAACTGCCAACTTTCATAAGCTCAATTGCTTAATGAAATTGCCGGAGTTTGTAAAAAATTCAGTTCATAGTTAAACCATTTTTGAATTCTGATCTTTTTCTTTCATTTTGAACCCTTAAACCATCATGATTATTGTCCTTTGCCAAAAGAAAAAGGAACATTCAATTAGGGTATCATCTTGAACTAAGTTGAAAAAAAGGGAGGTTATGTGTCAAGTAAATGGTGAATTTCTTAAATTGATCTTGACAAACAAGAAAAAAATGCAGACCTTTTGAAATTGATTTTCAATAAAATAAAATATTTTTGGGTTTTTTGTGTTACCATTTTCCAGAAAAAAGCAAAGAATAAAAAGACATAGTCGGGGACAAAACGACTTTTTTATTTGATGATGGAAATGCATGAAGCAAAAAGCCCTAAATAAGTTCACTTTCGTCTCGGGCGGAACGAAAGAATTTTTTTGAAAAGACAAGACAACAAAAACACATTACTTGGGCCCATGAGTAACTGAGGGAATGTCAACAGCGACCCAATTGCGGCAAACTCTGTCACGTGTCACAAAACTAGCTGCCACCTACTTAAGATTGTCTTCAACAAGGTGAGCCCCTGAATAATCTTGCACCATATTAACAGATGAGGTCCCACGATCCGGTAGTGGATTAGCTCGCACATTGGGGTTCAAATCTTTGAAGGACAAGATATTAGTCTGGATCAACCTTTGGACTTCAACCTTCAAGGCGTAACAATGCTCAACGTCGTGACCGGGTGCCCCTTGATGGAAAGCACAAGAGATATCAGGTCTATACCCACGTGGCAACCTTTCAGGTACCTGAGGAGGCGCCTTAGTTTGGACAAGATTTTTCTCAAGCAAAGCGGGAAGCAACTCTGCATATGCCATAGGGATTGGATCAAAATGGGATATCCACTGAACCCGATTCTGTTGGGCGAACTGTTGGGGAGCCCGCTGGGGAACCTGTTGTCGAGGCTGTTGTTGGTACTGTTGTTGAGGCTGTCCATGAGCCACCATACTCACCTCTTGCTCTTTCTTTCCTGAGAAGCCATTCCCAAACTTCTTTGTACTGCTGGCAGCAAAGGCACTTTCCATAACTAAACGTCCCTCTCAGACTCCTTCCTCCAGACACATTCCCATATTAACCATTTCAGTGAAATCACTAGGCGCACTTGCAATCATCCGCTCGTAATAGAATGAACCAAAAGTATTTAGGAAAATCTTGGTCATTTCTTTCTCCTCTAGAGGTGGGTTAATCTGAGCAGCAACCTCTCTCCATCTTTGGGCATACTCCTTGAAAGTCTCCTTATCCTTTTGAGCCATGGCTCGGAGTTGGTCTCTGTCTGGGGCCATGTCCAGGTTGTACTTGTATTGGCGAACAAAGGCTTCTCCCAAGTCATTGAAAGTTTGGATCCTGGTGCAGTCCAAACTCATGTACCATTCCAAGGCGGCACCAGTCAGACTGTCCTGGAAGTAGTGGATGAGTAGTTGATGATTATCTGTCTGGGTAGACATTTTCCTAGCATACATTACCAGGTGGCTTTGAGGACATGTGTTCCCCTTGTACTTCTCGAATTCAGGGACCTTAAACTTGGGCGGGATCTTGACATTCGGTACTAAACAAAGGTCGTGGGCATTTTTCCCAAACAGATCTTTCGTGCGGAGGGCCTTGATTTCCCGTTGCATCTCGTCAAACTTTTCTTGGAAACCATCCATCCGCTCTTGAGCCCCTACACTTTCTGTATGGTAGATAAGTTCATTGTCATATGGGGTGGTATGAATCACTGGAGCTGAAAAAGCCACAGTAGCCTGAGGAAAAGTAACACCGGGTTGAGGAGCAGAAAATGCAGCAGGAATAGGGATGAATCCTTCACCGGAGCTAAGAGGTATGCCCCAGGGATATCCGTCGGGCATGGTGTATTGTGGAGCACTGGGGTGCGCTGTCGGAGCCGGAGTAGTAGCAGTCGTCAACTGAGCTAGAGAGCCAGGGGGAGGAGACGGTGGCTGAGTTTGTGTAACTGCCAGCAGTTTCACTAACTCTGTTAATTCCTCGATCTTGGACCGCATGGATGTCATTTCATCCCGAAGTGCCTGATTCTCTTGTTCCAAATGTTCCATTCCTTTTCTCTGATATGCTCTAGTGTTGTACGTGTAAGTCGGTTTCTGCTGAGGACGTCGGGCCACTTTCTTGGCCTAGGCAGATGTACCTTTTTGTGATGAAACAGAGGATGAGACTCGATTTGGAAACTATGAATGCAGTATAATGCATGATTATGCTTATGCAAAAAAGAAGGGTTTGTTATCGAAGGACTTGTCGAAGTAATTGTAAACATCATAGTTTGAAAATTCATTTAGTAATAAAATATTACAAATGATCCCCTTTTTAGGAACAAAGCCAAGGGATATGCTCAAAAGTTTATCAATAGAAATCTTGAAAAAGCCCCAATATTTCAAACTCGAGGATGCCAAGTGATCTCCCATAACGAGCTTGAAAAATCCTCCGGACTAGTCACTAGAGATCCTAGTTTCCTTAAGTTTGTCAAATCCTGGTTTTTAAAGTTATGCTTCTGGGTGTTCCTTTTTATGAAGTTCATACCTACGATGTTTACAACAAAACTTGTCTAAATCCTCTGATACTAATGGGAAGAAAAAAAAAATTAATGAATGAATGCATGTATGCATGATTATGCTAAAGAAGCGGAGAAAACATGGTGAGGTTAAGTCCAATAATGTTGGAGTCAAGGGTAAACACGCCATTTGGTAAGAACTATGGTTTCATTTGTACCTGTATCACGGGTTCTACCAAGTTCCCAAAGTCCTCAACCCCTTCCAAATATCATCGGGTTACGAGATTGACTCCCGGTCCAACAACATTTGTAAGAAAGTCTCGTTTGAGTGTAGTATCGCGTATCAACTAATTCAAGATTACTCTTGGTTAGCCACCGCACTACGTCCTAAAAGGCCAAGATGGGTTAAGTGTAACTAAAGGTCCTCAACTTCATAGGTCACTTGAAAATAATAATGCCGGACATGACTACTCATGCCGACATAATAATACTTCCAAGATTCCTCCATTGAGCGGGGTTATCACATGTGCCACATCCGAAATTTACTCTCGGAAAGACACTTTGATTATACCACCATCCTATCTTATGTTTCCCTCAAGTCCGGGTATAGGACTTATCTCACCACTCACGAAAAAGAAAAGAAACACATAGGCCCATATTTACATTTTTATTTTCATTTTAAGCAAGTTGTTGCACAAAATAATGAAATAAATTCAAGTTAGGCTCAACCCTCTTAACGATTTCCCCAGTGAAGTCGCCATTTCTGTCGCAGTGATTTTTGGAGATCAAGCTATTGATTAGCGTTGACTCACTAATTTTATTTCACGACTGAACTTTTAATTTTTCAAAAGAAAATGGGAAAAAGTTCTAAATTACCACATTTTTAAAGATTTTGGGTTCGTGGGTTAGTTACGTTTAGGGAAGGTGTTAGCACCCTAAACGTTCGTAATACTCTACGAGAACCTCTTGATTTTATTTATTTATTTTGGCTATAACTTGCTTATTTTTTTTAAAAGAAAAGAAGGAATTAGAGTAGTGAAGAAAAAAATTGTTTTTTTTTTTATTTTTATGATTTGGAAGGACAAGGTCCTTTGCCTACGTACCTGTGAGGGATCAAAACCTCGTAGTTCGGGGTAAAAATGACGGTTGATTTGTTTTTGTATTTTTTAGTTTTGAAAAAAAGTTTTTAAAGATAAAAATAAAGCCAAGTGGCAAAATGGGATTGGTTTGTGTTTTTTATTTTGAAAATGATTCAAGTGTTATTAAAGTAGATTAATGGTTATTTAAAGAAAATAAAAGAGAAGAAAGGACACTTAATTGAAAATCAAGGTTTGTTTAAGAAAAGTTTTTTTTTGAATTTTTGATTATTGACATGTTTTTGTTTTTTGTTTTTAATGATAACTAACTAAGACTAAAACGTAACAAAAATTTAAATACGAGGAATTTCCGTGGTGACGTTGGATCACCACGAAATCCTTTTGAAAATAAACTAACCTAATATTTTTGTATGTCAATGATATGTATAACAAAAAAGGATATGTATGTAAAGAAATAATTAATGTAGTTGAAAATAACAAATGAATCTTATAATAAGAGACAATTTTGTTTATCAAAAGAGTTTTATAATTAGGAATAGAGATAGTACATTTTAATAACCGAAAAACCTAATTGATACGAAAAAAACATAAACGACCAACATGTTATAATTAAATAATTAAAAAATTTACTGTGTATTTTAGCATTTTTGAGGAAGTTTTTATTTTGTTTAGAATTTTGATAGTGTTTTAGAAACCCCTCTAAATTGAGAAAATTTCCCAAAAATTTCAGTTGTGCTGGAAATTACCCGGTGTCCATATCCCGTCTCTTCATCGGCTCTCAACAGCAGGTAATTGTGTTTTTCCTCACAAACATTCGTTATGTTCTTCTTTTCTTTCTGCTTTGTACTTTAGTTATTAAGTATGACGGTAACTTTGATTTTGTGTATTTTACTATTTGATTGTCATTTCAATTCGATATATTGATTTGTTTGTCACCTTTCCTGAAATTGAATCTCAGGCGACATGTCCGACAATCCCGTACAGGCCTTATTTCTTAACTTTGACCAAGTCACAAATTTTGTTCAACATCATGTGTCTAATTTTATAGGCCATCTTCAGTTATCAGGACCCTCTGCTAATGCCTTTGTCAAATATACATCTTCTGTACAACCTCGTGATCCCGATCTCAAGGTAATGTATCCATCATCAATGCCTTCTTGCAATCTTAATTTTGAGAGATCAAACTATACCTAACTCCGTTTCTTTCTAGGAAATCAAACTATACCTTACCCTTTTAATTTTTGCTTACTGTTTACTGAAATCTAAATGTTTCATGATTTCAATTGTCAAGAATTAAGTTTTATGTAGTGAAAGGTATCTTGACCATTGTTATTAAAATCCTGAAATCCTACGATTTTGCGATTTTGCTCTGCCTAACCGATCTGAATCCCGAGTAGAATCCTAAACTATGTAAAATCTGTTCGAAATCGTTTATGTTTAAGGAATTTTGCTCTGTCTTATAATTGGCGCGTTCGTGATGTGATGTAGGCTTGTAGATTTTGAGTATTTTGTGGACTTGGTTGTTTTATATTTAAGATTTGAGACTTTGAGTCCTTTATGTTTAAGCTTGTCACTAGTTTGCTTTATGTTTAAGATTTGAGACTTTGAGTTGTTTATGTTTATGATTTGAGACCTGGTTGTTTTATGTTTGCTCTAAGATTTCAAACTTTAAATAGTTTATGCACTTTCTAGATGATGTTTAATATTATTTGATTAGAAGAATCCTTCAATTTTGGTTGCGATCTTGCTATCCCCTTTCGATTCTACAAAATCAATGGAGTAAAATCCTTCGATTTTGGTTGCGATTTTAGGTTTTGCAATCTTGCTATCCTCTTTCGATTTGAAGCAAAATCTCGATTTTGACAACCTTGATCTTGACTGTTATAGTGGAGGAAAGAATAGTAGCACATATCCAATAATTATAAATTGTATACATGTTTCAATGTTTTTATCCATTTTACTATGTTTATAGTGATTATTTGTACTCGTTTTAGTGAATTTTTATTGAGTCAAATTATTTATGACTTAAATGCAGTTTTGGCCCCCCAACTTTCATAAATGTGCGATTTTGCTCCCCCCACAGTTTTTTTGAGCAATTTTAGTCCCTCAAGTTTAACTCCTTTCTAATTTTAAAGCCCCCTAATCATATGTGGTTGAATTTACTTGAAGTCTATGATAGTAGCATACACCCATCACACCTAATCATCTCTTTCCCTTTCATATCTTCCCATCTCGTTCTTTGTCTGACCCAATGGAGTAACAGTTAGCCGGAGATGATACAACATTGGTATCAGTATTGGCATTATACAATGGAGTAAAGAAGATGTCATGATTCTAAAGTAGCAAGTGTTGCCTGACATGTGATTGTGGTTATGGAAACTGAAATTGACCATTGAATTGGGTTTGAGCATGTGATCTAGAGACAAAATGCGTCTTTTGTTATTGGCTCGTGAGGTTTGTGTGTTGTTGCCGAGACTGTGGTGATGTTCCAAAACGACCAAAACAAGGACGATGATGTAGATGAACCAAAGTTCTTTGCTTGATTATTGTTCATTCTTATTGCTGCTGCTATAATCTAATTCAGAATCATTATCAAAATAATTCACATTTCACACTCAAACATACTGATACTGAACTTAAAGTAAAGTTTAGTATAAAATTAAATAAGATTAAGAACAAAATTTGTCACATGATGATTAAAATGATACATTGGGAGAATAACAGGTATATCATTAGTTGGGTTGTTTGGTTGGTTCCAGAAAGAACGAGAAGGAGATGGGAAGGGAAGATATGAAAGGGAATGAGATGATTAGGTGCGAAACGTGTATGCTACTATCATAGACTTCAAGTAAATCCATCCACATTTGAGTAGGGGGATTTAAAATCAGAAAAGGGGTAAATTTGAGGGACTAAAATTGCACAAAAAAAATTAGAGGGGCCAAAATCGGATATTTATGAAAGTTGGGGGGGGGTTAAAACTTCATTATTATTTATCAATTAAGGATACAGATGTGCAGTATATATTTATGCATATGAATTTGTTTTATTAGTTTATTTTTCATCGTTATGTTTTTGTAGGCCAAGTCCTCTACACCTACACCTGTGTCTAAAGAAGACCTTGGAAGGTCTACATGGACTTTTCTTCACACTCTTGCTGCTCAGGTTTTGTGACTTTTGTCATTGCAATTGTTCTGATACTATTGATTCCTCCATTCTGTTCAATCACATCGTTTTGCCATTACTTTATCTGAGAAGTGGACAAATATATTAGTGAATAGTTGTCATTTTCTCGCATTCCTGTTAACTGCTTTTGATGGGATTTGGATGTTCTTTCAACAACTTTAACTTTGTATTTTGTAAAACTTTTACGTGGTTAATCACTAGGTAATGATTTTGGTGTAACTATTGATAACATAATCCCCCATTAGTAATATTGTACGAGGAGCCATTTCTCATTATCATGGTGTACTACCATTAGTTTACCAAAGTTTCAATATGAAGTTGAGAAAAACACATGAAGGAGGTTGAATTGTGTTGACTTTTTCTTTCCAAAAAAACTAAGAGTTAGTTCAGCTTCTGATGTATAATCAGAATCTGAAACTAAGTTCAGAGTTCAGACTCAGCGGATTAAAAGTAAATGAGAGAGAAAGAGGACACAAACAATTATCCTGGTTCCTTACACAATCTGGAAGTAGTCCAGTCCCCTTGTCACTTACAAGAGATTTTTCACTATAATCCAATGATTACAAATTGCTCAAGCTCAAAGAAAGAGACTTCCTATGCTCAAACACAAAGTAAGAGACTTCAGATTGCTCAAGCACAAAGCAAGAGACTTCTAATTGCTCAAACACAAAGCAAGAGACTTCTCAACAAACAGAATTACAAAGAAATATGTTTGGTTTGAACACTTGATATACTATCAGTCGTGTTCACAAAATACAACACAATTATCAGACTCTAGAGTTAAGAAATTCTAAGATAAGAAAGTTTGTAAAAATTTCTAAGTGTTTGATGCGTATAGAATTTGGCAGAGTTTTGACACTTGTAAGAAATTAGTAGAGTCTTTGGTAGAGTTCTCCTAAGTTAATTAATTTTCGAAAATTAACTTATTGGCTCAGAGCCCGAAATTACTATATTTTACTCCCCTTTTGTCATCAACAAAAAGTTAAATAAGAAAAACATAAAAAAGAGAGAAATAGAGATCAGAGTGAGAAATTTTCATGCAATCATAAGCAAGCATTGTATCAAAAGCATAATATCAGAGCAAACATAGTATTCAGAAGCAAGCATCATAAATGAATAAAGACAATAGTATTCAGAAGCAGACAGTTTAAACAAACAAAATTCAGAAGCAAATAAAATAAAAGCTAGGTGTGCATTCTATGGTTGGGCAAGTTTCTTCAGAAGCTCCAGTATTGCACTGATTCCAGACTTCATTTCATCTTGACTTGGCAGAATCTGAGTTTGTTGTTCTGCCATGACTTGAATCTTGCTTTCCAAAGCATCTTGTCTAGCTCTCTGTGCAACCAGCTCAACTTGTACTTGCTCCATCATATGCTTCATCAGATGCTCTCCTAAATCCAGTTTCAAAGCTTCAAGATTGAGAGACTTCTGAGCAACTTTGCCTATGAAGGAGTTCTGAAGTCCATATTTCAGAATCTCAGGAACTTTAGATGTTGTCTCCACTTCTGATGAAGAACCACCAGTTAGTTGTCTTGAAGGGTCTCTTCTGAATTCCACAGTTTCCATGCTTCTGACCACTTCTGACAGCCACTTCTGATGGGCTTCATGTTAGGACACCACCGAGACAAACTGCAGTGTGTCAAATGTAGTGTTGACAAGCTCTATGAGATTTTTCCATTTTTCAACATAGTTGTCCATCTGGATAGGATTCTGCCTTGCTTGGACTAGCTCTTCCAAATTCTTAAAGATATTGCTACAAACATTCTGCAAATACATACTTGATGAAGAGATAGGTGTTGGTTGAATGTTGTGTGTAAGGTTGGAGGGTGATGGTAAGTCTGATATAATTTGATCAGAAGTATCAGTTTGAGGTTCTGATACAGTGACGAAGTTAACATCAGAGGCTAGAGAGGTTTCAATAACAGGAATTTCAGCTTCTGATGTTCCACAAATGAGAGGAACATCAAGGATTTTTGGTGTGGGTTCAAGCTTGACAAAATGTAAGGGTTCAACTTCTATAGGTTGATCTTCTGATACTGAGTCAGTATTTGAAGCAGATTTTGAAGTGTTTATGGTCTCTGATGGCAGAGTTGATGTACTTTCTTGTAAGTCTGAGGGTAGTTCTCCACCTAGGTGTTGTTGAAGCACCTCTAGTGAAGATGAAGAACTTGTGGTAGATACAAGTTTTGTGGTAGTTTGGTTAATATCATCAGAAGTATTCAAAAGAATTCTTCTTTTGATAATTTTAGTTAAAAGGGTTTCAGTTTCTGGTCTAACTGTTCTTTCTAAGTTAGGTGTTTCACCAGGCTTACAGGTTTGAATAGGGGGTATGTCCAAGAGTTTTTCTGGAATGAATGATGTTTGAGGTGTAGGGATTGGTTTTGGTGAGGTTGGTTTAGATGAGGGTGTATGAGGTTGAAGGATTTCAGTAGAGGGTGAAGGATTAGTTGTCTCAACATAGTCAGAAGCAGTATCTTCTCTGTCAGAGGATTCTCTTTCAGATAAGATATGTGCTCTTTTCTTGTTGAGAACAACTAGGAAGTCTTGGGTTCTAAGTTTTCTCATGAGAGAGGTTTAATCAAGCTCAGAATTTACAGAAGTTTGGTTTGTAGGACTACCTTTATCAGTAGCAGCAGGCTCTGATGTTGAAGGTTCTGAACCAGCTTCTGATGGTTGTAGATGAGAGACTAACAATTCTTTGGCTCCTGACAGAGTAGACTTTTCTAGCTCCTTGACCAATTCAGATGCTTTCTCCATTTGCTCCTTAAGCTTCAGAGGAGAGATGGCACCAGAAGCTTCTTTGACAGAAGGTAGAGTACCTTTACGAACTGCTCCCTGTCTTAGAAGTTCTTTGACTCTATTCAGTTCTTTTGCTTCCTCCTCATAAGTCATCTTAGCCTCTGCTTCTGTTTCATCTTTCTCCACTACCATTTTCCTTAGTTTCCTCTTTTTCTGCTTAGGAGGCACCACAACTTCTGAGCTCTCCTTGACAGCAGTTTTGGTTCTTGTTCTGGTAGGAAGTACTTCTACAGGCTCCAAATCTGCAGCTTCTGATAGTGCTTCAGAAATTGCTTTCTTAGTTGGCTTCTTCTGAACCTTTGCCTTGTTGGCAGGTTCAGCTTTTGTAGAGTCAGAAGTCACCTTTCTCTTCTTCTTGCAGACCTTCCACTTGTCATCAGCAGTTTCTGGGAGCATATCCCTGTAGTATTCTTGTATGAAATGAGCTAGAACCTCAGGGTTGTCTTCTTTGGATATTGGGGGGAAATCTTCTTTGTACTATGTCCTCTTCATGTTGTTCTTCAAATCTTGATCAGTGGTGATTACTTCCTTCTTGGGAATTATTAGCATGATTCCCAAGGTAAGTCCTGAAATCATCTTCCATCTGCTTGTCCTAAGCTCCTGATCAGATTCTATCCCAACTGATGGAAGCTTCTCAATCAATCTACCTTGGTAGAAAATCTCAGACAGAAGCCTTGCATAAGGCACATTCCTCTTTCCTTTTTGACCCTCTTTGATAGAATCACACAGGTAGTTGAACATATATTTGGGAAGGTTGACTGGGACCTTCTGGAGTAAGAATAGGAGAAAGTGCTTGTTATCCCAGGATAGGTAATCAGTCCCTCCTTCTCTAGGTATCAAGCAACTTAACAGAATCTTGTTCAGAACTCTAACTTCCTTCTTCATGTCCACAGTCTTTTTAGACTTGGCATCCTTGAACAATATTTCTCGAATCTGATTAGCATACTTACTATCCTTGTTAGATTATGAGATATACATCCTTGTGCTCTTGGCACCAATAGCTTTAGCAATAGTAGCTTCTGTAATGGTAATCCTTATACCCATTACAACAGATCTTATCTCAGGGATGATTACTTCCTTCTGACCCATATCCATCTTGGATTTTCCTTTTTCATTACCCATCTTCTGTTTCCTTTCCATTTCTGAATCATAAACCTCAGCACGGACCTAGAAGTCCTTGACCAGTTCCAAGTAAGTTGGCACATTCAGCATATTGAAATAAGGTACCCAACCTTGAGCTGAAGAAATGCTCAATGTTGCAGTTGTGTTCCAGACTCGTGAAATCAATTACACTCTCTATGAATACACGTAGTTCTTCTTTGTCCAAGAACATGGTTTTAGGTTTGATGAGAGTTGAAGCTCTAGAATCTATTTCCATTGCAGAAGATGTACCAGCCATTATTAGGGTTCTAACGATTTTTTGAAAAATGGGATTTTTTAGAGAGAAGGTTCGAAAGTTTGCAAGTGTGGGATGTGAGAAGTGAAGAGTGTGATTGTGTAAAGAGTGTTTTTGTTCACAACGATTCAGAACCAAAACAGACAAAAAACATTAAACGCAAAAGCACATGCATATTAATGACAAATGGGTGCGCTAAACACAATATTCAAAGCATAATCATCATTGCACAGGAGTTAACACTCAACAGTTAAAGACCACTCGTCAGACAAACTGTTCAGATCCACTCTCATTAACAATGAGATTTATCAGAGGCTAAAAATTCAGATTCTGATACTCAGACTCTGATGATTTCAGAAGCTGAACTTTCTTCAGACTCTCAATAATGAGCTTCTGATAAGTCTTAGCTTCTGATGCTCTTCAGATTCTCAGTTCTTATTCAGAGTCAAGCAGATTTTTCAGAGATAAAATGTATGTTCAGATTCTTTTTAATAAAGTCAAACCTATGTTCTGTTAGAGGTTTTGTGAATATATCAGCCCACTGATGATCAGTATCAATGAATTGAATATCCAAAACACCCTTCTGAACATAATCTCTTATAAAATGATGTTTAATTTCAATATGCTTGGCTCTTGAATGCAGAATTGGATTCTTAGACAAATAGCAACAGTATTATCACAAAAGATAGGAATGCTGTTTTCATGAATCTGATAGTCTTCCAACTGATGTTTCATCCAAAGTAGTTGTGTGCAACAACTTGCAGCTGAGATGTATTCTGCTTCTGCTGTTGACAATGCAATAGCTGATTGTCTTTTACTGGCCCATGATATCAGATTCTCACCAAGAAATTGACAATTTTCACTGGTTGATTTTCTTTCGATCATATCACCAGCATAATCAACATCACAGAATTCAACCAACTTATAATCTAGGGATTTCTTATACAGAAGTCCAAGATTAGTTGTTCCTTTCAAATACCTGAAGATTCTCTTGACAGCAGTCATATGAGATTCTCTAGGATCTGATTGAAATCTTGCACATAAACACACTGAATAAAATATCTGGTCTAAAAGCTGTTAAGTATAACAGAGAACCAAACATACCTCTGTACAACTTCTGATCTACCTTTGAGCCAGTGTCTTCTTTGCTTAAGCTGCAAGTTGGAAGCATTGACGTTGTCGTCAATTTACAATCTTCAAGATTGAACTTCTTCAGAAGCTCCTTTGTGTATTTTGATTGATGAACATACACTCTATCTTTGCATTGATTGATTTGAATTCCAAGAAAGAACTTCAATTCTTCCATCATGCTCATTTCAAATTCATCCTACATTAACTTAGCAAATTCCTTGCAAAGAGTGGCATTAGTAGAACCAAATATAATATCATCCACGTAGATTTGAACAATTAAAATGTTCTTCTTAAGTGTCTTTCTGAATAGTGTAGTGTCAACTTGTCCTCTTACAAAATCATTTTTAAGCAAGAAATTACTAAGCCTTTCATACCAAGCTCTAGGAGCTTGTTTCGGACCATATAGTGATTTCTTAAGTTTAAAAAACAAAGTCTGGATGCTTTAAATCTTCAAACCAGGAGGTTGTTTGATATAAACTTCTTCAGAAATGACACCATTCAGAAATGCACTCATAACATCCATTTGATATAAGATGATATCATGATTCACTGCATATGAAAGAAGTAACCTGATTGCTTCCAATATTGCAACTGGAGCAAATATTTCAGTGTAATCAATTCCTTCATGTTGACTGTAACCTTGAGCTTGTTTCTGATCACTTCCCCTTGTTCATTAAGTTTGTTTTTGAACACCTATTTTGTTCCAATAATGTTCTTGTGATTTGGTTTTGCAACTAACTTTCAAAATTTCAAAATTTTCAAATCTTTTTCAGTTTGTACTTGCTTGCAGAAGATATTAAACACATCATATGTTTCATTCTTGGTTCTGAGGAATTTAACCCAAGTCCACCTTGTTGAGTATTTTGTAGTTGGCTGCATGTTTTGGCAAATCCAATGTGTTGAATAGATGCATCTCCTTATTTAGAACAAGTCTTCAGTTGCAAGAAACTTGATTTGAAGCTGTTCAGAAGCTGAAAAATCCTTCAGAAGCTGAATGCACCTTCAGACGCACTATAGCACTTCAGAAGCTGAAATGTGAGTCTGATGCCCGCGTTGACTTTTGTTGACTTCTTCAGAAGCTGCATTTTTGCAAGTTATTTCTGCATGAATCTTGGCGAGATTTATCAAGGATTTATCCTCGCATATTACTTCTAGAATGCTGGTTGATTTGGAGTAGATTTTATGAAGATTTGGTTCAGTTTTATGAAGTTCGTATTTTTCTGCAGAATCTTTATAAAGATACATTGCGGGTTTATTTGTTTCCTTATTGGATCATTCATAATTCAGAAACAAATCATGTGCAGAAGATTGGAATCTAATTTATGCTGATTGCTGAAGGCTATATAAGGAGTGCTTTGCTGCTATTCAAGATACGAGGAATTAGAGAGAAAATTCAGAAATAGAGTCTTAGTGTGTGTAAGCTTTTTAAGCTTTGTCTGTGCACCACTCTTCTGAGTTGGTTTAGGTTTAATTGAGTTGTTATTCATTCAAAGCTTTTAAGCAAGAATGAAGTTTTTGTATTGAAGGGTGTTCTTCAAAAACAGGGTAGTTTTCAGAACTGGGTTTAGTTCAAGGGTTGTTCAAGTAACTGGGCTGTAACTTGAATAGGAAGTTAGTGGTTACTAATACTCATGCGTGGGTAGAAGTCTGACTAGGTGGAGATTGATTGCTTAGGATAGGAACTGGTGGGTCAGTGTCTGAGTCTTAAGGATTAATTCCAATAGTGGATTTCCTTCCTGGATTGGTATCCCCCAGAGTAGGAGGTGTTTACTCCGAACTGGGTTAACAAACCTTGTGTTCTGTTTATTTCTGCACTTTATTTCCTGCTGCTGAACTGATTTAATTGTGCTAAGTTTTATTCTGAATCTGCTTGTTTAAGTTCAGAACCTGTTTTATAAGAACCAGTTAACAAGTTAGAATGTTAAGTCCTGCTACTGATAAGTTGGAGAAAATTTTAGAGAATCAGAAACAAGGAAAAACTGATTTAGGTTTTGTTAATCAGACTCAGAATACCAAACAAATGAATCCAGTTAATCAGTTTGTTCCTGCTACTCAGACTCATGATTCTATGGTTGGAACATCAAAGAGGAGACCTCAGAAACAAGCACAGATGCAAGGTCAGAAGCAAACTCATATGAGACATCAGAAGCAAGTTCAGCTGCTGCCTCAGAAGCATGCTCAGAAGCAACCCCAGAAATGTTTCAGAAACAAAAAGAGGAATCATACTTGGATTTGTCATCATTGTGGTAAAAAGGGTCACATTAAACCTTTTTGTTACAAGTTGCATGGTTATCCCAAACATTTGCAACACAGAAAAGATGAACCAGCTGTGAACAAGAGCAAAATCAAGAAAGTTTGGAAACCAAAGAGTGAAGGTGTTGCTCAGAGTCTGAACAAAGGAAAAGAAAAGGCTGTTGCTGATGACATCAAGCCAATTCCTGTAGCACAGAAGAATTCTGGTGCTGGACAATCCAAAGTCTGGAGCAAAGTTCATGTTTCTGTTCAGAAGGTTCTTTTTTCTTGTAAGTCTGAAGATGTTAGGACGTGTGTTCAGAAAATAGTGGCAGATTTTGAGGAGAAAATAGCTGGGAAGAAGGTTTTAAATGTGCCTGAGGCACATGTTAATTAAGCAAGCATTTGTTGTGTGTGTCTGATGAAGACTAAGCATGTTCTGGTGCTGAGTCTGAAGACTGGATTGTCTGTGACTGTTGTGTGATTCTGATCCTAGCAAGTATGATGTACTCTGCCGTGTTCCTGATCTATCTGCATGAGAATTTATAGCATTTAAAGCAAGCTGGATGTGAGGAAGATTGAGTACCTGCCAGTGTTGCAAGTGCTGAGTCTGAGTCTGAATCTGTTGCTGGGGCTGATTCTGATGGTTTTTGTTCCTCATTTGAAGATGATTGTTTGTCATAATTTTGTGGCTAAAAAGGGGGAGAAAAACTTATGTTTAAGATCAGACATGAGCTGTTTAGAGTGTGTGCTGTCAGATTGTAGTTGTGGTTCAGAAGTTGCATGTTTTGCTCAGAATTCATAACCAATGCAACATGAGATGTGTTGGTGATATTGAGGGGGAGTGTGTGTCTCAGGGGGAGTACAAGGTTATTATATTCCTGAGTGTTGAGTGTTGGTGTATTCCTGAAGTATGTTACATGTCTCACAAGTTACTGCAGTTCAGAATTAAGGGGGAGTTTTTATGGAGTAATGCAGGGGGAGAGTTTGTGATGATCAGGAGTTGATCAGTAATTATGTTATGTGTGTTTAAGTGTTCAGAAGCTGAAGCTGCTGTTTAACATAGCTCAGAGAGTGTTTTGTCCGCTGCTAATCTTTGCTAATCTGTTTGTTATGTTATATAATTGTGGAGTTCTTCATTGCTGAGTTAGTTTTATGGGAAATTGAAGAACTTGAGTGTGTGAACATTGGTTTTAGCCAAAAATTTGCCAAAGGGGGAGATTGTTGAGTATTTTGTAGTTGGCTGCATGTTTTGGCAAATCCAATGTGTTGAATAGATGCATCTCCTTATTTAGAACAAGTCTTCAGTTGCAAGAAACTTAATTTGAAGCTGTTCAGAAGCTGAAAAATCCTTCAGAAGCTGAATGCACCTTCAGACGCACTGTAGCACTTCAGAAGCTGAAATGTGAGTCTGATGCCTGCGTTGACTTTTGTTGACTTCTTCAAAAGCTGCATTTTTGCAAGTTATTTCTGCATGAATCTTGGCGAGATTTATCAAGGATTTATCCTCGCATATTGCTTCTAGAATGCTGATTGATTTGGAGTAGATTTTATGAAGATTTGGTTCAGTTTTATGAAGTTCGTATTTTTCTGCAGAATCTTTATAAAGATACATTGCAGGTTTATTTGTTTCCTTATTGGATCATTCATAATTCAGAAACAAATCATGTGCAGAAGATTGGAATCTAATTTATGCTGATTGCTGAAGGCTATATAAGGAGTGCTTTGCTGCTATTCAAGATACGAGGAATTAGAGAGAAAATTCAGAAATAGAGTCTTAGTGTGTGTAAGCTTTTTAAGCTTTGTCTGTGCACCACTCTGTTGAGTTGGTTTAGGTTTAATTGAGTTGTTATTCATTCAAAGCTTTTAAGTAAGAATGAAGTTTTTGTATTGAAGGGTGTTCTTCAAAAACAGGGTAGTTTTCAGAACTGGGTTCAAGGGTTGTTCAAGTAACTGGGCTGTTACTTGAATAGGAAGTTAGTGGTTACTAATACTCATGCGTGGGTAGAAGTCTGACTAGGTGGAGATTGATTGCTTAGGATAGGAACTGGGGGGTCAGTGTCTGAGTCTTAAGGATTAACTCCAATAGTGGATTTCCTTCCTGGATTGGTATCCCCCAGAGTAGGAGGTGTTTACTCCGAACTGGGTTAACAAACCTTGTGTTCTGTTTATTTCTGCACTTTATTTCCTGCTGCTGAACTGATTTAATTGTGCTAAGTTTTATTCTGAATCTGCTTGTTTAAGTTCAGTACCTGTTTTATAAGAACCAGTTAACAACTCTCATCATTGTCCAGCCAAAAATTTCACACCTACTGTAATCATCAACAATTACCAATCCATATTTCTTCCCATTGATTGATGATGTGCTAACAGGACCAAACAAATCAATGAGAAGTAGCCAATGTTTGGTAAGCCTCTGACCAGTTGTAACTTGCTAAGCTTAGAGATTAGTCTCTAGTTAGCATGTCCCAACCTTTTGTGCCATACCCATTTCTCTTCACTCACTGACAGAAGACAAACTACCTTCTGATCAACCAGTTCTGAAAAATCAATCTTATAGACATTGTTCTTTCTCTTTCCCTTGAACACAACAAATTTATCTTTGTTGTTGTTTACTGTACATGAATTCTTATCAAACAGAACTTCATAACCACTATCACAAAATTGACTTATGCTAAGTAAGTTATATCTGAGTCCATCTACCAACCAAACATTATTAATGGAAATGAAAGAATTACATATCTTACTAGTACCAATGATCTTGCCTTTCTCGTTTCCTCCAAATCCCACATTTCCTCCCTCTTTCATGGTCAGGGTTTGGAACATAGACTTTTCTCCTGTCATGTGTCGCGAGCAGCCACTGTCCAGGTACCATGATCTCTGCTTTTCTTTTACTCTCAAGCATATCTGCAGCATAAATGATTTCAGACTTAGGTACCCATATCTTTATGGGTCCTCTTTGGTTAGTTCTGAAAGGATATGATTTATTTTGCACCTTGTGTCTGACATTCCGAGGTTTAAAAGGTTTCACATAAACTGGTTTAGTATCCTTTGAAAGTTTCATAAACACAACTTTTTGAAGATTTGAGTCTGATCTTTTCAGAGTCTGAGACTTGCTAGTCTTAGGTTCTGATCTTTTCAGAGTTTGAACCTTTTCAGGTTTAGAATCTGCTTTCCTCACAATCTTAGACTTAGAACCTTTTAGTTTTGATTTCAACAATCTTAGATTCTGCTTTCATCAACACCTTTGATTCAGAAGTCTTGGATTCTAAGTTGTTCAGAACTTCAGACTCAGCAGTCTTTGATTTTGATGAGTTCAGAGTCTCAGCAATGTCTGACTTTGGTACAAAACATACCTTAGTACCTTTCGTAATATCTCCAGAACAAGATGATAGGTTTGTTTCTTTTGAATGATTGAATGAATCATTTGAGAAACCAATACCTTGTCCCATGTTTATGTTAATATTATAAATCATAGACGCAACTTTGCTTCTGTTGATTCCAGTTATTATGAGCTCTTGAAGTGCAATTTCTTGCTCGCTTAGGACTTAATCAGGTTTCTTATGAGCCATTTTTATGAAATATCTTACCTCTTCATCTATCTCATTGATATGATTATGAAGTTGAAGATTTTCTTCAGACAACAAATTATATTTCTTTTTCAAAGTTTTTAATTGTTTTATCTTTATTTTAAGATGGTTCATAAGTTCCTTAACTGTTTCAATAAGTTCAGATTGAGTAAGTTTAGAAAATACCTCATCTTCATCCTCAGAGTCAGACCCTGACTCTGTATCAAAAGATGTTGTTGCCACTAGAGCCAGATTGACTTCTTCATCTTCCTTTTCATATTCAGATTCATTGTCAAGATCATCCCATGTTGCCATAAGACTTTTCTTGATTTTGTTTCTGAATTTGCTTGATTTAGAGTTGGTCTTCTTGGATTTCTCTTTTTATTTGTCCTTCTGTAGCTCTGGACAGTCAGCAATGAAATGACCAGTCTTTTTGCAATTAAAGCAACCCTTCTGATTTTCCTTCTTGGAACCAGATCCTTTGAAGCCACTACCTTTGTTAGAAAACTTCTTATGTCTTTTTACTAAGTTCTGAAACCTTTTGGAAAACATTGCCAGCTCCTCAGCTTCTGGATCTTCTTCAGAACTTCCCTCAGGAGATTTTTCATCAAATTCTATAGCTTTTAGAGCTTTTGATGACTTTATAGACTTAGACTTTCTAACAGGTTCATCTTCATTGAGTCTTAGTTCATGCACTTTGAGAGAGCTGATAAGATCTTCAATACTAAGAGTATTTAGATCTTTAGCTTCCTCAATGGCAGTTACTTTAGGTCTCCATTTAGAAGGTAGACTTCTGAGGATCTTGTTCACATGGTCAGCAGTTGAGTAATCTTTTTTATAATCTGAAGTCCAGATACCAGAGTCTGAAACCTTGAGAACATAATCTCAATATTTTCACCCTCCTTCATCTTGAACAACTCATATTGTTGAACCAGAAGGTTGGCCTTGACTTCTCTAACTTTCTTGTTCCCTTCATAGTTAGAGCACAAGGAAGTGAAGATGGCCTTAACAGTAGCTTTATCACTTAACTTCAGGTATTCATTGTGAGGTAGAGAATCTACAATGATACCTCTTACTCTTTGACGCTTTCTGTAAATCTTTCTTTCAGCATCAGTAAGACTTTTTCTGTCAATAGCTACTCCTTCATCAACTGGTATAGTTATACCAACTTCAATGATATCCTAAAGGCTATCATCTACTCCAATGATATGACTATACATCTTGTTTTTCCACTAAGAAAATTTTTCAGGATCACCAGTAAACATATGAGCTTTATAGTGTGAGTGAGATTGCTTATCATCTGTACCATAGTCATATGATATAGTAGATCTAGATCTAGGAGCAGGTTGAGAGGAATCACCAGATTCACTTGAAGACATGTTTTTCTCAGAATTTTTTCTAACACTGTTAAGTGATTGAATATCAGAACCGGAACTCTGATACCAACTGAAGGTGAGAAAAATACAAGAAGGGGGTTTAATAGTGTTGGCTTTTTCTTTCTCAAAAACTAAGAGTTAGTTCAGCTTCTGATGTATGATCAGAATCTGAAACTAAGTTCAATGTTTAAACGCAGCGAATTAAAAGTAAATGAAAGAGAGAAAGAGGACACAAATAATTATCTTGGTTCCTTCCACAATCTGGAAGTAGTCTAATCCCCTTGTCACTTACAAGAGATTTTTCACTATAATCCAATGATTACAAATTGTTCAAGCATAAAGCAAGAGACTTCCTATGCTCAAACACAAAGTAAGACTTCTGATTGCTCAAGCACAAAGCAAGAGACTTCTCAACAAACAAAATTACAAAGAAATATGTTTGGTTTGAACACTTGATATACTATTAGTGGTGTTCAGAAAATACAACACAGTTATCAGACTCTAGACTTGAGAAATTATAAGATAAGAAAGTTTGTAAGAATTTTTAAGTGTTTGATACGTATAGAATTTGACAGTTTTGGCACTTGTAAGAAATTGGTAGAGTCTTGTTTTTTTTTTTCTTCAAGTCTTCAGTCCTTTATATAGAGGAGTAGAGAGACGTTGAGAAGATGCCAAATCATCAATAGAGTTGTTTGATATGAATCTTGATCCAACGTTGATTTTGAAAATCTGGCAGGTACTGGTTCTGAACCGTAAAACAGAGTTAAACAGAGCAATAAAATCAGAGGTTCATAAGCAGGAAAATAAAGACAGAAAGTAAAATAACACAATTTATTTGTTAACCCAGTTTGATGCAAACTTCACCTACATCTGGAGGATACCAATCCAGGAAGGAAATCCATTAAGTAGTATTAATTCTAAGACTCAAGACACAACCCCTATTTTTCCAGCCTTATCACTTAATCACTACCCGTATAGACTTCTACCTAGGAACTCCTAGATATAAACACCCATTTACTTCCCAATCAAGTAATCACAACCCAGTGATTATCAGATACTTAAACAAACAAATACGAAGACACACTTCAAAACAACAAAGACATCACTTGTGCTTAAAAGCTTTAAGTGAATTACAACTCTAAAACAAAACAACCAACTCTAATAGATGAGTGGTGTACAAAGACAGAGCAACAACTCACAGACTCAAAAACACTAAGACTCTTATAATGAAAACTTCTGGTTTTTTCAGTCAAATCTTCAATAGCAGCTTCCTCTTTATATAGGCTTCAGCAGCACACAATTTTGAACCAAATCTTCAAGAATATGTTTCCAGAATTCTTTTAGAAGCAAATAGAAGCTCACATAAAATTCACAAATATATTTTTCAAAGATTTCCTTGAAAATATGTTCACAAATAATTGAATCAAATCTTCAGAACATATCTTGCGCAAAAATACTTCCTTCTAGAAATGAAGCTTGGATAAATCTTCAATCAAATCTTCAAAAGATACTGTGAAATGTTTAACAGAATTCAGACGCAAAAAACATGCTTCTGAAAAGCAGCTTCTGAAGGTCAACAAAAGTCAGCGTCTGAACAGCAGCTTCTGAAGGTCAACAAAAGTCAACGTCTGAATAGTGCGTCTGATGAACAGTACCAGCGTCTGAAGACCAGTTCTGCGTCTGATGAACAGTACCAGCGTCTGAAGACCAGTTCTACGTGTGATGAACAGTACCAGCTTCTGAAACCCAATTTCCAGCTTCTGAAGACACAAATTAGCTTCTGAAGATGCATTGCTTGCACATTTTGATTTTACCAAACATGTAGCCAACATTCAAATAACCAACAATCTCCCCCTTTGGTAAATTTTTGGCTAAAATCAAATTGTCCACAAAGACAAGTTCTTCACACAACAAAAGTACTCAACCATGAAGAACTACACATATTTAAACATAGCACCAGAGTCAGCAGTGGATAAAATGCTATGTTAACACAAACAGCTTCAACTTCTGAAGTACACAAACTCCCCCTGAAAGATTCAGCTTCTGAAACAACCACAACAGCTTCTGAAGGACACACAAACAGGAACTCCCCCTGAAACATACATTCAGGAACTCCCCCTGAAACATATCACTCAGGAACTCCCCCTGAAACAGGCATTCAGGAACTCCCCCTGAATTGTTGAACAACTTCTGAAACAGACACATATTTCTCCCCCTTTTTAGCCAAACAATGTTGACAAAATAACCAGCATACCTCAGGAGCAGAAAACCACAAGGAACAGAGTATAAAAAAAAAATAGCATCAAAACTAACAGCACAGAACTCAACACAACATCAAGATCAGAACCACATATTATCCACACACAGAAGAACAAAACAAAACTGCAGAGTATAGCACAATTGCAGACCAGAAACACAAACAGAATCCAAGACATTAGTCACAAACTTGACAGTCTTCAGACTCAGCATCAGAAGTTGCTTAATCTTCATTAGACACAACATCAGATGCTGCTCAGTTGATGTGTACCTCAGGCACATTTAGAACCTTCTTCCCAGTAATCTGTTTCTGATGAACAACAATTCTCTTCTGAATACAGGACATGATATCATGCTTAACAACATCTTCAGACTTACTAGGAACCACTTTCTTTTCTTTTAGAGCCTTCTGAACAGGGACAAGAACCAACACCTTGCTCCAGACTTTAGATGGTCCAGCAACAGAAATCTTCTTTGCTACAGGAGTGGGCCTGCTGTCAGCAGCATCAGCCTTTCCTTTCCTATCTTTCAGATTCTGGGCAACACTTGCACATTTAGGTCTCCATACCTTCTTGACATTGACTGCAACAGGTTCTGACTTTCTTTGTTGAAAGTGTTTAAGATATCCATGCAGTTTGTAACAAAAAGGCTTGATGTGTCCCTTTTTACCAAAGTGATGACATACCCAAGGATGAGTTCTCTTCTTTCCTTTAGTCTTCTGAGGTTGCTTGTGATGTTCCATCTTAGATGTGCCTATCATTGGATCATAAGTTTCCACAGTAGGAACAAACCTTTTAGCTGGATTTTTCTGTTTGAGGTTCAAAGTCTTATCAACAAATCCTATGCCATTTGGTTTTTCTTGATTCTGATTCTCCAAAATCTCCTCTAACACATCAGTAGCAGAGTTCATCATTCTAACTTGCTTCTTCATATGATCAAGTTGAGAATTTAGTTGAGTTACCTCATTATTGAGAACATAAATTTTCTCTAGATGTTCTCTTCTTTCAGACTGAAGTTGACTGATAGTTCTCTTCTGTTCTTCTATCAACTTGCACACTTCTTTAAATTGAACATGCACCTTCTTGCAAAACTCAGCAGGATTTTCATAAGACAGTTCTTCATCACTGCATTCAGAATCTGATAAAGTTTCAGACTCTGATGATGTTTCTGAACTCATAACTTCATCAACAGTCATGCATCTTCCAGTAAAGGCAGCAACATGTCTGACTGATTTATTCCCCACTTCTCCTTCTGAGTTATCATCATCAGACCAAGACACAGATAAACTTTTCTTCTGTTTCTTGAGGTAAGTAGGACATTCTGACTTGACATGACCATATCCTTCACACTCAAAGCACTGAATTCCCGCTCTTCTTATCAGTTCTTGTCTTCTGCTTCAGAAACTTCTTAAATTGTTTACTCAACATCACAAGAGCTTCTGATGGGCTTTCATCATCCACACCTTCAACATCTGCTACAAAAGCAACACCTTTCCCCTTCTTATCAGTTCTGGCTATTTCAAAGTTCTGAAGAGACCCTATCAATTCCTCAACCTTCATGCTGGAGATGTCATGTGCTTCTTCAATTGCAGTCACCTTCATATCAAACCTCTTAGGTAGGGATCTGAGAATTTTCCTTACAAGCTTCTCATAAGATACTTTTTCTCCAAGTGATTCAAAAGAGTTAGCCATGTCCAGAACATTCATGTAAAAGTCTTGTATGTTCTCATCTTTCAACATTCTGAGATTTTCAAACTTTGTGGTCAGAAGCTGAAGTCTGGACAGTTTTACCTTGGATGTGCCTTCATGAGTAGTTTTAAGAATCTCCCAAGCATCCTTAGCCACAATACACTGCTTGATCAGTCTGAACATATTATTGTCCACTCCATTGAATATAGCATTCAAGGCTTTGGAGTTTGCAAGAGATAAAACATCTTCATCATTGGACCAATCTTCCTCTGGTTTCAATACAGGTGTCTTCTTACCATCTTTGTCAGTCACAACAGGATGTTCCCAACCTTTCAGAACTGCTTTCTAGGTTTTGCTATCTATTGATTTCAGGAAAGCACTCATGCGTGATTTCCAATAATCATAGTTGGAACCATCCAACAGAGGTGACCTGTTAACAAATCCTTCTTCCTTGTCCATAATGCTAGAAAAAACCTTCTCTGGAGTTCACCCAATAACAAGCAAGGTGCCTGCTCTGATGCCAATTGAAATTTTGGCAGGTACTGGTTCTGAACCGTAAAACATAGCTAAACAGAGCACTAAAATCAGGGGTTCAGAAGCAGGAAAATAAAGACAGAAAGTAAAATAACACAGTTTATTTGTTAACCCAGATCGGTGCAAACTTCACCTACATCTGGAGGATACCAATCCAGGAAGGAAATCCATTAAGTAGTATTAATTCTAAGACTCAAGACATAGCCCCTGTTTTTCCAACCTTATCACTTAATCACTACCCGTATAGACTTCTACCTAGAAACTCCTAGATATAAGCACCCACTTACTTCCCAATTAAGTAATCACAGCCCAGTGATTATCAGACACTTAAACAAACAAATACGAAGACACATTTCAAAACAACAAAGACATCACTTGTGCTTAAAAGCTTTAAGTGAATTACAACTCTAAAACAAAACAACCAACTCTAACAGATGAGTGGTGTACAAAAACAGAGCAACAACTCACAGACTCAAAAACACTAAGACTCTTATAATGAAAACTTCTGCTTTTTTCAGTCAAGTCTTCAATAGCAACGTCCTCTTTATATAGGTTTCAGCAGCACACAATTATGAACCAAATCTTTAAGGATATGTTTCCAGAATTCTTTTAGAAGCAAATAGAAGCTCACATAAAATTCACAAATATATTTTCCAAAGATTTTCTTGAAAATATATTCACAAATAATTGAATCAAATCTTCAGAACATATCTTACGCAAAAATACTTCCTTCTAGAAATGAAGCTTGGATAAATCTTCAATTAAATCTTCAAAAGATACTGTGAAAGGTTTAATAGAATTCAGACACAAAAAACATGCTTCTGAAGGTCAACAAAAGTCAGTGTCTGAACAACAGCTTCTGAAGGTCAACAAAAGTCAACGTCTGAATAGTGCGTCTGATGAACAGTACCAGCGTCTGAAGACCAGTTCTGCGTTTGATGAACAGTACCAGCGTCTGAAGACCAGTTCTGCGTCTGATGAACAGTACCAGCTTCTGAAATCCAATTTTCAGCTTCTGAAGACACAAATTAGCTTCTGAAGACGCATTGCTTGCACATTTTGATTTTACCAAACATGTAGCCAACATTCAAATAACCAACAAATTTGTTCCTTGAT
Organism: Medicago ruthenica; assembly: GCA_018208015.1. Classification (NCBI taxonomy): domain Eukaryota; kingdom Viridiplantae; phylum Streptophyta; class Magnoliopsida; order Fabales; family Fabaceae; genus Medicago; species Medicago ruthenica. Next base: position 34,684,717 of record CM031378.1, on the reverse strand, counting down.
TTGGACTGCGTACTATGAAGAATACCGTTTGAATTCTTTCCTTAAAATAGATTGGATGTCTTTTCCATGGAGACAAAGTTGTGGAGAGCGTTTCTGACTCTGAGATGTTTGCAGAGGTCGTGGTTGTACTATGTCCTTGATGACAGCGACACCAGTTGACTTCTGATACTTCAGACTTCAGAGTCTGAGTCTTCAGCTTCTGATTTTTCAGACTTCAGAGTCTGGGTCTTCAGCTTCTGATCCTTCAGCTTCTAACTTGCAACACAAGCTTCTTATCAATTCATTGCTCTTAACTTGTTCCTTCAGAACCAAACTTGATTGATACTTGAATAATTTTTAACTATGGTCCTGCACACTTGGAACAAGCATTAGAATATCTAATTTTCTTCTTAATACCTTGTTATCATCAAAACTCAAAGAGACATTGTTTACACATTTTGTTCCAACACAATATCTTCGAACTTTTTGTTTTCCTTAATTTTCACAACCAAACTAATGGATTAGTAGTTCTTTTTTGTTGCTGGCTTTCAAGTTTCAACTTCCCAACTCTTACATGCTGTTACTTGCTTTCATCTACAAAGTTGATTCATTGTGTTTTACGTTACGCATAATTAATATTAGAGTTAATAGTGCATTTGGTCCCTAAAATATGTGTCTGACTCTGATTACGTTTTAGTACCTGCAAAATTAGTTTTTAGATTTTGTCCTAACAATTTTAGATTCCTTCACTTTTAGTCCTTGGTAGTATTGTTCCATTTAAAAAATGAAGATGTGGCAAATATAGTCAATATATTTAATGATGTGGCATTTTTTTATGTATTTAACATTTTTTGAAAAAGTATTTAAATAAAAAAATATTATGTATATAAACCTAAATATTATTATTTTTCAGTTTTCTACATGTGGTCAACAAGTTTGATTCAAAACAAAAAGGATGTAAAAGAACTGGTATAACAAGTTTGACATTTTTAGACACAGTTCTGAAACCTAGTTTCTATTTTCATTTTTCAGTATCCAGATAATCCTACAAGACAGCAGAAGAAGGATGTAAAAGAACTGGTATTTTCTTTCCCTCCTGTTTCCCTTGTTATAAATAATAGGATTTCAAATAGTCAGAAGTTAGACCACATCGAGGGTCTTATTTGAGTATTTTAATTCATAGGAGAAACCCTTTCGGTTAAATTTATGCTGTGATATTGTCTTATGGAACTATAATGCCTGATTTATGATTTATCATGTTGACAAGATTGCAAATTATACCTACAATAAGTATAAAAGAAATGTTCAAGTTTTTTCCAACTTGTTTTACCTGTCATCAAATCAAGCTTCTGGGCTCATTTGGGCTTAAATGTAGTTTTGGGCTTCATATGTATTGAGTGAGTGCTGACTTTACAGCAACTAAATCTTGCTGGCCCGTTTCCAAAATCAACAAATAAATAACATTTGCTGGCCTTATTTTGTATCACCATGGTTGGCCTTATTCTGTATCACCATAGTTTATTATGTAACTGGTTTATTAATACCTTACTTGAACATTATTTTACGGGTTTAATACATTATGTTTTCTGGTTTATTCACTTTCTGTTTCCACAACTTTCTGGTTTAAAAACAAGTATCTGGTTTATAAATCAGGTTTTCTGGTTTATACACAAGTTTCTGTATATAAGAATGGAGTGTGATGCAGGTTCAGGACATGTTTCTGTTATATGTTCTGTATGTTTTCTGGTTTATACACAAGTTTCTATTTGAATACAATTAGAAAAACAACATCATTCAGGAATCAGTACACCATTACATGATATAATTCTGGACACCTCTAGAAAGATTACAACAACAGCACCCTAAACATGAACATTGTATTTCATAACACGTGTTGCAACTAATGGAACACAAGTAAAATTACAAACACACTAGATAAAAAAGACAACACCCATAAAACCTCCGTTTAGGATTTTTCGTTTGTCCTTGCCGTGCTGTCTTCAATGGCGACTCGATTCCACAGCAGCAGCACATCCTTCTTCACAAGTTTGACTCATTAGTTGTCACTGGATACTGCGATTCACCCATCTGGGCTATGCTTATGGACGGGCACGGCAACTGTCTTACACTAGAGTAGTTTGTCTGCGAGAGGAAGGATGGGATGAAGAAGAGATCGCGTTCAGGGTTCATCTAGTTCTACCACATATTACAGAAATTAAAGAAAACTTTTTTTTAACAAATTCATATTTTAAAATTTCAAAAATAAATAATTTTTTGAAATAATTTAAAAAACAGTAAAAGATGACATGGCTTCCACATATACATTAGAGCTATCTCCACATCGTTTAAGCTATTGCCACACCATCAAAATTGTGGGCCAAATTCACGGCTGGTGGGGTCAAAATTACATATTTACTACAGGGGACCAAAACTGCATTTTTAAGCCTACACAGTAATATCACTGGTACAAAATATACATAACATAGTCATTTCCCTGTCAAAAAAAAGATACTGAATTATGTTCTAAACTTCTGATGTGGCAGTTTATAACAATGGATGACATTAAAGAATTAAAGAATATAATAAACCTTGTCGAACTTTCCCTCCATATGGTAGTAGTATATGCATCGTTTTATCCTTGTGGAATATAAAATACTTGTTGTAACAGTATTTGAACTACAGGTAAAGATCTTGTCTCGAATGTACCCTTGCAAGGAATGTGCAGATCACTTTAAAGAAGTTCTTAGGTATATTAATCTTTCACCATTTGATTGATCTGAATTGTTTGTGTTGGTTTTTATCCCTTTCTTTTTTATCCATTCGAATTTTCTTGTTTAGACTGTTAGACTATCACTTTTTTTTACAAATTTCATATGATTGAACCATAAATGAATGATATCCTTGATGCAGTGGTTGGAGTAGATTTAATTCCTAGCTTCATTGATTAAGGCTTTACCCCACAATATGACGTGTCTTACCAATTATAAATTGAAAATGACAATTTCCTTTTTTTTGGTCATGGGTTTGGTATATGTCCCCCAGGTTTTGTATTCTTTTCTATTTTTAATGTAAAGTGTAGGTATACTACACATAATTGGTAGGGTGTAAGATGCCAACATAGTTAGAATTTCTCTCCATGGTGATGTCTTTTCATGCTATTTCTTTTACTAAAAAAAATAGCAACGTCTTTGACAAGAATATCACAGATTTAAGTTGTGAAATCAATCTCTTTCAAATGCAAGATAAGGCTGCCTACAATAGACCCACAGTGGGTCCGACCAATTCCCTGGACATTGTCATGACTGGAGTTTTGTACCATTGCTTATGATTGATTGCGTAAACTTTGTAAACTACCGACGGATGTTATTGAATCCTCCAGAAGTTTGAGTAATTTACAGCAGTTACTCGTGGGTTTTCACATGTTTGATTTATCTTTTAGATAGCAGATCGATAATGAATTTAGATTTCTTGTTTGTACCTCAACAGAATAAAGTGTAGCATTGCCTATAGAATTGATCTTAATTCCTTGTGACTTTCCTATAATTTCCGGAAAGTACAATTCAGTCGGACATTTTTGTTGTCGAACAAGATCGATCCATTTGGAATAATACAAATTCTCGGATAGATTGATGAAAGCACTTCGAATTACCATCTGCAAATAATCCATGCCTTATTTACAAGGAGGGTTGTGACCATAATTGTATCTTTGATATAGTGTCATGTTTCAGACAAAGACACACATGCTGCAGTTTTCACATGTTGCACTGTTATGTTAAATAGCAGCTAAACCTAATTTATAATGTACACGAGCTCTTACATGAGTGCTCCTTTACATGTTTGGCAGATCAAATCCTGTACAGGCAGGGTCACATGCTGAATTTTCTCAGTGGCTATGTCATGTGCATAATGTTGTCAACAGAAGGTAAGTTCTGTTCCTTTTTCTTTCAATCATGTTAATGCTGACTAGTATTGTTGTTATCAAACCATTTCTTTATCCTTGGATTTTGTCGGCCACATTTATAGTAATGGGCACGTCCTGTTAAAACTTGTGATATGATTTGCTAGCATATAGACAAATATATTTCTCAAAACGTGAAATCTCTTACAAATGTTCCAACTTTTATTCCATGAAAAGTTTTGAAGTGACAACAGACAACAATCTGTTACTGGTTGAGACGTCCTTGTTATGTTTATGCCCAAGAAAAATGCCCCTGCCCCTTTTATTATTATATATTTTAAAAACTTATAAGTTTGCTCAAACTTTTGTTTTCCATTTTCTGTTGCATTTTATAATAGAGACTAAATTATATAAAAACATGCATGGGTTTCTACTCTCCACCTAATCCACTTTCAAAATGGGTCTCCACTCTTCACCTAATAACAAATGTGATTTGGATTTTGGATTGGATTTATTATTTTAAATTGTTTTGGTTAGGATTGTGTTTAAAGTGAAGTGATTTGTATTTGATGATTTTACTCTGAAAGCTAGTTTGATATAAAATTTGCTTTTAATTTTTCATTCAAGATCAAAAGATGGTAGAAGGAAAAGTCAAATATAATACAACTCATCGTAATATCAAACTTACTCTCAAAGCTTTTGACAACTTATTCTTGCCTCTGACTAAATGGTCTGGATCAATCTGGACTCTGATCCTTGCCATCTCATTGTTGTAAATGAGTACTTTCCACAAAGAGAATTGCTCTTTGGGCCCCTTAGTTTTGCTCAAAAGCCCCTCAATTTCTCGGGTCATATCTCTTGATCGCACAAAATCTATTAGATCGTGACTTCCGATCGACTTTTTTTTTTTCTATCGGATCGTAACTCCGGATTAGCTTATTTCAGGGGTTGAGTAATCCAAGGGGCACATAGAGCAATCGTCTTCCACATATTGTAAAATGAGCTTTGTGTGTTACCCGCACAATCACGCATTAAACCAAATGGCTCTTACACGATGGTGGGGTATTAATTATTAAGTATATAAAATTTATTTAGCCTCGACTTAACAACCTAAGCTTTTAGGGACTTAACAACCTAATAGTTTGAAAAAATAAAATATTTAAAGGTAACCTCATGTTTCAGTGACTGTAAGTGTCGGACAAAGACACATGTCAGACACTGAACACGTCATTAATCTGAAGTATCAGTCCTACATAGGTTGTTGTTTCTTGTGGTTCATACTTGAGTCGCTGGTGCTTACAGATTTTGCTTATAAACTAGTGTATTAATTTTCCTACGACACTTACATTTGTTTGACAGCATCGACAAAGAAATATTCCCATGTGAACAAGTTGATGCAAGGTGGGGAAAGTGTGAGCAGAAAGCATGTGAAATTATTGGAAGTACATCAACGAAAGATATGGTAGATTTTTATCTTTACAAAACAATAGGTATTTTTTGTAAGGGAAAATAATAGGTATTTATACCATACAAGCTATGTATTGAATTCGAACTGTTGATGAAATCTTTAAGATTGTTATCTAGTGACTTTTTTTTTTTCGATAAATGTTATCTAGTGACTTTGTACTAGATTATGTTAAGTAAATTCAATGTGCAATATTGTTTACCTAATTTATTGAAAGATAAATTTTTAAACCAGGATAATATTGATTTTATTGGAAGTCAAGATCAGAGATATTGGCCCTGTTTTTTCAAAATGGTTTGCTGTTTGTTATCGAGGATTGAAAAACTAAAAAATGGCCTAGTTTGCTATTATGATTGTAATTCAAGAAAACAAAGATAGTAGAAAGTAATAGGATTGTTTTAAATGTTTTGTATAAGAGAAAGTGGAAGGAAAGAATGATAAAAATATTCTATTTTATTTCTTGATTTGACATAAAATGAAAGGAAATATAATTATATTTATGAATGACAAAAATGACTTTATATTTACAAAAACCTTATATTAATAAAAGGAGTTCAAATTTAGCATGAATTCCTGACGAAGGCAAAATTGAATGCCAAAAATAAAAAAGCTGGCAATGGCGTTACAAAATAGAATTTCCTAAACAAACAGACATATCATTCCACCAAGAATGAAAATTAAAAAAAGAGTTAGGCGTGTAAACCTTAAGCCACCACCATAAATGAAGTTTCACTGTGTCAGTCAACTGTTCAATCGAAAAATCCTTATTTTAAAAAAATCTTAAGGTTACGCTCCTTCCAAATAATTTAGCTAGACGCTAGCCAAATTAATTTTTAAAAAATAATATATTAATTTTAACTTTTATTATTATAATTCTTTTTATATTTTTAATACACAATATCTATATAAGTTTTTTTTAGTAGTCAATATGTGTATAAGTTGTTTCGAGTAGCGAATATGTGTATTAAGTTTTTTTTAAAGGATGTGCATAAGTTAATAAAATAGATTTTTGTCCACGTGAGCTTAGCTCATTTGGTAGGCACATTACAAAATATATGCATGAGTCGGGGTTCTCAGAGAAATTGTATTTCAACTCGGTAATTAGCGGAATCTATTTGCAAACTAAATAAAAGAAAAGAGATTTGAAGGTGCTTGCAGGGTTTTAATTGTCCCGTCCAATGCGAAATTAGGTTCGATTGATTTAGAAGTGTAACGACGATTAGGAAATCTTTGAATCCCCTGTCTTTGTTGGAAATTAAATCGAGAAATCATTTGTTTATAACTTGTCTTATGTTTGAATTTAAGAAAGTAGAACATAACCCTGTGATGAATATGTGGAAATTTATTTTAACGTCCCCACAATTTGACCATTTACAATTGCGGAGTTCCCTTAAGATGAGTTATAGCCCTAGATTCATACTTAGATTCAATTATATTACAAACTAAGCAATTCACTACTATTTTGCTCCAATGGAATTACGGTCGTCAATCCTAATATGCTCCATCTAAGATACAATATAAAAAACGGGCATATACGAATAAAATCAGACTTTAGATTATAAACTGAATAAAAACTTTATTAATAGAATTCAACAAATAAGAAGAGGTTCATCGTGGAACCCTAATCAAAGAGGTTTAGTTTCTCATGGCAACCAACATCATTACAAAACAATAGAAAAACATACCCTAAAGAGAACAAGAGGAGGATGAAGATCCTCTGCCTTGAAGCTCCTGATGCTTGACCTTTGCATTGTATCACTAGCTTTCTGAATGAATAAAAGAGTGTGCAAGAGTCTCTATTTATAGTGTATGATTAATTAGGGGTTAAGAGAGAAAAAATGGGTTTTTTTTTTAAAACAACGGCTTGGAAAATAAAAAAACAACACTTCCTGCCAGTGCCCATGCGCGGGGTGCACGGGTTGGTGCGCAGGGGCACATGGGGAAGTAATGGTTGTTGTCCCGTGCGCAGGGGCGCATGGCTTAATGTGCAGGGGCGCATGAGGCAGCCTCTTATGTGCGATTTCCGCAGTTTTTGACCCTTTTTACGCGTTTTTCCGTCTTGCAATGCTTTGGAACTTCAAATGAATTTTCTTCACTTTGTATTGTCTTCAAATATCTTATAAGAACCATTGAACTTCAATCTTCATATCCTTGATCGTTCACTTAATGTCTTGTTTTACCGATTTACATGATTAATTTCTCGTTAAAAGGACTCAAAACACCTATGAAGTTGCATGATTTATGATAAAAGTGAATTACAACGACTCAAACGAAAACAATACAAAAAATTCTTCCAACCATTGACAACTTTTCTAACTGACTTCTAATTTTCCTTCAAATACAAAGAAAATAATTAAAAACATAGTTAAAAACATTATACGTTATTCATAGAGGAATTTGGGAGTAGTGTTTGAATGCAGTAATAGTCATGCCTAAAAGAGGAAGGTGGATTGAAAACGACCATCGCGAAATGTTTGGAAATGGAATGTAGATGAGTCGTCAAAAGGCAAACCAGGTGCAACTGGCATTGGTGGAGTTTTGAGGAATGATTGTGGAGATATATAGTTGCTGAGTTTGCAGCCTTGATTGGGATAAAGGATTCAAATGAAGCAGAATTTTTTGCTATTTTTTTTTTGTTGCTTTGGAGCAATATCTGAATAAAGACTGGTTGGTCATATGGAATAAATTAAAAAACATTCTGATGTTTTTAAAAAATGTAGAGTTTTCTCATGTTCTAATATCTTGTTAGTTTGATTGTTCTGGATTTGTTATGATCAGCTGCAGTATGACAGTGTTGTGTGTGGTTTTGAGTAGTTGCTGGTGATGCTTTGCTATGATTACCTTGGTGCGGATTGTTTCTATGTATTTCTTTGGTGTAAGCTAGTTATGTGTTGGTGTTTTAGAGGCTTTCTTTTGCCTCATTTACTTTTCTGTGTTGGGTGTATTTTTGACTTTGTATTTTCTTGTCCATTTCTCATGATTTTGTGGGATCTTTACAACCCTTTATAGAAGATGGGTAGAGTTTTCATGACCATGATTAGAATTGACATTATTAATATATTATCCTTATTTATCGAAAACAAATAAAGTGATACGTATAGATCGTTTTCATGAAGATTGTTTATGTTTTAATTACCATAAATCTTACATTATATTCAATGAAGTTAATTATAGAGTAGAAGAAGGTTTTTTTTTTTTGACGCATAGAGTAGAAGAAGGTAACAAATCATATAATGTAGTAGGCTTCAATTAATGTTGAGCAAAGCAGATATAGTAGCGAGTTTTTGACACCGAAGAAAATCAAAGTTGAGACCTGAGCACACTCCAATGCTCCAAAGTTTCACGGTTAAATCAATTTATTTATTACATCCAAATCTTTTTTCTTTGTACAAACCAAATCTTCTTTTTTTTTTTCTCAATTGGAAAGACCCACTTTGGAGTATAGCATTTTATGAAATATGTGTAAAGTTTGGCTCCATAAAAAGTTTGTGCATGTGTTTTCTCTAGGTTACTCTTTCTTGATAGATTTCCAACAAAATTAACGCGTTTGTTTTAACTTTAAAATAAATATATTTTGTGTAGACAAAATTTAGAGACTTTTAAAAAAGCTCGAAGCTATTTCTATTTGTTTATTACTCATAAATATTTATATATTTTAAAAAATGATTTTCAATTAGTGCTATGTCTTGTTTTTGAAAAAAAAAGATTTTGAGAAAAACTAAATATAATAGCTTTTGATTAGAGTCAAAAATAATTTTTTCGATAGATTAAATTTTTTTAAAAATCATACACAAACACTTCAAAATAAAAAAGTGATTTTTCTAATAAAAAAACATAGTTTTTTTTGTTGAAAAAAAAATCCTAAACAAACGCACCCCTAATTAGCAGGAGAGAGGGATTATCCCTCAATCAAATTCTAGTGATTCTTGTTTTATATTTTATTTTCGGTTGTTAAACTATTCCCGTTTGTATATTTCGTCCTAAATTCGGGTAGGTCTTGTGTTTGAGTTAGAGTTAGAGTTAATGCAATATATTTAGCTGCTAAAAAAATGCACATACAAACATTAACTAAATAGAAGAAATATCCATTTATTGATTTCATCACAAATTTTAACGCACACTTTTTAAACCACCATATACAAACATCACAATATACCATTACAAACATCACATAGAAGCCAATATGCATATGCAACAATATGGCATTACAAACATCACACTAATTAATTATAAAGATGAAGACTTAAGTGAACCCAATGCAATAAGCCATTACTACTTATTTGTTACATTCATTATGACTTATAGAGCTATTTTTGCCTTGGCAAGATGAGCATCAATATCTCGAGTACATTTGCCAAAGTATTCCATGTAGCCATTTGGAGGGTCAATATCCTCATTGATCTTCTCATATTCAACTGTCCATTTAACTGCAGCAGTGCCATCACCCTTATCAATTACTTCAAAGATGAGCTTAAAGACCTTATAGTGTTCATCAATATCTCCACCGAAGATCTTATAAGTGTTTTTTTTATTCAATTCATCAACTTCTTCAACCTTCTCATGACATGTGTGTACCTTGCCATCTGTTGAGAATTATGATGGCACGGGCAATTAATTAATACAAATAAAAATTAAAACAAGCACCCATTTTTTTTACAAATGAACTATTATATTGTTAGGTAGTTAATGTACGAAATCTTGAAGCTACTTTATAGAATTCATTCGGTGTTCTATTAACTCACCAAACTTTTTTCCTATTAGAAGTATAGTTATCATTAAAAATATATAAAACATAAAAACTTTTTCAAATCAAATAAAATGATGATTTGGTTATCGATCAGGACATCAGGTGAGTTGAATTAGAAACATATTTACCTATGACATAAGTCCAATGTTTAATCGAATCAGTGTGATGCCAATCTTCACCTTCATGAAGTTTGGTATGATGAACTCTTTCACAAAGGTTTTGCACTTCATGAAGTTCTTTTACAAATAGATTGTAGAACTTGTCAGCGGGTGTTTTGATTCCAACTTCAGTACTGAGCTTACCAGAGAGCACCATTTCTCAGAAGTAAAAAGGAAAGAAGAAAGAGAAGAAAGAAATTGGGGTTGATATGATGAACTTGGATGCAGCCCCATGCCTTTAAATAGAAATTGCATTACATCATTTTTTTTGTTTTTGTTTTGCATTTCATCATTGATTACGTATCTGTTTGGTTTAGCTTTTTCAACCCTCAAACGCACGTCTCCAGCCCTTCACTGTGCTTTCTTCATTTTGCATCATGTTTGGGTTTCATTTTGTAAAAGCGATTCAATGGGTTAAACTCGATTCCAGTTGAAGCTCCCTTTCCTAGCTTTTGCGTTTGCTGTAATCGATTCTGCAACAACTTTAGTAATGTCGCATAATAGTTTCCATCTCTACCCTCTTCTTTCTGCTGTGTCATTTGTACTGTTGTCTTTATGCTACAGTTTCCATTTCTAGAGGTTAGGGAAGAAGAGAAAAAGAATTTGGACTTTTCTTTTTTATTAAAAAAATGAAATGGCTCTAAAGGCCCATTGTTTGAGTCGGTTGCTTCTTATCCTTTGTTTTTTAAGCTTTCTTTCTATTATGTTTTTTATTATTAGACTTAGATTTTGTGTTAGATTGATAAACTTTGTTCGCATAATTTTATTTAATAAATTTCATAAAAAATTAAAGAAAACCGAAAAATGTTACGAATATATATTAAAAAATTAATATAATATAATGAAATATTTATATAAAAAATTATTTATATAAAAAAAGTTATATAAATAATTAAATGTAATCCTTTTGTGAACCAATAAAAATCCATTTATAAACTTTCTTATAAATTTTCCTTCCCTTAAATGTAATCCCTTATAAATTTTCTTAAAAAAACTTTTATAAATTAATATAATTTTAAAATGAATTTGTGAACCAATAAAAATGCATTTATGATTTTGGATAAGTTAAAAATAAGATATTTACTTTTAAATACAATTAAAAGGATAGTTTGGTCATTACACATTCAAAATCAATTTTGATTCAAATTATCCAAACAACATCAACTCATAAGAATCACTTTTAGTAAAGTGTATCCAAACATAAATCAATTCACATTCAACTTACTTTTAACCAAAATCAATTCTCTCAAACTCAATTCTATCAAAATCAATTTTCGCCGCTGCCAAACCAAACACACACTACATAATAGAGGCAGTAAATTAAAGGGAAATGTTTCACGTTTAATATTTTAATTTCCAGCAATGGTCCTCCTATATCTTCTTTGTTGGCAATTAATTAAGGACCATAATTTTAATAGCAAAGATAAAATCATGGAATAAAAAATCCTACTAATCTCCTATCAAATTGGTTGGAACATTGGTGTGAAGTTCGAATGAAATTGGAAGGTTAAAACATTAAACATCAAGTAGAATTTGATATAGTGTTGTGTGAATTGAGAAAATAGAGTGTGGGGTCCCACATAAAATAGAGCATACATATTAGTAGTGTTTAAATTGTGTTATTTAATTACCTGATAATGATAAAAATAATAACAATTATTAATTTTTATTCGTGCATATCACTTTCTATAATTTTAGCTTATGTTGGTTGTGATAAGAATAAGAATCCAATTGAGTTTCTTATCTTTCATCTGTTCATATCTAATTAGTTTGTTTCCTCCAATTTTTGGGTTTGTTTCTTTTTTATCTTATCCACAAGAGTCTTTGAACTAATTAGCTCCCACAATTGTATCTAAATTCAGTTACAAAATCTCTATATAGAGAGAGAGAGGACTCCACTTAGTTCTTAAAACACACCAAAGAATTTTATTGAGTTATCAAGAACTCTTTCTCTCTTCTCTCTCTTTCTACTTGATCAATTTTAGAGCCATTTCTCCCCTTTCTTTTCTATCCCTTTGGAATCAAAAGTGTTCTTAAGATCATAGTCACTTTTGAGATATAATGTCCCTTCATAATTAAGAATGATCTTAAGAGTATATTGATCATGGAATAACATATGATGTTTTTAGTTATGTTATTAGTGTAATTCTTTGCATTTGAAGGCAAATAGAAGTCAATTAGAGGAGTTGTAATTGGTACGAGGAATATTTTGTATTGTTTTCATTCGAGTGGTTTTAATTCATTTTTATAGTAAATCATACAACTCCATAGGTGTTTTGAGTCTTTTTAGTGAGAGATCATGTAAATCGGCAAAACAAGACATCACGTGAAGGATCGTGAATATGAAGATGGAAGTTCAATGGTTCTTAGAAGGTATTTGAAGACTATATAAAGTGAAGAAAATTCATATGAAGTTCCAAGGCATCATAGGACAGAAGAACGCGTTAAAAAGGGTCGAAAACTGTAGAATTCGTGCAGGAGGGACTGCCTCATGAGCCTATGCACATGGGAAAGCTTTCCTTGCTATCTCATGCACCCCTGCTCACAAGACCATGCGCCTCACTCATGGACACGGACAAGAAGTGTTGTTTGCTTGTTTTCCAAGCCGTTTTTGGTGGAAAAACTCTATTTTCACTCTCTTAATCCCTAAGTAATCATACATTATAAATAGAGACTCTTGCACACTCTTTATTCATTCAGAAAGCTAGAGTTCAAAGCAAGAGTCAAGCATCAAGAGCTTCAAGGCAGAGGATCTCCATCCTCCTCTTGGTTCTCTTTAGGGTTTATTTTTCTATTGTTTTGTAATGATGTCGGTTGACATGAGCAACTAAACCTCTTTGATTAGGGTTCCACGATCAAACCCTTCTTATTTATTAGATTCTATTAATAAAGTTTTTATTCATATTATAATCTAAAGTCTGGTTTATTTCGTATATGTTCGTTTCTATACCATATCTTAGACGGAGCAATAATAGGATTGACGACCCTCGCCTCCATTCGAACAAGGCAGTAGTGAATTTTTTAGTTTCTAATATAATTGAATCTAAGTATGAATTTAGGGCTATAACTTATCTTAAGGGAATCCCGCAATTTCAAACGGTTGAGTTGCGGGGATCAAAATAAAATTACACTGATTCATCATGGAGTTATGTTCTACTTTCTTAAATCCAAACATAAGACAAGATATAAAGTAATGATTTGTATATTAAATTTCCAATAAAGACGAGGGGGGATTCAAGGATTCCATAATTTCCGTTAAACATCTGAATTAAATAAACCTAATCTCACAATGGGGAGGACAATTAAAACCCTGCAACCACTTCAAATCTTTTTCTTTATTTGCTTTTATAAATAGATTCCTCTAATTATCGAGTTGAACGACAATCTCTATGGAGACGAATAACTTACTACTTTATTACTTGGTACGATTTGGTGCACTTTCCAAAATCACCATCATATAGCCCCTTTGATAACCCTTTAGAATAAAAAGTACTTTTAAGATCATAGTGAATTCCATTAACGCACTTGCACATAATTCTTGCGTAGGTGATTCAACAACAACATCCCAAGCTCTCATTACCTTGTTAACTATGTCACTTGGGTTCACCTCTTTCCCATCCTTTGGTTTCACTCTACAGTCAGTGATGCACTTTGCTCTAACATTTTTACCAACATGAAAATAACAAAGTATTGCACTAGTTTCAGGGAGAACAGTTGCTACCACATTCATCAAAGTTGTATCTCTGTCAGTCACAACCACTGAAGGCATATTAATCTTTGAGTTAAGAAGTCTGACCAACATCTGTAAAACCCAAGTAAAATTATCCTCTTTCTCAGATGTAAAAAATCCAAAACCAACAGAATACGTCAAATCGGTCGAGGTGACCCCAACTATCACAAACAATGGCATTCTGTACATGTTGGTTTTATAGGTGGAATCCATAACCAAAACTGTTGGAAAATTGTTAAACAACTTAACAGATGTTGGATGAGCCCAAAATATGTCTTGAATAGTAGTACTCTCACTTTGTGTTCTGGTGCAATAGACATAGTTTGAAGGTGAGAAAAACACACAAGAAGGGGGGGTTGAATTGTGTGGGCTATTTCTTTTCTATCTCAAACACTTATGCTAGTTCAGATTCTGATATTGATCAGATCTGAACTATTTTCAGAGTGTTTTATGCAGCGGATATAAAGTACACGAGAGAGGGAAAGAGAGACACAACAGTTTATCTTGGTTCCTTCCACAACCCAGAAGTAGTCTAGTCCCCTTGTTACTAACAAGAGATTTTCACTATAATTACAAAGATTACAATTTGCTCAAACACTTAGTAAGAGACTTCCAGTTGCTCAAACACTTAGTAAGAGACTTCTAATTGCTCAAGCACACAAGCAAGAGACTTCCAATGCTCAAGCCCACAAGCAAGAGACTTCTAGTTGCTCAAACACTTAGTAAGGGACTTCCCTGCTTAGACACACAGTCTAAGACTTTCTATGCTCAATACACAAAGTTATGAGACTTCTGGTTGCTCAAGCACGCAGGCTAGAGACTTTGGTTCAAACAGATTTACAACAGAAATAGGTTTGAGTTGAACACTTGATATACTATCAGTGGTGTTCACAAAATACAATTCAGATTTAGACTCTCTACTTAAGAAATTCTAAGATAATAAGTTTGTAAGAATTCCTAAGTGTTTTGATGACTGTCACGTAAAACAGAGCATGTGTTTTTCTGGAACAGAGTCTTGGTTCTTCATCTTCAATCCTTCAATCCTTTATAGAAGATTAAAGAGTTGTTGAGAAGAGCCATGTCATCAAAAGAGCCGTTGCAAATAGAAGCTATGTCCAGCTTAATTTTTTCCTGACATTGTGTGCGCAAAATAGAGCAGCAGTTGAAGGAATTTGAATTGCTTCCTTAAAACATGGAGAATGTTTCGTACAGGGTGACAACTGTTCCATTGAGCTGTTCTGACACAACAGAACTTCACTGTTTACAGTTGCAAACGTTGACTTCTGCGTTTCTTCAAACTCAGACTTCAGAAGCTGGTCATCAGATACTGTTCATCAGACGCACTTCTTCAGATGCAGACTTCAGACGCACTGTTCATCAGACACACTGTTCATCAGACGCACTTCTTCAGAAGCACACTTTAGACGCACTGTTCATCAGACGCACTTCTTCAGAAGCAGACTTCAGACGCACTATTCATCAGACGCACTGTTCATCAGACGCACCCTTCAGACGCTCCCTTCAGAAGCTCTTCTTCAGACGCTGTCTTCAGAAGCTCTTCTTCAGATGCTGATTTTCTTCAGTCTTGCAACACAAGCTTCTATATTTTCCTTCTTGCTCTTAGCTTGTTTTTTCATAACCAATGTTAGATACCAATCTTTAAGTACATGGTTCTGCACACTTAGAATCAAGCATTAGCAATTCCAATTTTCTTTTTAACACTTTGTTATCATCAAAACCCAAAAGAGAGTTGTTCATACATTTTGTTCCAACATAGTTGTGCTCCTCCAACTTAGAGATTAGATACTACATATCAGTCTTGCTACCTCTGTTTGACTTGAATATTTTTGACGTTCATTGTAGACTTGCTTGATATTTGTCATGCAATCTTATCTTTTTGCCTTCAAATTTATCAAAATATTTTTTGGTAGCACCAAACTCTTGGTCAAGTCACGTACATTCTTCTTGTCATCCTCCCTTAATCTACCATCAAGCATGTGTCCTTCTAAACTGGCTCCATCTCATGGTTGTGAACTCTGTGAAGAATGTTCAATCTCCAATCATTTGTTTCCCTACTAAGATATCCACGAACCATGAACTTACACCCACATTTCTTGAACTCGTTGCCTCATGCTTCAATCTTTTTTTCGGCACTTTGTGGTCGCCACTCCTTTCACAAATTAGTTGCAACATTGGATTGATCAAATTGGATCTACGTATAACAATTGTAAATCCCGCCCTATTTGCTTGACGACGTACCCAATTAAGCAAGTCATCTCTATCTTTCCATTTAACTTCGCTTGAAAAAAAATGAGTCGTGTCAACTTCGTTGGCCTCAAGAGGGACAACACTAGAGTCAACATATAATGAAGTTTCAACATGAACAGAAGCTTCAACCTTAGGCGGCATGACATTTCTGGAATTATCGACAAAAATAGGTTTTGTCTCGACCGGATCATCATCCGCAATTTCATCCATAACTACAAATAAACAACAAATACCTATGAATAAATAACTTACAATTGCAATAACATCAATATCAAAATTAATTAAACCTAAAAAAAGTAAAAAAAAAAACCAAAAAAAAATAATAAAAAATAGGCAGTAAGCCTGTTTTTTTGAAGTTTCCCATTGGCAACTAACTGCCGATGGCCCCATACCGCGGCAGTTAAGTGCCGCTAGCCCCATGTCAGGTTTTTACAAATATTGACGGAAAAATCAGCAAAAAAAACGGATTAAAAGATGCATTACCTGTTTCTTGACGTCAAAAGTGTTTTGAAACCTTCTAGTATTGCTGCTTCAATGATTTTGGACAAGGATTGTGGAAAAAAATGGATTTAGGTGTTTAGATTGAAGAGGAAGAAGAAAGTGGAGTTGATGGAACAATATAGGAGTAGGTTGCTGTAATCAGCAAAATAATGAACGCAACGGCAGTTAACTGCCGATGGATTCAAACATCGGGGTAAAGATGTAATTTTCAGGTGTGTTTTAGCTTTGTTTGATGTGTATAAAGCAATATTCCCTCGTTAAACCTCACGTGCACATATTCTTCTAGCTCAATTATTATATTTTTTCCTTTGCCATTTATTGGGCCCTTTTGACCCGGGCGACTTTCCTCTATACTTCTTGTATTGGCTGTGAGTACAATATAGGAAAACTAGGGTTTTCTGAGTCTGTTTAGGTCATGCCTTGGGAATGATCCCAAGGTTACTATTTGTAGCCTCGGTTTGGGCCTATCCGATCATGGTTTTGGGCCCAAATCGTATAGGGGCAAAACTATGACTAGGGCGCCCTCATAGGCTGCTGAGGGCGCCCCTAGAGGATCTCTTTTTAGGTGAGTTCCCTATGATTATATATGACTGTCAGGTGGGCCTTGTGCCCTTCTAGAGGGCGCCCAGCCTGACTTTAGGGGTCCAAACCCTTGTCTGTAGGGCCTAAAGGCCTAAATGGTAAGATCTACAGTCCACAGGCCAACAAGCACGAGCTTTGGAACAAGGCGAAGTGATTAAACTGTTGTCGGGGAATTTGTCTATGACTTCTTGCCCAGCAAGTGAGACTTATTGGTTGTGAAACTACGTGAATTTTTTTTTAATTACGGGGCGTGTAAAGTTTTTTATGAGTACTAACTCGATACGGGTGCTGGACCAATCATGGGGCTCGCCCAACATGGGTGCTAGCTCCATGTTTTTTGTTTTGGGGCCTTGGTGGGTGCTAGCCCAACGAGAGTATTCCTATTAGCCCAACAAGCACGAGCTTTGGAACAAGGCAAAGTGATTTAAACTGTGTAAAAAGGAGTTACTTTATTGAGTGGTTTAGACCGTCGTGCCATGGCTAGCCCAATATGGGCGTGATACATTTTTGAATTTTAGATTCAAAGCGCGCCTTAATGAAATCCGAAGGTTGGAACGGGGCGATCGTTCACTCTTACTGACGTGTTCGCATCGCAACGGTTCTTGGAAATCGTGCCAAATTAATTGACGTCATTTGCGCATTTTCCCAGGCTTTTGTACTTTGAACTATTTTTTGGATCTACTTTCCTTTTTTCCTATTTATCTCTTATCTTTTCGCTTTCCTCACTCTTCTCTTTCCTAAAAAACGTACCGATTTCTTGAATCGTCTCTTGGCTTTGGAGATCGCTGCACCTTCAATTTTCTTTTGGAGCTTCCTTTCATCCTCAATCTCTCGCTATCGTTTAAATCCAGGTAATCTCCTTTGATCTTCTCCTTATTAATTAGGTCTGTAGCATGGTAGTGATTAGAGAGTGTGATGGGGCGGGTAGGGAGCTATCCCCAGCAAGTTCAGATGAGAGGATTAGGTTATGGAGGGAAAGCGTTAGACATGCAAAGCGGTCAGATGGAACCACCGATTGGGTGGTGTTTGAGAGAGCTTATTACGGCCACTCCCTCTTAGAGGAATTTTCAAGCGATCCGGACGAGGGTGAAGGAGGGAGTAGTAGTGGGGATTCATCTGACTGCGTTATTCTTTCTATTCGCCCAGGTCCCTTTTGTAGGAGAGGAATTTGTTACATGGCGTCCTCTAGTGGATCAGAGCAAGAGAGCTTCGTCGACGAAGTGCTTCGTTCAGAGTCCGTGTATATGGATCCCCAGTGAGTGGTGTTCTTTCGGAGTAAGTTGCACGTGTCCTCTACGAGATTTGAAGAGGACGTGGTCTTGGAACATTGTCGCCCAGGCGAGAAGGTGTGCTTACGAAGGCCGAAGGGGGTGAAGAATGAGATGTTTCACATGTATACGGCTGTCTTTGAAGATCTGGGTCTGAAGTATCCCTTCACGCCCTTTGAGGTCGACATCCTCAATTGTTTGAATGTGGTGCCGTCTCAGCTGCAGCCCAACAGCTCGGGGTTTATACGCGCTTTTGAGATTTTATGCGAGGGGCTAGGTTTCCAGCCCTCGGTTGGATCCTTCTTCACGTTCTATGGCACGAAGGGGGTAGACAAGTGATAGACTTTTAGCAAGTGTACTAAAAATGCATCGAAGTAATAAAGTTTATAAGTTCGTCTCCACAGGGATTGTTTCAATCTCAACTTGGCAATTTTATTATAATAAGGATTTAACAAATAGCGGATATGTAGTGCATATATTTGAGTTCAACAACAAATAAAAATAAAAATAAATTGTTTTGGAAGATATCAAAGATTAGAGTGATAAGGTCTTTCAAATCAATTAATTCTCGCTTTTTGGTAAATTGCACCTATTCTCTACAACTATTCTCCTAGTCTCACGATAAATTAACAAAATAGCTCAGGTCAATCCCTTGACTCAGAACTCTCTTTTCAAATTACAATTCTCTAATCCCTTAGGTGAATCCGTAATTCTCAAAGGTTTGAGTGAACGTTAATTTTAAAAATCACAACTTAACAACTTTCTATCCCTAGATTGTCCGTTAAGTTGAACAGTATAATTATATCTAAGTTATAAGCTGGTGTCAGCAGTCATATAATCTCTGAGTTCCATTTACATTTGATCAGAACATAAAAGCACCAAGCACAAATTATACTTAATAATACTAGGATTGTGATTGCATTGAATAAAGTTTATACAATCACATGGTTCAAACAGCTCAAATTAAAATCATGTGAAAGACCTAATCAAAGAAAATTAGCAAGACATGATAAAAGAAATAAACAACATAGTAAAGAAAATAAACCGGAAAAGATTCATGCACTGTTGTGATGATGCTTCCTCTATCTACTTATATCCACCATGTGCCAAAACCTTATGCCTCCATTGCTGCGTTTCTTTCTCCAAAACCGTGATCACCAAAAAGAAGCTCCGTGGAACTGTGCGCGGCTCCCTTATATATCCTCAAACTTATTTTCTTTTGCTCTCATGTACTGTTCCTTTTCAATTCCTCCACGTGACCTAGTTGTGTCACCACTTCAATTTAGGCCCAATTCCTTTTTCTTCATTTCAGCTCCCCCATGTTGCTTTGTGGCTACTTTTTCTTTTGTTTAACTTATCTTTGGCCAATCACATCAATTCATAAAACCACATTTTTATTTCATCAACTTGACTAGCCATTGATTGATAGTATTAATAAGCAATAATATACTACTTGGCTCAATAAATCTGCAAAAGACAACTTATTCAAAATGACTATAAATTAAATACTAAAATAATAAAATTAGATCAAAAACTAAATTAAAAGGATTCTAAAAATGGTGTATGACAGACTGTCATCAACAAACTGTCTTGGGTATCCGTCAGTGCGCATCCTGACAAGAGGTTATTCCCGCCCTATGCCTCTCATTATAAGAATTGGAGGCAGACATTCCTCAGGACCCGAGGGAGAAAGGATTGTGAAGCAGCTGCTGTGCGGGTCAATGTTGAGCCGAGGTTTCCCATATGTTGGACGAGCGCTCCGGCGCCTATCATGGGATTTGATTATGAGAAGCTGGACGCGTATGACCAAGGCGTCGTCTATTTTTTGGACAAGATGCTGCCTATGAACATTCGGGAGCTGTTGAATAGGGAATGGGATGTGAATAGCTTAGACGCGTACTTACATGAGTTGATTTTGTTTATTTATGCGTACATTGTGCTTTCCTATTTTCTTGTCCTCGTAACCTTTTTATTTTCATTCTTGTAGAGTCCATGGCGCCCATGACTGCGGCGGAGAGGAAGAAATATCTCGAGGAAATGAAGGCAAAGAAGGCTGTTGAGGGGTTGGCAGCCAGTGACCCTACTGGGCTCATCACACGCAAGCCTAAGAGGAAGGGTGATCATCCGCCTGAGACTCAGTCTGATTCCATCATGGAGGCCACGCGGGACAAGGAGTCGCCTGGGAAAGATGATAAAGGGAAGGCGGTAGCTGAGAAAAAGAGTAAGAAAACGCCATCCCTTTCCTCGACTATTGCTGCCAGGACCAGTGGATCAGTGCAATCCTTCTGGGATATGGATTTTAACTATGGCGCCTATATCAAAGAGAGGTTGGTCTTTAATCCAGAGGACGTGGAGGTTGGGAATCAAGGCGCTGTGCCCTTTATGACGAGAGATATGGGAGTTCATTGCTTGCGGTCCATAATGATCTTGGATGCGATAGATCGGAAGCATGAAGAACATGTGCAGAATGAAGAGGCACTCCAGGCTACGGTGAGGGCACTGGTAAAAGAGTTGAAGGAGGCCAAGGATGCCAGGGAGAAAGAGGTGAAGGAAGCCAGAGAGGCGGTGAAACTTGAGTGTGACAAGCGCATCTCTGATCTGAAAATTGGTTATGCAGCGGATCTTGCTGGGAAGGACGGGGTTATCGCGAAGCTTCAAAATGATGTCGCGGCTGGAGTGGAAAGGGAAGATCAGCTTAAGGCTGAGGTTTCCGATGCGAAGGGCGAGTTGGCCTTGACTTTTGATGCTGGTTTTGAACGGGCTAAAGCTCAAGTCGCCCTATTGCACCCTGGCGTTGATCTCTCCGCCCTTGACTCTTTTAAGGTTATTATAGATGGTGTTTTGGTGGACGAACCGTAATTTCGCTTGTTGTATTTTTAATTGTAATTTGAACTCAGTACTCTCTCGTATTTTTAATTGTAATTTGAACTCAGTACTCTCTCCAAATTTGTAGCGATGCATTGTCTTCTTTAAGCTGTTTATCTGTTCCTTTTAGCTCCGAATTTTCTCTTCTTAGAGGGCGCCTTCTGGGTGACGATTATTATTTGTGCTTATTTCACAACTTTGTTAAGACGCAACTATGTTAAAAATTGTCGGATTGTTTTATTTTCAATATTACTGTTTCTTGTGTGGACCTTCTTATTTCCGCGACGCCTTAGAGCCCTCATTGGGGGTTAAGGAATTAGGTGGCGAATCTTATTTAAGCTCTCGACGTCTTAGAGCCCTTGTTGGGTTAAGGAATTAGGTGGCAACCCTTGTTGGGGTTAATCGAATCAGATGGCGATCTTATTTTCGGCGCACGACGTCTTAGAGCCCTCATTAGGGTTAAGGAATTAGGTGGAGATCTCATTTTCGGCTCAAGACATCTTAGAGCCCTCATTGGGGGTTAAGGAATTAGGTGGCAACCCTTGTTGGGGTTAACAAATCAGATGGCGATCTTATTTTTGGCGCACGACGTCTTAGAGCCCTCATTGGGGGTTAAGGAATTAGGTGGCGATCTCATTTTCGGCTCACGACGTTTTAGAACCCTCATTGGCGTTAAGGAATTAGGTGGCGATCTCATTTTCGGCTCACGACGTCTTAGAGCCCTCATTGGAGTTAAGGAATTATGTGGCGATCTCATTTTCGGCTCACGACATCTTAGAGCCCTCATTGGGGTTAAGGAATTAGGTGGCAACCCTTGTTGGGGTTAACAAATCAGATGGCGATCTTATTTTCGACTCACGACGTCTTAGAGCCCTCATTGGGGTTAAGGAATTAGGTGGCGATCTCATTTTTGGCTCACGGCGTCTTAGAGCCCTCATTGGTGTTAAGGAATTCGGTGGTGATCTCATTTTCGGCTCACGACGTCTTAGAGCCCTCATTGGGGTTAAGGAATTAGGTGGCAACCCTTGTTGGGGTTAACGAATCAGATGGCGATCTCTTTTTTGTTCTCGGCGTTGTTGATATGTTACAGGCGATGTAAATAATATAAAATAGGTAATATATATATATATATATATATATATATATATATATATATTTCAATAAGAGAACACGGTGCCTCGTTAAAAACCCCCACTGTCACAGGGGAAAAGAGTGCTTTGTGTTCCTTTTCATTCAGACAATACAGAAATGTATAAAATAAAAGACAAGGTAACAATCAAAATGGCTTCCCAAGCTTTCTAGCTCGCCTTAGAGTTGTCATGGTGAGCGGTTAGGTTTGTGAAATCCCATAATCATGTTTGCTCCCTTCAGTAGGTCTGTCTTGCTAGCTTTCTTTGTGAAATTTCTGGTATGCCATGCTGGCACGCTGGTCGGCTTATCTTTTGAACGTAAAGCGAGGCGACGACACACTTCAGCGAGATAGACGCTAAGCATATCTGTCGGCTTACGCGCGAGGAGGTTGAGGTTCTTCTTCTGGAGCTCTGTTATGCTCAACTCTTCATCCATCAAACTCTCTTCTAGACCTTCGTTGCTGACCGGCTTATCTTCTGGACACAGAGCGAGGCGACGACACACTTCGGCGGGGTAGACGCTAAGCATATCTGTCGGCTGACGATCGAGGAGGTTGAGGTTCTTCTTCTGGAGCTCTGTTATGCTCAACTCTTCATCCGTCAAACTCGCTTTTAGGTCTTCAGTGGGTTCTGTGTGCTCTTGCTGAAATTTTTCTCTTGGTCCTATGTTGATGACGTTCACCTGGTGTGCTTTTAGGTTGCTGGGTCCCTTCTTTTCCTTTTATAGCTTCAAGCTGTTGTGATAACATTCTCGGGCAATTTTCTGGTCTGCTCTGATAGTTCCGACTTCTCCATTATCCAATGGGTATTTCATGATGAGGAACTTAGTGGATAGGTAGGCGTCAAGAAGGTTGAAAGCGAGGAGGCCTATGATGATGTTGTAAGAACAAGGCGAGTTGACCACTAAATATTTAATCCTGATGGTTTTGGCGCTGCTGCCTGCCGAAGGTTGTTTTCAAAGTAATGTATCCACAAACGTGCACCTGTTCTCCTGTGAAGCCAGCCAGGATCCCTTTGAAAGGCTGCAACTGGTCCTCGTCAAGTCCCATTCTTTCAAAATTAGAGTAGTAAAGGATATCTACGAAGCTGCTGGGATCAATCAGAACTCTTTTGACGTCCCAATTGAAGATTTGCACAGTGATGACCATAGGATCGTCATCATGGGGAATTACCCCCTCACGGTCTTTGCCTGAGAAGGTGATATCTGTTAGGCGTTTTGGCCTTGACGGGGCGTGGTTATCAACAAACATTACCTGTCTCACATATCTCTTTCGTGAAGCGCTGGATTCACCGCCTCCCGCGAAACCGCCAGATATAGTGTTTAGAGTGTGGCGCTCGCCATCCTATGTCGCATCTTTCTCCTTTTGGGGGTCTTCTGAGGGGCGTCTGTCTCCTTCCCTGCTATCTTTGACGTATCCTCTCAATCTGCCATTCTGAATCAATTTCTCAATCTCTCTCTTCAGATGGATGCAGTCATCTATGATGTGTCCTTTAATCCGGTGGTACTTACACCAGGCATCCTTATCACTTCCCATTATACTTCCTCTCGGGGGCGGGGGGGGGGGGGGGGGCGGGGATGAGCCTGGAGTGGTAGACGTCCCTCCAAATCTGCTCACGACGAGTGTGGAGCACTGTGAAGGATTCTGGTAGGGGGTTCGCCTGTCCGGGATATTGCGCTTCTAAGGCGCTCTGTCCCTGTGGGCGGGAGGATAGTAGCTTCGGCGATGGTCAAAGTTACTGGGGCCGCGCTCTCTAGAATCTCTGGCTTTCTTCTCGGCGTTGCTTTCTTCTCCCTTGATGTAACATTTCGCTCTGGACATAATCTCCTCCATGGAATCAGCTGGTTTCTGTGCCAGAGACTCATTGAATTGGCCAGCGCGGAGGCTGTTCTGAAAGGCTCCCACGAACAACTCGTGGTTTGGGTTAATGACTTTGATGGTGGCGTCATTGTACTGTGCGAGATATTCACGGAGGGACTCGTTCGTTCCTTGATGGACATTGAAGAGGCTGGTGGATGATACTTTGTGGTGCCGACTTGCTAAAAATTGGTGCGTCAATTTGCGTGTCATGTCTTGATAGCTGTGTTTGAACAAAATGTATGAACAAGTCCCTTTTGAGTTTTGATGATAACAAAGTGTTAAAAAGAAAATTGGATATGCTAATACTTGTTCTAAGTGTGCAGGACCATATACTGAAAGTTATGTATCTAACAGTGGTTCTGAAAGATCAAGTTAAGAGCAGAAGGAAAATATTGAAGCTTGTGTTGCAAGTCTGAAGACAATCAGCGTCTGAAGGTCAGCGTCTGATGAACAGTGCGTCTGAAGACCAGCTTCTGAAGAAGTGCGTCTGATGAACAGTGTCTGAAGACCAGCTTCTGAAGAACTACGTCTGAAGAACAGACTGGGAGTCTGAGTCTGAAGGAAATGCAGAAGTAAACAACTGTCACTGTC
This sequence comes from Medicago ruthenica, assembly GCA_018208015.1. Taxonomy (NCBI): domain Eukaryota; kingdom Viridiplantae; phylum Streptophyta; class Magnoliopsida; order Fabales; family Fabaceae; genus Medicago; species Medicago ruthenica. The sequence continues at coordinate 34,659,676 of CM031378.1, read as the reverse complement.
AACAGTATAGTATGACAGAAATCTCAGAGTCAGAACCGCCCTCTGCAACCTTGTCTCCTTGGACGAAACACTCACCCTGTTTTAATTAAACAATTCAAATCGTTATTCCTCTGTTCCTCTGTTTCGCATACCATATCAGGAAGGAATTAAATCGGTGGATGAAGCTTTAATATTCAAACGGCTCTAATTGATGACTTGGCATCTTCTCAAACGGCTCTTTGTTCCTCTATAAAGGATTGAAAATTTGAAGAAGAAAATAAGACTCTGAAAATTATAAGACTCTGTTTTCTGGAAACACATACTCTGCCAAATTCCAAAGTCATCAAATAACTTAGAAATTCTTACAAACTTTCTTATCTTAGAATTTCTTAAGTATAGAGTCTGAATCTGTGTTGTATTTTGTGAACACCACTAATAGTATATCAAGTGTTCAACTCAAACATATTCTTTTGTAAATCTGTTTGATTCAAAGTCTCTCGCCTGTGTGCTTGAGCAATCAGAAGTCTCTTACTTTGTGTTTGAGCATAGAAAGTCTCTTACTTTGTGTTTGAGCAAGGAAGTCTCTTACTTAGTGTTTGAGCAAGGAAGTCTCTTACTTAGTGTTTGAGCAAGGAAGTCTCTTACTTTGTGTTTGAGCATAGGAAGTCTCTTACTTTGTGTTTGAGCATTGGAAGTCTCTTACTTTGTGTTTGAGCATAGGAAGTCTCTTGCTTTGTGCTTGAGCAATTATAATCTTTGTGATTATAGTGAAAATATCTTGTAAGTGACAAAAGGACTGGACTACTTCCGGGTTGTGGAAGGAACCAGGATAATTGTCTGTGTCCTTCTCTCTCTATCTATCTATCTCTCTCTCTCTCTCTCTCTCTCTCTCTCTCTCTCTCTCTCTCATTTACTTTATATCCGCTGCAAAACAACTCTGAAAATAGCTTCAGAATCTGATCAATATCAGACTGTGAACTAACATAAGTTTTTGAGAAAGAAAAAGGCCAACACAATTCAACCCCCCTTCTTGTGTTTTTCTCACCTTCAGTTTGTATCAGAGCTCCGGTTCTGATATTCAATCACCTAACAGTGAGTCAGTAACGATCCTAAGAAAACCATGTCTTCTAGTAGTTCCCCTCAACCTACTCCTGAAGATCACTCTTCTGTATCATATGACTATGGTATAAGTGAAAGGAAATCTCACTCACACCATAAACCTCCTATGTTTACTGGTGATTCTGAGAAATTTTCATGGTGGAAAAGCAAGATGTATAGTCATATCAATTGAATAGATGATAGTCTATGTGACATCATTGAAGATGGTATAACTATACCAGTTGATGAAGAAGGAGTAGCTATTAATAGAAGAGGCCTTACTGATGCTGAAAGAAAGATCTACAGAAAGCATCACAATGTAAGAGGTATCATTGTGGACTCTCTACCTCACAATGAGTATCTAAAGCTAAGTGATAAATCAACAGCTAAAGCCATCTTCACTTCTCCCTGCTCTAACTATGAAGGAAACAAGAAGGTTAGAGAAGCAAAAGCAGTATGAGCTGTTCAGAATGAAGGAGGATGAAAACATTGAGACTATGTTCTCAAGATTTCAGACTCTGGTTTCTGGACTTCAAATCCTGAAAAAGAGTTACTCAACTGCTGAACATGTGAACAAGATTCTCAGAAGTCTGCCATCTAAATGGAGACCTAAAGTGACTGCTATTGAGGAAGCTAAAGATCTAAATACTCTAAGTATTGAAGATCTTATAAGCTCTCTCAAAGTGCATGAACTGGGACTCAATAAAGATGAATATGTTAGAAAGTCTAAGTCTATAGCACTGAAATCTAAAAGAAAGTCATCAAAAGTTCTAAAAGCTATAGAATCTGATGAAGAATCTCCTGAGGGAAGTTCTGAAGAAGATTCAGATGCTGAGGAGCTTGCAATGTTTTCTAAAAGATTTTAGTACTTAATGAAAAGACAAAAGAAGTTCTCTAACAGGAGTAGCAACTTCAAAGGATCTTGTTCCAAGAAGGAAGATCAGAAGGGTTGCTACAACTGCAAAAAGACTGGTCATTTCATAGCTGAATGTCTTGAACTACAGAAGGACAAGTCAAAGGAGAAATCCAAGAAAACCAGCTCTAAATCAAGCAACTTCAGAAACAAGCTCAAGAAAAGTCTTATGGCAACATGGGATGATCTTGATAATGAATCTGAATCTGATAAGGATGATGAAAAGGAATCTAACCTGAGTTTACCAGAAACAGAGACTGCTGATTCTGAAGTTCTGAACAACTCAGAATCCAAAACTTCTGAACCTAAGGGAAAGATGAAGGCAGAATCTAAAACTTTGCCAAAGTCTAAACCAAAAGGTTCTAAGTCTAAGACTATAAGGAAAATAGACTTTAAATTTGAAAAGGTTCAAAGTCTAAAGAGTTCAGAACCTAAGACAAGCAAGTCTCAGTCTCTAAAATATTCAGACTCACATTTTCAAAAGACTGTGTTTGTAAAACCTTGAAGGAATACTAAACCAGTTTATACAAAACCTTTTAAATCTCAGAATAACAGACAAAGGATACAAAAGAAGCCATATCCTTTCAGAACTAACCAAAGAGGACCCATAAAGATATGGGTACCTAAATCTGAAATAATTTATGTTACAGATATGCTTAAAAGCCAAAGAAAAGGAAAAGTCTTGGTACCTGGACAGTGGCTGCTCATGTCACATGACAGGAGAAAGGTCTATGTTCCAAACCCTGACCATGAAAGAGGGAGGAACTGTGGGATTTGGAGGAAATCAGAAAGGCAAGATCATTGGTACTGGTAAGATAGGTAATTATTCCCTCTCCATTGATAATGTCTGGTTGGTAGATGGACTAAGACATAACCTACTTAGCATAAGTCAATTATGTGACAGTGGTTATGATGTCCTGTTTGATAAGAACACTTGCATTGTAATCAACAACAAAGATAAATCTGTTGTGTTCAAAGGAAAGAGGAAGAACAATGTTTATAAAATTAATTTTTCAGAACTGGTCGATCAGAAGGTAGTTTGTCTTCTGTCAGTGAGTGATGAGAAATGGGTATGGCATAAAAGGTTGGGACATGCTAACTGGAGACTCATCTCTAAGCTTAGCAAGTTACAACTGGTCAGAGGCTTACCAAACATTGGCTATCACTCAGATGCTCTTTGTGGAGCATGTCAGAAAGGAAAAATTGCTAAAACTTCTTTCAAACCCAAAAACATTGTTTCTACCTCCAGAGCCCTATAACTACTTCACATTGATCTGTTTGGTCCTGTTGGGACAACATCAATCAATGGGAAGAAGTATGGGTTAGTAATTGTTGATGATTACAGTAGGTGGACTTGGGTTAAATTCCTCAGAACCAAAAATGAAACATATGATGTGTTCAACAAATTCTGCAAGCAAGTACAAACTGAAAATGAATTGAAAATTTTAAAAGTTAGTAGTGATCATGGTGGTGAATTTGAAAATGAACCATTTGAAACTTTTTGTGAAGAACATGGAATTCTCCATGAGTTCTCTTCTCCTAGAACTCCACAACAAAATGGAGTTGTAGAGAGAAAGAACAGATCTTTGCAAGAAATGGCCAGAACCATGATTCATGAATCTAACATTGCAAAGTACATCTGGGCAGAAGCTGTTAACACAACATGTTATATTCAGAATAGAATCTATATAAGACCAATTCTGAATAAAACAACATATGAATTCTTCAAAGGACGAAAGCCAAGCATTTCTTATTTTCATCAGTTTGGATGTACATGTTACATTCTAAATAATAAAGTCTACCTAAAAAAATTTGATCCTAAGGCTCACAAGGGTATCTTTTTAGGATACTCTGAGAGATCTAAAGCATACAAAGTGTACAATTTTGAAACACATGTTGTTGAAGAATCAATACACATTAGGTTTGATGACAAGAAGCCTGATAATAAAATATCAGAGCTAGTTGAGAGTTTTGCAGATATACGGCTCTCAGTGGACACTTCAGAACCTGAACAGAATTCTGAGTCTGAAGAAAGTCCAGAAGCTGAAAATTCTCCAGAAGCTGAATAACTCCCAGAAGCTGACACTCCTCCTGAACCTAATCAAGTTCAAGATGGTTCTGAACAAGGTCTTAATGATTCTCAAGAAGCAAATCTACCCAGAAACTCATTCAAGTACAAATCTTCACATCCTGAAGAGTTAATCATTGGAAACAAGGATAGTCCAAGAAAGACCAGATCAGCATTCTGTCAAAATGATTCTTTGCTTGGATTACTGTCAATGATTGAACCTACAACAGCTGATGAAGCACTTGCAGATGATGGATGGATTGTGGCTATGCAAGAAGAACTCAATCAGTTTCAAAGAAATGATGTTTGAGATTTAGTTGCAAAACCAAATCACAAGAACATTATTGGAACAAAATGGGTGTTCAGAAACAAACTGAATGAATAAGGAGAAGTAGTCAGAAACAAATCTAGACTTGTTGCTCAAGGCTACAGTTAGCAGGAAGGAATAGATTACACTGAAACATTTGCTCTAGTTGCAAGATTGGAAGCAATCAGGTTAGTTTTTTCCTATGCAGTAAATCATAATATCATTTTATATCAAATGGATGTTAAGAGTGCTTTTTTAAATGGAGTCATTTCTGAAGAAGTGTATGTCAAACAACCTCCTGGTTTTGAGGATTTAAAACATCCAGATTTTGTTTTTAAACTTAAGAAATCACTGTATGGTCTGAAACAAGCTCCCAGAGCTTGGTATGAGAGACTAAGTAATTTCTTACTTAAAAATGATTTTGTACGAGGAGAAGTTGACAATACACTGTTCAGAAAGACACTTAACAAAGACATCTTAATTGTTCAAATCTATGTTGATGACATTATATTTGGTTCTACTAATGCCACTCTTTGCAAGGAATATTCAAAGTTAATGCAGGATGAATTTGAAATGAGCATGATGGGAGATTTGAAGTTCTTTCTTGGAATTCAAATCAACCAATGCAAAGATGGAGTGTATGTTCATCAATCTAAATATACAAAGGAGCTTCTGAAGAAGTTCAAACTTGAAGATTGTAAATTTATGACAACACCAATGCATCCAACCTGCAACTTAAGCAAAGAAGACACTGGCTCAAAGGTAGATCAGAAGCTCTACAGAGGTATGATTGGTTCTCTGTTATACTTAACAACTTCTAGACCAGATATTTTATTTAGTGTATGCTTGTGTGCAAGATTCCAATTAGATCCTAGAGAATCTCATATGACTGTTGTCAAGAGAATCTTCAGGTATCTGAAAGGTACAACTAATCTTGGACTTTTGTATAAGAAATCCTTAGATTACAAGCTGGTTAGATTCTGCGATGCTGATTATGCATGGTGACAGGATTGAAAGAAAATCCACCTGTGGAAATTGTCAATTCCTTGGTGAGAACTGGTATCCTGGGCCAGCAAAAGACAATCAGCTATTGCATTGTCAACAGCAGAAGCAGAATACATCTCAGTTGCAAGTTGTTGCACACAACTACTCTGGATGAAACAAGAGTTGGAAGACTATCAGATTCATGAAAACAACATTCCTATCTTTTGTGATAATACTGCTGCTATCTGTTTGTCTAAAAATTCAATTCTACATTCAAGAGCCAAGCATATTGAAATTAAACATCATTTTATTAGAGATTATTTTCAGAAGGTTGTTTTGGATATTCAATTCATTGATACTGATCATCAATGGGCTGATATATTTACAAAACCCCTCACAGGAGATAGATTTAATTTTATTAAAAAGAATCTGAACATGCATTTTATCTCTAAAAAAATTGCTTGACTCTGAATAGAAACTGAGAATCTGAAGTTCATCAGAAGCTAAGACTTAACAGACGCTCACTTTGAGAGTCTGAAGAAAGTTCAGCCTCTGAAGACATCAGAGTCTGAGTTTCAGAATCTGAATTTTTGACTTCTGATAAAACTAATTATAAGTGGACTCTTTACACGTGGCCCACCAATGAGAGTGAATCTGAACAGTAGTCTGACACATGGTCAGAAACTGGTAAGTTATAACTGCTGAGCAGTGATGAGTTAGTTTTGAAAGTTGTACTATGCACCCTCCTAAAGTCATTAATGCGAAGTTGTGTTTAATGTTTTTCTGTTTTCAGTTTCTGAAACGTTTTAATAAAAACACTCAAAACACAGTCACACTTTCACTTTCTCATCTTACACGTTCAGTTTTCAGACCCATTTAAAAACTCTCAATTCAATTTGAAAAAGTTCAGTAGTACTGAACCATATGTTCTGAACAATTGTGTCTAAAAGAGTTCAGTAGTACTTGTTGGGTTTTAGTAGATTGGCTACATTTTGCAAAAACATCTACTAGCCAGATGCTTGGCAGATGTTGTAGCATATGTAACAACATTATGTGACCTGTGTTTTTCGCGCCAGCTAGCGCTTTATTTTTGTACGCAATCTTCCAAAGATTTGCTTGAAGTTTTATTTTCCTCTAGCTTGCTGATCAAGGCGCGTGTATCTGATGATGTGTAAAAGGCGGTCTTGCCTTGGTATTTTTCCAAAAGATATCGTTATATTTTTGGAAGCTTTTTATTGTTTCTAGAAGAATTTCCAGCTGGACCGGACAATGTCCATGCTCTGTTTTGAAGCCCAAACTCGTGCTATCTCAGTAATATATATTTGTGAAGACAAACCCTAATAGGGTTACTGAAAACCGTGTGTTATAGAAAAGCGTGCGTTTAAGGTTTTTAGGGTTTCTTTTGTTAATTGTGAGCCTTGCTTGTATCTTCCTGATTCAAGCTAAGGACTATGTTTGTTTGAGTTGTAATTGTGAACTGCTCCTAAGCTTTTAAGTACGGAGTGAGTTTGTGTCATCAGAGTGTGTCTCTTTTACTTGTGCTTTTGTGTGTTTGATAACAACACTGTCTGTGTTGTTGGTAGGAATTGAGACGGGGTCTCATATCTAGGAGTTCCTAGATAGAGTTGACACTGGTAGGGTCTAGGTGCAAAGTCAAGTAGTGTGTTTACGTTGGTCTTTTCACTAGAACTATAATAGTGGATTCATTCCTGGATTGGTATCCCCCAGAGTAGGAGAGTTGCTCCGAACTGGGTTAACAAACTCACTGTGTACTTTATCTTTCTGCTGTGTTTCTTTTATTTCGTGCTTTGCTACGCTGCATTATTTTAAGTTTAGTTCTGAGTAGGACAAGTGCTCGGACAGTTGTGCCAACATTGTGCACAGCGTCTGTCGGTCAGGTTGCCAGGAATTCCAATTGGCATCAGAGCAGGCACCCTGTTCTGTGTGGGTGAGCTCCAGGGAAAGAATTTTCTGGCATAATGGATAGAGAAGGAGGACTGGTGAACAGGCCACCCCTGTTGGATGGCTCGAACTATGACATTTGGAAATCACGCATGACAGCATTCTTGAAATCTCTAGACAGCAGAGCTTGGAAGGCTGTGATTAAAGCATGGGTTCATCCTAAAATAAAAGATGCTAATAATGTTGATACTGATGAGTTAAAACCAGAAGAGGAGTGGTCTACAACAGAAGACACTGCAGCTATTGGAAACTCTAAAGCCCTGAATGCTTTGTTTAATGGTGTAGACAAAAACATGTTCAGGTTGATTAAACAATGTACTGTTGCTAAGGAAGCTTGGGATATCCTAAGAACAGCTCATGAAGGTACTCAAAAGGTCAAGAAGTCAAGGCTACAACTGCTGACAACACAGTTTGAGAATCTGAGAATGAAGGAAGGGGAGAGTGTTCATGACTTTCACATGAATGTGCTAGAATATGCTAACACATTTGAATCCTTGGGGAAAAAGATGTCTGATGAAAAATTGGTAAGCAAAATCCTCAGGTCCCTGCCTAAGAAATTTGATATGAAAGTATGTGCAATTGAGGAGGCCCAAGATATTGGAAATATGAAAGTTGATGAGCTGATTGGATCTCTTCAAACTTTTGAATTAAAGGCTAATGAAAGATCTGAAAAGAAGGACAAAAACATTGCCTTCATCTCCAACACTGATGAAGATGATGTTGAGAGTAATTTAGATACTGATGAGAGCATCTCTGAAGCTATTGTGTTATTGGGTAAACAATTTAATAAAGTTCTAAAGAGGATGGACAGACGCCCTAGGACACATGCTCCGGACAACAGTCGCAGCATCTATAAAAATGTCAACAATCAGAGGAAACCTAGAACTGATGACAAAACCAATCAAAGCAAAGGGGTGCAATGCCATGAATGCGAAGGATATGGTCTCATCAGAACTGAGTGTGCAACGTATCTGAAGAAACAAAAGAAGGTGATGACTGTTTCTTGGTCTGATGAAGATGAGTCAGAAGAAGAACCTGAAACTGCAAAACATGTGAATGCCTTGACTGGAGTGTGTACATCTGACAATGAATCTTGTGATGAAGAGGTAACATATGATGAACTGGCTGATTCCTACAAGGAGCTATGTCTCAAAAGTGAGGAAGTTTGTAGAACTTTAGAAAAACAAAAGAGGACCATTGCTCTCTTGCAAGCTGAGAAGGACAAACTTCTAGAAATGAACTCAGGTCTCAATGATGAGGTTATTTTACTTAAATCCAAGATTGACAATATGAACAAGCAACTGCGGATGATGAACACAGGTACTGATGCTTTAGACGAAATTCTGGAGATAGGACAGAAACCTGGAAATCCTAAAGGTATTGGGTTTGACTACAGATCATTGCTTCATCAGAAACAACCACCAGTGAGACAGTTTGTGCCATCTGTTAGTACTCATGATCCCACTATGTCAAGACAGATGCCTCAACATCAAGTGAGACAACAGGCATCTGGATATAGGCCCAGATCAAAAGGAAGATATTATGGTTGGGTATGCCACTACTGTGGAAGAAAAGGACATATCAGACCTTTCTGTTTCAAATTATATGGTTATCCAGACAGAACTTATTCACCAAGACATGATCCCACAGTGAAGATCACCAAGAAGCAGTGGAAGCAAAAAGATGATAATCCCACAAGCAACACTGTGGATCCTAGAAAAATAGAACCTGAAGCTGATGAGATTGCTCAAATTGCTCATACATCTCTGAGAGTGTCATCCAAAAATGATTGGTACTTTGACAGTGGGTGTTCCAGATGACTGGCGATAAAAATTACTTAACTGATGTTATGCCTTATGCTACAAGTTTTGTGACTTTTGGTGATGGAGCCAAAGGAGAAATAAAGGGTATAGGAAAGCTTGTGAATGAGGGTCTACCCAAACTTGATAATGTTCTTCTAGTGAAAGGATTGACTGCTAACTTAATTAGTATTAGTCAACTGTGCGATCAAGGATTGAAGGTCAACTTTACAAAGAGTGAATGCTTAGTTGCTAACAGTAAAGGTGATATCCTGATGAAAGGTGAAAGATCAAAGGACAATTGCTACTTATGGGTCTCTCAAGATAAAGCAAAGGTACCTACTTGTCTAATAACCAAAGAAGATGAAGTAAAACTATGGCACCAAAAGCTTGGGCATCTGAATCTCAGAAGCATGAAGAAAGCTATTGCTGAAGGAGCTATCAGAGGTCTACCAAAACTCCAAATTCAGGAAGGAAGTTGTAATTCTAGCCAGGCAATAAGATACTTAACAGGTTCTGGTTCTGATTAAAACTTAGCAGGTTCTGATCAGAACTTAGCACAATTATAAAAGCAATTAACAGGCAGAAAAATAAATGTGTAGGAAAGCTAAAAACACACAAGGTTTGTTAACCCAGTTCGGAGTAAACACCTCCTACTCTGGGGGATACCAATCCAGGAAGGAATTCCACTATAGGAATTAATCCTTATGACTCAAGACACTGACTCCCAGTTCCCAGCCTAAGCAATTAACTTCCTCCTAGTCTTGAATTCTACCCAACACGTTGAGTATTAGAGACCACTAACTTCCTATTCAAGTAACAAACCTGTTACTGAAACCCTTAATCAAAAACACTCTGTTTTTCAGAAAACTTCAAAAACACAACTTCATTCGTACCTAGAGGCTTAGAATGAATTACAACTCAATAACAATCCTAAACCAACTCAAAGCATATGAGTGGCGTACAAAAATAAAGCAAAAGCTTAAAAACCTCTAAGACTCAATTCTCTGATCTTAAACTCTATGAATTCGTGTCTTGAATAGCAGCAGCCCTCCTCCTTATATAGCCTTCAGTCTTGCAAAATAAAACTAATCTTCTGATTTGATTTGTTACTGAAATAAGATTGAACCAATAATGTAACAAATAAATCTGCATCCAATCTTTGAAAGATTTAAAACTGAAAATATGAATTTTCATAACTTTGAACCAAATCTTCAAAGATATCTTCTCCAATTAAACCAGCCTTCTAGAAGCAATTATACAAAGATAATTCCTTGCTAAATCTCCCAAGATACGCGCAAAAACTAATCTGAAAACCCAGCTTCTGATGTGGTCAACAAAAGTCAACGCTGGCTTCAGAACCTGAATTCAGCTTCTGAACTGCTACAGTGCATTCAGCTTCTGATGACATTTTCTGCTTCTAAATGGCTTCAAAACACAAAACTTGCAACTGAAGAAATGTTCTAATCATGGAGATGCTTCTATTCAATACTTTGGTTTTGCCAAAATATGCAGCCAACACCAAAAGACTCAACAGAAGTATATGTGGAGAATGCCAGATAGGAAAACAGACCAAGATGCCTCACCAGAAGCTGCAACATCTGTCCACATCCAGAGTTCTTGAGTTATTGCATATGGACTTAATGGGACCTATGCAAGTCGAAAGCTTAGGTGGTAAGAAGTATGCTTTTGTTGTTGTTGATGATTTTTCCAGATATACTTGGATAAATTTCATGAAGGAGAAATCAGACACTTTTGAAAAATTCAAGGATCTTTGCTTACAACTTCAGAGAGAGAAGGATTGTGGAATTGTTAGAATCAGAAGTGATCATGGGAAAGAGTTTGAGAATGGTAAGTTCTCTGATTTCTGCATCTCTGAAGGAATATTTCAACATATACCTCTTCTTGCAAATATCCATTCAGAAATGCACTCTTCACATCCATCTGGAATAGTTTGAACTTGAGAATACAGGATACACCCAACAGCAATCTTATGGATTCTAGTCTGGCCACAGGTGCAAATGTCTCATCAAAATCAAGTCCCTCAACTTGAGTATAGCCTTGAGCAACCAACCTTGCTTTGTTTCTGACCACAGTACCACTTTCATCTGTTTTATTCTTGAATATCCACTTAGTGCCAATCACATTCAACCCTTCAGGTCTTGGAACCAAATCCCATACTTCACTCCTTTTGAATTGATTCAACTCATCTTGCATTGCTTCAATCCAAAATTCATCAGTCAGGGCTTCTTTCACATTTTTAGGTTCAAACTTGGACACAAAACATGAATCAGTAGCAGCAGCATCTGATCTCCTGGTTCTGACACCTTGATCTAAGCTTCCAATGATTAAGTCTTTAGGATGATCCTTCTGAACTCTAATTGATGGCCCTTTACCATTAGGAACTTGACCTGGTTGATCTTCTGCTTCTTCAGATTCTGAATGCTTTTCTGCTTCTGAAGTTTGTTCTTCTGATACTTCAGACTCTGGAACAACTTCAGGTTCATTCTTCTCATTCTCAGCAGACAAATCATCAATAACCACATTTATGGACTCCATCACAACCTTGGTTCTGGAATTAAACACCCTGTAAGCTCTGCTGTTCACTGAATAACCCAGGAATATGCCCTCATCAGACTTAGGATCCAGTTTTCTTCTGTTTTCCCTGTCAGCCAAAATGTAGCATCTGCTCCCAAACACATGGAAATACTTCACAGTTGGCTTTCTTCCTTTCCATAATTCATACAAAGTACAAGTGGTTCCCTTCTTCAAAGTAACTCTGTTATGAATATAACAGGCAGTATTCATTGCTTCAGCCCAGAACATATATGGCAGCTTCTTTGCATGCAGCATAACTCTTGCACATTCTGCTAATGTCCTATTCTTTCTCTCAACTACACCATTTTGCTGAGGTGTGATAGGCGCAGAGAACTCATGTTTTATGCCTTCAGAAGCACAGAATTCTGAAAAGCTCTTGTTCTCAAATTCTTTGCCATGGTCACTTCTGATTCTGACAATACCACAGTCCTTCTCTCTTTGTAGTTGAATACATAGGTCTTTAAATACTTCAAAAGTATCAGATTTTTCTCTAACAAAACTGATCCATGTGAATCTTGAGTAGTCATCTACCATTACAAATGCATACCTCTTCCCTCCAATACTTTCTACTTGCATAGGCCCCATTAAATCCATATGAACAAGTTCTAGTACTTTAGTAGTTACCTGGTGAACTAATCTGGGATGAGACTTTCTTGTTTGTTTTCCAATTTGACAATCACCACAAACATTGTCCTCATTGATCTTCAGATTAGGCACACCTCTGATAGCTTCAGTACTTAGGATTTTCTTCATGCCTTTCAGATGCAGATGTCCCAACTTCTGGTGCCAGAGTTTGACTTCCTCTTCTGAGCTCATAAGACAAGAAGTCAGACTTCTTTCTTCTTCAGAAACCCATAAATAGCAGTTATCTTTGGATCTGCAGCCCCTCATCTGAATCTTATCATTCTGATCAGTAACAATGCACTCTTGCTTGTTGAAATTCACTTTTAAATCCTGATCACATAGCTGGCTAATACTGATCAGATTAGAAGTTAAACCTTCCACCAGTAGCACATCATTAAGTCTGGGCAAACCTTCTCTGATCAAATCACCAATACCCAGAATCTGACCTTTTACACCATCTCCAAATGTTACATAACTTCTGGAGTATGATCTGATATTGCTCAGCAGCTTCTTCACACCAGTCATGTGCCTTGAACACCCACTATCAAAATACCAGTCTTCTTTTGAAGTTGCTCTCAAAGAAGTGTGAGCTATAAGGCCTACATTCTGAACTTTCGGCTTCCACACCTTCTGAACATTGTGTCTGGGGGCAGCTGGTTGCACTCTTCTATACTGAAAATGCTCAGGATAGCCATAAAGTTTGAAGCAGAATGGTTTGATATGCCCTTTCTTTCCACAATGATGACAGACCCATGGATGATTCCTCCTCCTTCTGTTTCTGAAAAAATTCTGGGGTTGCTTCTGAGGTAGCATCTGAACTTGCTTCTGACCTTGCATCTGAGGTCTCTTCTGAGCTTGCTTCTGAGCTGGCATTTGGGCTTGTTTCTGAGGACTCCTCTTTGATGTTCCAATCATAGGATCAACACTTTGAGTGGCAGGGACAAAATTCATCTGTTTAGGAATCTGAGTCTGACCAACAAAACCTAAACCAGTTTTTCCTTGTTGCTGATTCCCCAAAATGTTCTCCAACTTATCAGTAGCAGAGTTCAACATCTTCACTTGCTTCTTCATTTGATCAAGTTGGGATTTCAGTTGGTTCACTTCTTCTTTTAAATCTGAATTCTGCACTAACAATTCACCTTTTTCAGCCTCCAATTGTAGAATAGTCTCCTTCTGATCCAACACTTGTTTGCAAACCTCAGCACTTCTGGTATACAGCTTCTTGTAGTTATCAGCTAGTTCATCATATGAGGTTTTAGCAGCTTCAGACACAGATGAGGCTTCAGACTCTGAGTCAGACTCTGAAAAAGTCTCAGACTCTAAAACAGCTTCCTTCTTCAAGCTAGCTCCTGACCTCACTACCAGACCAGTATCACACATATCAGATTCACTAACATCATCATCTTCAGAACCATCATCAGACCATGAAATAGCTAGGCTCTTTTTCTGCTTCTTGAGAAAAGTGGGACATTCGGAATTGATGTGTCCATACCCTTCACACTCATAGCACTGCACACCTTTAGCTTGGTTACTTTTCTCCTCAGACTTGGTCTTCTTCTCATCAGTTTGTTGCTTTTTGTTATTGAATCTGAAATTCTGACCTTTGGCTTTGGCTTTTCTGTTAACATTCTTCAGAATCTTGTTGAATTGTTTTCCCAGCAACACTAGAGCTTCTGATAAGTCATCCTCCTCAGACTCTTGTTGATCATCAGCTTCAGAGTTCACAGTAAAAGCTACACCTTTTCCTTTCTTATCAGGCTGTTTGCAGAATGCAGTTTCAAAATTGAGCAAAGACCCAATCAGCTCCTCAAGCTTCATAGTGGTAATATCATGAGCCTCTTCAATTGCTGTCACCTTCATATCAAATCTTCTGGGCAGGGACCTGAGGATTTTTCTCACTAGCTTCTCATCTGACATCTTCTCCCCAAGAGAATCAAAGGAATTAGCCATATCAAGTACATTCATATAGAAATCCTGGATATTCTCATCTTCCTTCATCTTCAGATTCTCAAACTTAGTAGTCAGCAGCTGCAATCTGGACAACTTCACCTTAGAAGTTCCTTCATGAGTGGTTTTCAGAATTTCCCAAGCATCCTTAGCCACAGTACATTGTTTGATAAGTCTGAACATATTTTGATCAACACCATTAAAGATAGCATTCAAAGCTTTTGAATTTCCCAGAGACAAGTCATCTTCAGCTTTGGTCCATTCCTCCTCAGGCTTCAGAACCTCAGTCTTGTTACCATCTTTGTCTGTATACACAGGATGGTCCCAGCCTTTAATCACAGCTTTCCAAGTCCTGCTGTCAATAGATTTTAGAAAAGCACACATCCTTGACTTCCAATACTCATAGTTTGTGCCATCTAGTATGGGTGGTCTATTGACATAGCCTCCTTCTCTATCCATGCTTGCCAGAAATTAGGTCCTCTGAATCTCACCCAAAATACAGGCAGGGTGCCTGCTCTGATGCCAATTGTAATTCTAGCCAGGCAATAAGATACTTAACAGGTTCTGGTTCTGATTAAAACTTAGCAGGTTCTGATCAGAACTTAGCACAATTATAAAAGCAATTAACAGGCAGAAAAATAAATGTGTAGGAAAGCTAAAAACACACAAGGTTTGTTAACCCAGTTCGGAGTAAACACCTCCTACTCTGGGGGATACCAATCCAGGAAGGAATTCCACTATAGGAATTAATCCTTATGACTCAAGACACTGACTCCCAGTTCCCAGCCTAAGCAATTAACTTCCTCCTAGTCTTGAATTCTACCCAACACGTTGAGTATTAGAGACCACTAACTTCCTATTCAAGTAACAAACCTGTTACTGAAACCCTTAATCAAAAACACTCTGTTTTTCAGAAAACTTCAAAAACACAACTTCATTCGTACCTAGAGGCTTAGAATGAATTACAACTCAATAACAATCCTAAACCAACTCAAAGCATATGAGTGGCGTACAAAAATAAAGCAAAAGCTTAAAAACCTCTAAGACTCAATTCTCTGATCTTAAACTCTATGAATTCGTGTCTTGAATAGCAGCAGCCCTCCTCCTTATATAGCCTTCAGTCTTGCAAAATAAAACTAATCTTCTGATTTGATTTGTTACTGAAATAAGATTGAACCAATAATGTAACAAATAAATCTGCATCCAATCTTTGAAAGATTTAAAACTGAAAATATGAATTTTCATAACTTTGAACCAAATCTTCAAAGATATCTTCTCCAATTAAACCAGCCTTCTAGAAGCAATTATACAAAGATAATTCCTTGCTAAATCTCCCAAGATACGCGCAAAAACTAATCTGAAAACCCAGCTTCTGATGTGGTCAACAAAAGTCAACGCTGGCTTCAGAACCTGAATTCAGCTTCTGAACTGCTACAGTGCATTCAGCTTCTGATGACATTTTCTGCTTCTGAATGGCTTCAAAACACAAAACTTGCAACTGAAGAAATGTTCTAATCATGGAGATGCTTCTATTCAATACTTTGGTTTTGCCAAAATATGCAGCCAACACCAAAAGACTCAACAGAAGTATATGTGGAGAATGCCAGATAGGAAAACAGACCAAGATGCCTCACCAGAAGCTGCAACATCTGTCCACATCCAGAGTTCTTGAGTTATTGCATATGGACTTAATGGGACCTATGCAAGTCGAAAGCTTAGGTGGTAAGAAGTATGCTTTTGTTGTTGTTGATGATTTTTCCAGATATACTTGGATAAATTTCATGAAGGAGAAATCAGACACTTTTGAAAAATTCAAGGATCTTTGCTTACAACTTCAGAGAGAGAAGGATTGTGGAATTGTTAGAATCAGAAGTGATCATGGGAAAGAGTTTGAGAATGGTAAGTTCTCTGATTTCTGCATCTCTGAAGGAATATTTCATGAGTTCTCTGCACCCATTACTCCCCAACAAAATGGGATAGGTGAAAGAAAGAACAGGACTTTGCAAGAATCCGCCAGGGTTATGCTACATGCAAAGAAGCTGCCATTTTTCTTTTGGGCTGAAGCCATGAACACAGCCTGCTATATTCATAATAGAGTGACCTTGAGAAAAGGTACATCTACAACCTTGTACGAGTTATGGAAGGACATGAAGCCAACAGTGAAGCATTTTCATGTGTTTGGTAGTAAGTGTTATATTTTAGCTGACAATGAACCAAGAAGAAAGATGGATGCTAAAAGTGAAGAGGGAATCTTTCTAGGCTATTCAACAAACAGCAGAGCCTATAGAGTATACAATTCCAGAACCAAGACAGTGATGGAATCTATAAATGTCGTTGTAGATGATGAAGGTAATAATGTTGTGCCAGATGCTACGACATTGGACTCAGCATCTGATCTACAGGAGGAGGAGAAAGAAGATGAAGTTAGTAGTAAGCAAGATTCTGAAGTAACTAGTCCAGAGAAGACTGCTCCTAACAAAGGACCATCTATCAGAGTTCAGAAAAACCATCCCATAGATCAAGTCATTGGCGATCCTAACCAAGGGATCACAACTAGAAGGAAATATGATGAGGTATCAAATTCTTGCTTTATATCTAAATTTGAACCAAAGAATGTTAAGGAAGCTCTAATTGATGAGTTCTGGATAAACGCTATGCAAGAAGAATTAACTCAGTTCAAGAGAAGTAACGTGTGGGACTTAGTTCCTAGACCAGAAAATGTGAATGTCATAGGTACCAATTGGGTTTATAAAAACAAGTCTGATGAAAATGGTACCATCACTAGGAACAAAGCTAGACTAGTTGCACAAGGTTATGCTCAAATTGAAGGTGTAGACTTTGATGAGACCTTTTCTCCTGTAGCTAGGTTGGAATCTATTAGACTGTTACTTGGGATTGCATGCATACTAAAATTCAAGCTGTATCAGATGGACGTCAAGAGTGCCTTTCTCAATGGGTACTTAAATGAAGAGGTCTATGTGGAACAGCCTAAAGGTTTCATTGATCCAAGTTTTCCAAACCATGTTTACAAATTGAAGAAAGCTCTATATGGCCTGAAGCAAGCCCCTAGAGCTTGGTATGAGAGACTTGCTGAGTTTCTAATTAACCATGGCTATAGGAAGGGAGGAAATGACAAAACCTTGTGTGTGAAAGATGAAAATGGACAGCTGATGATTGCTCAAATATATGTGGATGACATAGTCTTCGGAGGAATGTCTGACCAGATGATAGAGCATTTTGTTCAGCAAATGCAATCTGAATTTGAAATGAGTCTTGTAGGTGAGCTAAAGTTCTTTCTTGGTCTTCAAGTGAAACAGATGGAAGATACTATTTTTATCTCTCAAAGTAAGTATGCTAAAAATATAGTCAAGAAATTTGGGATGGAAAATGCTGCTCATAAAAGAACTCCTGCTCCCACACATGTGAAACTATCAAAGGATGAGAAAGGTGTGGATGTTGACCAAAGTATGTATAGAAGTATGATAGGGAGTCTTCTATATCTCACTGCAAGTAGGCCTGATATCACATTTGCAGTTGGAGTATGCGCCGGTATCAAGTTGAACCAAAAATTAGCCATTTGACTCAGGTAAAGAGAATTCTGAAGTATGTGAATGGTACCAGTGACTACGGTATGTTGTATTCTCATGGGGAAAGCACTATGTTGTTAGGGTATTGTGATGCTGACTGGGCTGGAAGTGCAGATGATAGAAAGAGTACTTCTGGTGGATGTTTCTTTCTGGGTAACAATCTTATATCCTGGTTCAGTAAGAAGCAAAATTGTGTTTCCTTGTCTACAGCTGAAGCTGAGTACATAGCAGCTGGTAGCAGTTGTTCCCAATTGTTGTGGATGAGACAGATGCTGAGCGAGTACAATGTCAAGATAGATGCTATGACATTATATTGTGACAATCTGAGTGCAATTAATATCTCTAAAAATCCTATACAATACAGCAGGACTAAACACATTGATATTAGACATCTTTTTATTAGAGATCTAGTTGAAGAAAAAATTGTCACTCTTGAGCATGTTGCAACTGAAGAGCAATTAGCAGATATTTTTACAAAAGCTCTTGATGCTAATCAATTTGAAAAATTAAGACGGAAGTTAGGGATCTGTTTATTTGAGGAATTGTAGCAGTTAATTTATGGGAGGCGTGCAGCAGTTATTTTCTCCCTCCTCAACCGCTTGATGCACGCAATTCAAGGAAGTTATTTCCAACCTTCCTTATTCAAATCTCCCACACGCTACCATCATTATTCTTTTCTTAACTTCTCCCAACTTCTGAAGGAAGATGTGTTCAAATGCAAAGAACTGGTTGATGTTTTGGAGTATGCTGGGCTGATGAAAACAGTGAAAAATCTGGGTCCCTGTTATGATAAATTGGTCAGAGAATTTCTGGTCAATGTCTCTGATGAATGTGATGATTCAAGGAATCCTGAGTATAGGCAAGTTTTTGTTAGAGGTAAATGTGTCAACTTCTCCCCTCTGGTTGTCAACACCTATCTTGAGAGATCTGTTGAGGAGACTCTTGAGCTGGAGGTAACTGAGGATACCATTTGCAAGGCCATCACAGGTAACAAGGTTAAGCATTGGCCTCGACATTTGTCTTCTGCACAACTCTCTCCCCTGTATGCTGTTCTGAACAAGATTTGTGCACAAAAGTGGACTCCAACTACTCACTCCAACTCAGTTGCTTCTGGTTTGGCCAAATTGATTTATGTTGTTGGTACCAAGTCACCTGTTGATTATGGGGCCTACATTTACTATCAGGTTCTGGAGCATGCAAAGTCCTTTGCTGTCAAGTTTCCTATAGCTTTTCCCACTCTCCTGTGTGGTATTGTACTTCAGCAACACCCAGATATTTTGATCAGTACTGATGAGCCCTGTAAGAGGCCTGGCCCTATGTCCTTGGATTGTAGTTTACTGTCTGAGAGACATGCTGCTGACTTAGCTGGTACTTCTGTCCGGACAACAAGTGTGCTCACTAGAAAACAAATGATTGCAGATCTAACTGAGACTAGTATGGCTCTTGGAGCTAGGAAGATGAAAATTGATAGGATAATTGCAGCTTTGAAGGCTGAATTTGAAGCTGAGGGTGAGCAGGATGAAGAAGAAGGAGGGAATAAGCATGCTTCTGCTGGTGATACTAAGGAGTTCTCCGCTGACTCTGATGAGACTGTCCCATTCTGATTTTGATGTTTTCCCTGTTCTCAGTTGTAGTATTTCTTTTGCTTTTTTTCTTTGGTTGGTTGGGCTAGGCCCTGGATTTCTTATGCACCTGTGTGTGCCTTATGGTCTGTAATATGCACTGTGTGTGGTATCTCTCTTCTGTGTAGGCATGAATGTTATTTGTCAGAATTTGTGGCTAAAAAGGGGGAGTAGATTATATTATAGTATCTTGGCTGTTTGTATGTATGGTGCATGCTCTGACAGATGCTCTGACATCTGTATCTGACATCTGTATGTGTTGAGGGGGAGTACTGTGGATGGGTATGTGCATGTTTTTGAGGGGGAGCTGTTACATTTCAGGGGGAGCTGTTATATCTGATTGTTTCTGGTGTGTGGAAATTTATTTTTTCCCTGGTGTTGTTTTTCTCTCTTCTCTATGTGAATCCACTATATGAGAGTTTATTTCTCTCTGGTTGTTCCTATGAGGCTAGATGTTTTGTCTTAACTGTTGCATGCCTCTGATACTACTTGCAAGTTATCTTTGTCTAAAGAGCTCCCTTGGAAGTAGTCTCGTTATATGCTATGATATTTTCTTCCTTAGTTGTGTGCCTATGTTGACTTGAAGGAAAATTATCTGTGTATCTCCCAAAGAACTGGCTCTAGAGTGTTTTAGCCAAAAATTTGCCAAAGGGGGAGATTGTTGGGTTTTAGTAGATTGGCTGCATTTTGCAAAAACATCTACTAGCCAGATGCTTGGACAGATGCTGTAGCATATGGAACAACATTATGTGACATGTGTTTTTCGCGCCAGCTAGCGCTTTATTTTTGTACGAAATCTTCCAAAGATTTGCTTGAAGTTTTATTTTCCTCTAGCTTGCTGATCAAGGCGCGTGTATCTGAAGATGTGTAAAAGGCGGTCTTGCCTTGGTATTTTTCCAAAAGATATCGTTATATTTTTGGAAGCTTTTTATTGTTTCTAGAAGAATTTCCAGCTGGACCGGACAATGTCCATGCTCTGTTTTGAAGCCCGAACTCGTGCTATCTCAGTAATATATATTTGTGAAGACAAACCCTAATAGGGTTACTGAAAACCGTGTGTTATAGAAAAGCGTGCGTTTAATGTTTTTAGGGTTTCTTTTGTTAATTGTGAGCCTTGCTTGTATCTTCCTGATTCAAGCTAAGGACTGTGTTTGTTTGAGTTGTAATTGTGAACTGCTCCTAAGCTTTTAAGTACGGAGTGAGTTTGTGTCATCAGAGTGTGTCTCTTTTACTTGTGCTTTTGTGTGTTTGTTAACAACACTGTCTGTGTTGTTGGTAGGAATTGAGACGGGGTCTCATATCTAGGAGTTCCTAGATAGAGTTGACACTGGTAGGGTCTAGGTGCAAAGTCAAGTAGTGTGTTTACGTTGGTCTTTTCACTAGAACTATAATAGTGGATTCATTCCTGGATTGGTATCCCCCAGAGTAGGAGAGTTGCTCCGAACTGGGTTAACAAACTCACTGTGTACTTTATCTTTCTGCTGTGTTTCTTTTATTTCGTGCTTTGCTACACTGCATTATTTTAATTTTAGTTCTGAGTAGGACAAGTGCTCAGACAGTTGTGCCAACATTGTGCACAGCGTCTGTCGGTTAGGTTGCCCGGAATTCCAGTACTGAACCATATGTTTTGAACAATTGTGTCTGAAACAGTTCAGTGGTACTGAACAAAATGCTCTGAACATTTTTATCTCACATTTTAACTCTCTTGTGTCTTAAATTCTTGAATTTTCTTTTTGTTGATGACAAAAGGGGGAGTAAAAGTAACAAGTATTTCAGGCTCTGAGCTTATAGAATATAAGTTAATTTATGATAATTAATTAACTTAGGAGA
Organism: Medicago ruthenica; assembly: GCA_018208015.1. Classification (NCBI taxonomy): domain Eukaryota; kingdom Viridiplantae; phylum Streptophyta; class Magnoliopsida; order Fabales; family Fabaceae; genus Medicago; species Medicago ruthenica. The sequence goes on along the minus strand of CM031378.1, from coordinate 34,638,358 downwards.
ACAGCTTCTCATCTCTTAGCTTCTGATTAATTCTTTGTGAGATAATTCTGTGAAAAATCACTCAGAAACAGTTTGGATTTTTCACCTGTTTGATTTAAATTGAATTTAATTAACCTGGATAAGACTAAGGGGGAGCTTACAAACCTCACCTTGTGAATTATCAGACTCAGGGGGAGCTTACAAACCTCAGACCCTGAAGTCAACTTGTTAATTAAATTAACAACAATTTTCTATTAATACTTGTGTTTGTCATCATCAAAAAGGGGGAGATTGTTGGAACAAAATGTATGAACAAGTCCCTTTTGAGTTTTGTTGATAACAAAGTTGAAGGTGAGAAAAACACACACAAGAGGGGGGGGGGGGGGGGGGGGGGTTCAATTGTGTGACTCAAAAACTTGGTTCTTTTCTTCTCAAAACTTAAGATTGGTTCAGAACCAGGTTCTGAACTAATTTCAAAGAGTGTTTGCAGCGGTTTAACAAGTAAATAGAGAAGGGAAGAGAGACACACAGAGATTTATACTGGTTCCTTCCAAATGTTGGAAGTAGTCCAGTCCCCTTGTTATCCAACAAGAGATTTCAACTATAATCAGCCTGATTACAATTACTCAGACCACAAAGGAATGAGATTTCCAGTTGCTTAGACCACCAAGGAATAAGACTTCTAATGTTCAGACCACTAAGGAATGAACCAACCTTGCTTAGACCACAAAGGAATAAGACTCCCTGCACAGACCACCCTGGAATGTGACTAACAGCTCAGACCACAAAGGAATGAGGTTACAATTGCTCAGTATACAGACTGAGACTTAAGGACCAAACTGAATTACAAAGAAATTAGTTTGGGTTGAACACTTGATAAAATATCAGAGGTTTTCTCTTAATACAACACAGGTTAAGACTCTTAACCTTAAGAAATTCTAAGTTACAACAGAAGAAAGAATTTCTAAGAGGTTTGTGTACTTTGAGTTTTGACAGCAAAACAGAGCAAGTTTCAGACAAATTTTATCCAAGAGTCTTAGCAAAAATCTTCTTCAAATCTTCTTCCTTTTATAGAGGAAATTAGAGTTGTTGAAGACTTGCAGGTTTTAGGAAAAGAGCCGTTGCAAGTTGAGAGCTAGGATAGCTGAAATTGTGTGCTGAACTTTTCCAGAAAACAGAGCAGCAGCCATTTTTGAATTTGCTTTCCTTAAAAGCTGGGGAATGTTTGAGTCAGGGAGACAACTGTTCCATTGGGTTGTTCTGACACATCCAGGCATTAAATGCGCACAGTACCAGTTGCTTTCCATGCCACATCAGCCTTCAGAAGCTTCTGCGTGAACAGTACATCAGAAGCACTTCTTCAGACTCAAACTTCAGAAGCAGGTCTTCAGACATTGACTTTTGTTGACTTCTTCAGAAGCACCCATCAGAAGCTGTCTTCAGACGCAGGCTTCAGACTCTCACTTCAGAGGCACCACTTCAGGAGCACTCTTCAGACCCAGTTTTCTTTCAGCTTTGCAACATTGCTTCTAAGCTTTCCTTTCTTGCTCTAAGCTTGTTCTTTCATGACCATTATCAATTTCAATCAATAAACACGTGGTTCTGAAATCACTTGAACAAAGCATTAGCAAATAACCAATTTTCTATTTAACACTTTTGTTATCATCAAAACCATAAAGAGAGATATGTTTACACATAATGTTTCAACAATCTCCCCCTTAATTCAGAAGAGAGTTGTTTAACATATTTTGTTCCAACGAAAGTGTTAAAAAGAAAATTGGAAATGATAATGCTTGTTCTAAGTGTGCAGGACCATATACTGAAAGTTATGTATCTAACAGTGGTTCTGAAAGATCAAGTTAAGAGCAGAAGGAAAATATTGAAGCTTGTGTTGCAAGTTTGAAGACAATCAGCGTCTGAAGGTCAGTACGTCTGAAGACCAGCTTCTGAAGAAGTGCGTCTGATGAACAGTGTCTGAAGACCAGCTTCTGAAGAACAGACTGGGAGTCTGAGTCTGAAGGAAACGCAGAAGTCAACAACTGTCACTGTCAACAGTACAGTACAACAGAAATCTCAGAGTCAGAACCGGCCTCTGCAACCTTGTCTCCTTGAACGAAACACTCACCCTGTTTTAAGGAAACAATTCAAATCGTTATTCCTCTGTTTCGCATACCATATCAGGAAGGATTAAAATGGTGGATGAAGCTTTAATATTCAAACGGCTCTAATTGATGACCTGGCATCTTCTCAAACGACTCTTTGTTCCTCTATAAAAGATTAAAGATTTGAAGAAGAAAATAAGACTCTGAAAATTATAAGACTCTGTTTTCTAGAAACACATACTCTGCCAAATTCGAAAGTCATCAAATAACTTAGAAATTCTTACAAACTTTCTTATCTTAGAATTTCTTAATTATAGAGTCTGAATCTGTGTTGTATTTTGTGAACACCACTGATAGTATATCAAGTGTTCAACTCAAACATATTCTTTTGTAAATATGTCTGATTCAAAGTCTCTTGCCTGTGTGCTTGAGCAATCAGAAGTCTCTTACTTTGTGTTTGAGCATAGAAAGTCTCTTACTTTGTGTTTGAGCAAGCAAGTCTCTTACTTAGTGTTTGAGCAAAGAAGTCTCTTACATAGTGTTTGAGCAAGGAAGTCTCTTACTTTGTGTTTGAGCATAGGAAGTCTCTTACTTTGTGTTTGAGCATTGGAATTCTCTTACTTTGTGTTTGAGCATATGAAGCCTCTTGCTTTGTGTTTGAGCAATTGTAATCTTTGTGATTATAGTGAAAATCTCTTGTAAGTGACAAGGGGACTGGACTACTTCCGGGTTGTGGAAGGAACCTGGATAATTGCTTGTGTCCTTTCTCTCTCTCTCTCTCTCTCTCTCTCTCTCTCTCTCTCTCTCTCTCTCTCTCTCTCTCTCTCTCATTTACTTTATATCCGCTGCAAAACAACTCCGAAAATAGCTTCAGAATTTGATCAATATCAGACTCTGAACTAACATAAGTTTTTGAGAAAGAAAAAGGCCAACACAATTCAACCCCTCTTCTTGTGTTTTTCTCACCTTCAAGCTGATGATGGAAAAACAGGGTAGATTCATATACCATCTGAGGGCGGCGTCTTTGAGGGTTCCCGCTAACAGCTTGCACTTGAGAGAGTCAGCGGCGCCGATGATGGCCCTTTGAATGTTGAAAGCCGTCACATGTTCCACCGGGTCACTCTTTCCGTCGAAGGACGAAAGAGAGGGTGGCTTGAAGTTTTTTGGAACTGGCGCGTTCCAAACCTCGACGGAAAGTAGTTGCGGATCCGGATCTACTGATTCGTCTTGTTGAGATCTGTTTCCTTCAGCGTGCTGCTGCTGCTGGATTGTCTTCATTGTTACTTGCAAGGCTTCGTTGTGGTCTCGAAGCTGCTGGATTTGTTGTTGTAGAGCTTCCAAGGCTGCCGGGTCCGCCATCAGTGGTGGCGATGACGGTTGTTTGAGTCGGTATGTGAGGATTGAGATTGGCGGTTGGAGATTAGCGATTGGGCTCACAAATCTTAGGGTTTAGATCAGTTTTTCGAACAAAAAACGGGTTGAACGTTTGATTAGAATCATGGTTTATCAATCACGGATTTAAAAAGGGGTTTATGAATCGCGGCGGATTCGGAACGTTTAAGATTGCTCTGAAAGGTACGGTGGATTCACGGCGCTCTGGCGGTGTTTGGAGGTCAGTTTTACCGTAGCCCCACGGTGGGCGCCAACTATATTGGCTGTGAGTACAGTATAGGAAAACTAGGGTTTTCTGAGTCTGTTTAGGTCATGCCTTGGGAATGATCCCGAGGTTACTATTTGTAGCCTCGGTTTGGGCCTATCCGATCATGGTTTAAGGCCAAATCGTATAGGGCCAAAACTATGACTAGGGCGCCCTCATAGGCTGCTGAGGGCGCCCCCAGAGGATCTCTTTTTAAGTGAGTTCCCTAAGGTTATATATGACTGTCAGGTGGGCCTTGTGCCCTTCTGGAGGGTGCCCAGCCTGACTCAAGGGGTCCAAACCCTTGTCTGTAGGGCCTAAAGGCCTAAATGGTAAGATCTACGGTCCACTTCTTATTTCATTTGATCCACCATTTTCCCCACATAACCCTAGTCGTATCACCACTTCATCCCATTCCCTTAATTCACACAAACTAGCCCCACTTCCCTCTTCCCCCTTCCCCCTCATTGTTCCCCATGATAGATCCATCAGAAAATTCAATTGTTTCATGTATTCTTTCGGATCCGGATTGTGTGACTTTTGGGCGGGAAAAGTCACATAACTTTGGAAAATAATGACCGTTGGATTAATCTCATGCTTCAGATCTTGACAAATGTCCATGTCTTTATGGGCACTGTTTTTTGTGTTTTATGGGTACTGTTTTTTAATGAAAAAAGGTTGGAACATGTGTCAAAATCTAAACCAAAAGATTAAATGAATGGTGGATATTGAGCAAAGTCACATGACTTTTTCCTCCCAAAAGTTACTGAATCCGGTTCCTATTCTTTCACCCGTTACTGCCTCCTCTATCTCTGTCAACCCCAGAATTTTCCCCTTCTCTGTCTCCATCAAGCCTGAACTAGGACCTTTTTGTAGCTGTACCAACTCAACTTTCTGCCCATCAATCCCTACTGACATCTTTTCCTCTCCTTTACCCATCAGATTTTCCCCTTCTTTTACCCCCTGAACAAAATCGTTGTCCACCGTTTCCTCTGTCCCCAACTCAGACCCGACCCCACTCCCTCCACCGTCCCCTCATTCTGCCGCAACTGAACTGATTGACGAGACCCTCCCATCAAAACACGAACCATCAGATCTCCTCCTTCCCATGTCTATCTCACCAAACCTCTCCTCCACCATTCTTACTATGGACAACTCGTCTTTCACTTTAATTTCAACAATTTCATCTGCCATTTTCCAGCTTGCCACCGCAATTTGCACCCTGGCTAATTTTGTTTGTTTATCCCAATCCATCAGCTTCCCCATCCTCCAAACAGTTTTACTGAAGCAATTCCACCCCCAAGCATGTAGAGGTACTACAAAAAATCTCACCCAAATTGTTCTTCCCCTTGGTTAAGCAGGGTTGACCATGGCTTTATTTCACAAAACCATCTCTCCCACCAAACTTTATTTTCCCTAACAGCATCCCTGACTCCTTCTTCTGTGTTACTTGACAACAATATGAGATCTTCACCCATTGGAGTTTCTTGAACCTTTTGGTAACCTTTCATGCTTATAGAAAATTGGATATTAGGTACCTCTTTGATGTCTCTAAGTGTTCCGACGAAGCTGCTTTGCAATCTTTTCACATTGTTCGGCTCTGTTTCGACGTCTATTACTCCCTCTAGGTTGTCTGCATCTTACTTTCTATTTTTTGTTTTCTGATTAGGACCTCCATTTTCTACCCTTACCTCATGATTGTGCTTTGTTGTTTCTCCTCGTAAAGCCTCCTTGTAGGACCCATTACTGATATGTATTTGTTCATTCCTCTCCTTTGATCCTTGAAATGTTGTTTGCATCTTACTTTCTATTTTTTGTTTTCTGATTAGGACCTCCATTTTCTACCCTTACCTCATGATTGTGCTTTGTTGTTTCTCCTCGTAAAGCCTCCTTGTAGGACCCATTACTGATATGTATTTGTTCATTCCTCTCCTTTGATCCTTGAAATGTTGTTTCTTTGTTGTTGTCTGGTTCTGGATAAACTTTGGCTTAAACGTACTTTTGCCCTCTTAAATTTTAAAGTGTAGCAATTTTGGTCCCTACCTAATGTTTAGCCCCTTTTACAAGATATCAATTTTGACCTGGTCAATTCTACGTGTCACGCCACCTGTGTATTTTTAAAATTAAAAAAATGTGTAAAAGCCAATAATCATTTAAGTATTAAATAAATTAAAAAAAATAAAAAAATATAGCAAGAACAACAACAGGCAATCAACATCATCAACTTCTCCTCCTTCTACCTCCTCCTACTCACATCTCAATTCTTCTATATTCCATAATCAAAAACCCCAAATTCCATCTTAATCTTCTCAATCATCATCACACAGAACAAACAAAAAGCAAAAAACAAAGCTCAAAACAATCTTTGGAATTCTGGAAAATCATGATGCTCAAGAAAACGGATCTGAAGGCTGAGAAAGGATGCAGAGAACAAACATGAATCCTCCAACATAAATCGAGTGCAAATCGAACATCAACAAATATAGAATCTGATGTGAATCATAAAGGTTATTTCTTCATCAAATCAATCACCCAATTTTTTCTTTTCTCCTCTTTAATTTGATTTTGTTTTGTTTTTTTAGTGACAGTGGTTGTTCATCTCAGAGCCACCAGTGATTTTGTTTAGTTCTATTTGAAGAGAATAAGGGTTTTGAGTTCGATCGATGGAAGGGAAGAAGCTTAAAGGGTTTCAATGAAAAATATGGTCTTTGGGTTTTGGTGAAGGAGGGTTTTAGTTTTGGGTTTTGTGTTGTGATTCTAGTTTTGTTTTGACGAAGAAGTTGTGGCTTTGTTGTTGTTGTTATGTTTTTTTTCAATGAAGAAACTGGGTTTGATTGTTTTGAGTTTCCTGGGTTGGGTTTGATGTTACAGAGGAAGAAGAGAAGAAGACTCACGTGCTTCTCTCATTAATTCTTTCCTTTTATTTTTTTATTTTTTTTAATTCTACAAATAAACTTGTGGCATTTACATTTATTTTAAATTCAAAAAATAGACAGCTGACGATTTTTTAACTTATGTGGCGTGACACATAGGCTTGACTATGTCAAAATTGATGTTTTGCAAAATGGGCTAAACATGAGGGGGGGACTTTGGCCATTTTTTTTAATAGGGGACCAAAATCGCTACACTTTGAAACTTAGGGATGAAAAATGCGTTTAAGCCATAAACTTTCTTGGTACTTGCTTCCCCTCCTCTTTGAAAACGTGCAACATTTGCCCTTATTGTGAAGCTTCCAAATCTCAGCCTCTCCATCTTTTGAAATAACTTTGCAGTGTCCTTCACATCTTGAAACCTCACAAAATAAATTTTTTTTTCCTCACCTATCAACCTTCTTTGGTATGAAAACCTCTCCCACACTCCAAATTTTTGCAAATGATGTCCAAAGTTGTGTTACTGTGATGTTGTTTGGGAAATTGGTGAAGAAAAAAGTGATTGTCATTCTTCCAATATTACGGGGTCCTGCGAATCTAGAGTTGTTTTGTTATGGGCCTCTATTCTCTCTAACTTTCTCTCTCATCCTACTTGCAGATATTATTAGTTTCTAACAAATATAAAGTAATAAGTGTAGATCGTATACATTATATTCAATGAAGTTAATTAGAGATTAGTGAAAAGTCTATCACATGAAGTTAATTCGACCTAAAAATCATATTTTGAGTTAGTTTTTTGCGGAGAAACTTTTTATTATGTTTTAAATAAGACTTTAAAAAATAATTCAAAAATTTAAAAGTTTAAGCATAATTAAACAAATTTTAATTTAACAGGGACTAAAACTACATGTTAAATATTTTTATAGGGACCAAAATATGTTAATTTTTTTATGAGGACTAAAAACAAAATTGACTATATTTATAAGGACTAAAAATTTATTTAACCCGAAAGATAACAAATAATATCATGTAGTATTATAAGGTTTAGAAAAGCAAATAAAATAGTGAGTTTCTGATTTGAGAGAAAGGTTGGACTTTGTTTCCTTTAAACACTTAGATAATTGAAAAACTTAACTAAAACCTTCGCAATGCCCAAAAATGACGCCAAAAACATGTGTAAAAATGTGTTGTGAAAGTGGACATAATTGTAACAATTAATAAAGTGAAAGTAGAGATAGTTTTCACGAAATTAATGATTAATTATAAGTTCTGACTATCAATGATTTATTAAGTTTGTTGTTAATAGAAATGGTTATACCAGGATTTTAACCTCTAGCTACTCCAACGGTGGAAAATTATCGAAATGATATATAAACTATGAAGATCATTCTTAATTTCGAAGCGAGATTATTATTCCTAAAATGGAACTATGATCTTAAAAGTACTTTTTATTCTAAAAGGACATATATTATCAAAGGGGATATATGATGGTGATTTTGGCAAGTGCACCAAATCGTACCAAGTAATAAAGTAGTAAGTTATTCGTCTCCACAGAGATTGTCGTTCAACTCGATAATTAGAGGAATCTATTTATAAAAGCAAATAAAGAAAAAGATTCGAAGTGGTTGTAGGGTTTTAATTGTCCTCCCCATTGTGAAATTAGGTTTATTTGATTCAGATGTTTAACGGCGATTATGCAATCCTTGAATCCCCCCTCGTCTTTATTGGAAATTAAATATACAAATCATTACTTTATATCTTGTCTTATGTTTGGATTTAAGAAAGTAGAACATAACTCCATGATGAATCAGTGTAATTTTATTTTGATCCCCGCAACTCAACCGTTTGAAATTGCGGGATTCCCTTAAGATAAGTTATAGCCCTAAATTCATACTTAGATTCAATTATATTAGAAACTAAAAAATTCACTACTGCATTGTTCGAATGGAGGCGAGGGTCATCAATCCTATTATTGCTCCATCTAAGATATGGTATAGAAACGAACATATACGAAATAAACCAGACTTTAGATTATAATATGAATAAAAACTTTATTAATAGAATCTAATAAATAAGAAGGGTTTCATCGTGGAACCCTAATCAAAGAGGTTTAGTTGCTCATGTCAACCGACATCATTACAAAACAATAGAAAAATAAACCCTAAAGAGAACCAAGAGGAGGATGGAGATCCTCTGCTTTGAAGCTCCTGATGCTTGACTCTTGCTTTGAACTCTAGCTTTCTGAATGAATAAAGAGTGTGCAAGAGTCTCTATTTATAATGTATGATTACTTAGGGATTAAGAGAGTGAAAATAGAGTTTTTCCACCAAAAATGGCTTGGAAAACAAGCAAACAACACTTCATGTCCGTGTCCATGAGTGAGGCGCATGGTCTTGAGAGCAGGGGTGCATGAGATAGCAAGGAAAGCTTTCCCATGTGCATAGGCTCATGAGGCAGTCCTTCCTGCACGAATTCTACAGTTTTCGACCCTTTTTAACGCGTTCTTCTGTCCTATGATGCCTTGGAACTTCATATGAATTTTCTTCACTTTATATAGTCTTCAAATACCTTCTAAGAACCATTGAACTTCCATCTTCATATTCTCGATCCTTCACGTGATGTCTTGTTTTACCGATTTACATGATCTCTCACTAAAAAGACTCAAAACACCTATGGAGTTGTATGATTTACGATAAAAATGAATTAAAACCACTCGAATGAAAACAATACAAAATATTCCTCGTACCAATTACAACTCCTCTAATTGACTTCTATTTGCCTTCAAATGCAAAGAATTACACTAATAACATAACTAAAAACATCATATGTTATTCCATGATCAATATACTCTTAAGATCATTCTCAATTATGAAGGGACATTATATCTCAAAAGTGACTATGATCTTAAGAACACTTTTGATTCCGAAGGGATAGAAAAGAAAGGGGAGAAATGTCTCTAAAATTGATCAAGTAGAAAGAGAGAAAGAGTTCTTGATAACTCAATAAAATTATTTGGTGTGTTTTATGAACTAAGTGGAGTCCTCTCTCTCTCTCTCTATATATAGAGATTCTGTAACTGAATTTAGATACAATTGTAGGAGCTAATTAGTTCAAAGACTCTTGTGGATAAGATAAAAAAGAAACAAACCCAAAAAATGGAGGAAACAAACTAATTAGATATGAACAGATGAAAGATAAGAAACTCAATTGGATTCTTATTCTTATCACAACCAACATAAGTTAAAATTATAGAAAGTGATATGCACGAATAAAAATTAATAATTGCTATTATTTTTATCATTATCAGGTAATTAAATAACACAATTTAAACACTACTAATATGTATGCTCTATTTTATGTGGGACCCTACACTCTATTTTCTCAATTCACACAACACTATATCAAATTCTACTTGATGTTTAATGTTTTAACCTTCAATTTCATTCGAACTTCACACCAATGTTCCAACCAATTTGATAGGAAATTAGTAGGATTTTTTATTCCATGATTTTATCTTTTCTATTAAAATTTGGGTCCTTAATTAATTGCCAACAAAGAAGATAGGAGGACCATTGCTGGAAATTAAAATATGACACGTGAAACATTTCCCTTTAATTTACTGCCTCTATTATGTAATCAATGATGAAATGCAAAACAAAAACAAAAAAAATGATGTAATGCAATTTCTATTTAAAGGCATGGGGCTGCATCCAAGTTCATCATATCAACCCCAATTTCTTTCTTCTCTTTCTTCTTTCCTTTTTACTTCTGAGAAATGGTGCTCTCTGGTAAACTTATTACTGAACTAGGGATCAAAACACCAGCTGACAAGTTCTACAATCTATTTGTAAAAGAACTTCATGAAGTGCAAAACCTTTGTGAAAGAGTTCATCATACCAAACTTCATGAAGGTGAAGATTGGCATCACACTGATTCGATTAAACACTGGACTTATGTCATAGGTAAATATGTTTCTAATTCAACTCACCTGATGTCCCGATCGATAACCAAATCATCATCTTATTTGATTTGAAAAAGTTTTTATGTTTTATATATTTTTAATGATAACTATACTTCTAATAGGAAAAAGGTTTGGTGAGTTAATAGAACACCGAATGAATTCTATAAAGTAGCTTCAAGATTTCGTACATTAACTACCTAACATTTACATTTTTTTAACAGACCTAACAACTAACATATTAAAATTTGTCTATCCAAGAAAAATTATACTTTTGATGTAGAAGACACTGATTCATGTAATAGGTAATTATGTTTCGTTAAATCATCTTATTATTTTACTTGGACTTTTCGATCATTAAGTTTGTTTGAAGTTTCGTTAAAACAAAAATGTTGATAATTTTTTGATTAGTTTATGTGTGATTTTCGTCTAATACAAATCATCTTATTTAAATGTTGTATCATTTTTTTTTATTTGAATGTTTGCTTTGGTAGTTCAAAAAATAATTCTAGTAATAAATACCAATATAATTAACTACACACAAAATACCACCTACATAGGCAAAATGTTACTGCAAACATCTATATAGACCAACAAAAAAAAATGAAAAAGCAAAATCAAACTAAATAAATACTGAGATATTGATTAGTAAGTTTTTTTTTTTGTTACTAATTAGTAAGTTTTAAGTACAATGTTAAAATCCTTCAAAAAAAAAGTACAATGTTAAAAATAATGTGTTAAATTTAATTTGTAAATTTTGTTAATATATATTATGAGATCACGAAAAATATTATATAAATAAAAAGTAATGAAAAGAAGTATATCACAATTATGAATTATTTACCGCCTTTAAAAAAGATTATGAATTATTTATTGTAAAAAAACAATTATGAATTACTTGAGAGATTAAAATTAATCATATAAAGAATAAGCGTGGTTTACCTTTATATATTTATTATTAATTTTTTTTCTTTAGAAAAATATTTATTGGATCACGAAAACAATATAATAGTTCATGTAAAAAAAATGGGTGCTTGTTTTAATTTTTATTTGTATTAATTAATTACCCGTGCCATCATAATTCTCAACAGATGGCAAGGTACTCACATGTCATGAGAAGGTTGAAGAAGTTGATGAACTGAATAAAAAAAACACTTATAAGCTCTTCGGTGGAGATATTGATGAACACTATAAGGTCTTTAAGCTCATCTTTGAAGTAATTGATAAGGGTGATGGCACTGCTGCTGCTAAATGGACAGTTGAATATGAGAAGATCAATGAGGATATTGACCCTCCAAATGGCTACATGGAATACTTTGGCAAAATTACTCGAGATGTTGATGCTCATCTTGCCAAGGCAAAAATAGCTCTATAAGTCATAATGAATGTAACAAATAAGTAGTAATGGCTTATTGCATTGGGTTGACATACGTCTTCATCTTTATAATTAATTAGTGTCATGTTTGTAATGCCATATTGTTGCATATGCATATTGGCTTCTGTGGATCTTTCGTTTGTATGTGTCGTTTTGAAAAGTGTGTTAAATTGTGTGATGAAAATTAATAAATGGATATTCGTGCTTTTTAGTTTGTATTTGTATGTACATTTAATCTAGCTGCTAAATATATTGCATTAACTCAAACACAAGCACAAAGCATACCCAAATTTGGTGCTAACAACGTCGACTCCTTGAAAATATGAATAGCTCATCCTCCACAATTAGATATCATTTTTGGGGCGTTAAGGCAACAAATTACTTAGTCCTTTTTCTTGTTTTTTCTTACTTTTCACCTTAGTAAAAAAAAAAACACAAGCACAAAGCATACCCAAATTTAGAACAAAATATACAACAAGCAATCACTGTAATTTGATTGAGGGGTAATCCTTCACTGGAGCAGATTCGATCTCGTTGGAAATCTACCAAGAAGGAGATATCTTAGAGTTCGGTTGGGTTGGGTATCAGTGCCTTCTAAGCAAATTATTTAATATTTGAATTAGTTTTAAAATAAGTTAATATAAAAATATGACATGACATTGATTAATTGGATGAGAGATACATACTCAACCAAACTACATAGATATCATAATTTTCACCTTTCAATTAACATTAATGGTTTGATCATTTGACCGTTACAAAATCAATGACTTGATCTCGTCTCATAAATGAGCATGTGTTGGGAGAGATGAACAAGAGAGGGCGCCGAGACGTGTGTTCAACACGTGTTGGTGTGTGCCAAGTACATGCAGACGCATGCACAACACTTATGTGGCGATGATGTTGGACCAAAACGAAAAATTTCAAAAAATAATTAATTTAATTATTGGTTTCGATCATTAAAAAATAATACACCACACAACACAAACCTCAAGTCCATGACTATATACCCAGCCCGATCGGACGGCGGGCGGCGCGCTTGTGGTGATCAAGACGAGTGCATTATCACCCGTTTATAAAACTTTGTACCCCTAATGAGTAATGACACATCATTTAGAGTCAAGCCTCCACTATATACCACTAGTGTCACACTAGTGTCACTACGTTGCGTGTAAACTATTCTATGCCATAGAAATTTTTCAATTGTACACAAACATTCAGTGTTTCAACATAATTCATTCCGGAGCAGTATATAAATATGCATTATTGTGCCAACTATTTTGTTTTGGATTATAATATTGGTTCGGTGTGGTTTGGTGTAAATGTGTGTGTGTGTTTTTTTTTTTACAAATGGTGTAATATGCATTGTTGTGCTAAATTTATTCTTCTTAAATATGAATGTGAGTTGAAGAGTGAAGTAACGGCAAGCAAGCTTTGGTTAGGATGAAATCCAATTAAGAAATTCGGTAATAAATTAAGATGTGTTTTTGTGTAACGGATATCTTCTACCCGAAATTGTAATTAGGATCGGCTCAACAAGTTTAGAGGCATAAAACAATTCTTATTATGAGACCTTTTACAATAAAATAAAATTATATAAGTTTTATGAAAATAAATAAATATATTTCTAGATTTGTTGGGGTCAAGGCCAAGAGTTGAACCATGCAAAACGAGAATATGAGGCCTTCACTTTTACAAACTCAACTTGGGAAACATTCATTCATAAAATGTCATATTATAAATTTATAAGTAAGTTAAAATATTTTGAGGTCTTTTTTCAACCTAAAATTTTGAGGCATAAAACCCTTACTTGGGCCACGTGGCCCTTAGGCCGGCCTTGATTATAATGATTAATTCATCGAACAAGCTCTCCCTCATGTGATTTAGCTCTGTTGTATTTTTAAGGCTGAATTTGAATCTAGGACATGTGGTTAAGCTGAAAGAGGTAATTTCTTATCATCTCGTCCAAATATTGTTGGACCATTTGTTTTTTTTCTTTTACTAATTATAAAATCATTTTTCACTTTCTCCATGTCCTTAATATAAGACAATTTTCAAAATTCTATATGTATTAACGATTTTTTTATAAAAACATCCATATGTAAAGTACCTTGGGAAATATAAATTCCTTTTAATTCTCTCTAATGACATTAATAGTTAAAAAGATTAATAAGTAAAAGTAACATAATTTATCACTAGAATTATTGTTCTTTAATAACTGTGAACTTGGAGGATCTAATAACAAAAAATGGATGAAGTTTTTTTCTTTTTTGTTAAATATGCTCATGTTTGATGGAAACATTGATAACCTACTTTATTATTTTCCTTAAAAAAAACTATTTTTTTTTATTTATAAACAAACAAAAAGTTCATTAAAATGTAATTTGCATACAATATAGACCAATGTTAGTAATATTTCGCTCAAGATAATTTTAAATCCAAACTTTAGAGTGTATTCGCTTTAACCTTTGTTTTTTCGAAGTAGACCAATGTCAAACCCTAACCGTGGTCATTCTGGACCCGTTAGGGAACACTCTGGTTGGCGCCACCTCCGTCCTCGACGGAGGGGGCTCGTTCTTTTAAACAACTTCGGCTGTTGATGATGTTCCTTATACTTGTTTCAATAATGCCAACATTTTGCGATGGGTGGAGGTTGCGTGTGTTCGTCGACTGGTTTGTGCTTTAGATAATTAGATCTAGTCTTTGAGCAATGTCGTCGTCCTCATAGTTGTCACTGTCTCGTCCATCTCATGGGCCGGTGATTGATGGGTTTTTCGATTTTGATAACGTGGACTCATATCTTTTTTTATCTTAGATTTGTGCCCGATTCTCTCAACGGCTTTTCTCGGTTCGATTGACCGGTGTTCTCATCTTGCTTTGGTTTTCTTATTCTAACCCAGATTTGTTGAGATCTGCTGGATTCAAAGATTATGGGGTTGTTAGCCTGTATTTTCGACAGGTTCCATTAAATGCAGTCAATAAAAGTCTGACTTGTCATTTCTAGGAAACATGTTGCTTTCGACATTAAAAAGGCTAACAAGATTGTATACTATTTCGACAGAGTCAAAGACTTAGCAAAAGGGAGAATTGGTGGACAAAAGCATTCGACAAATATGAATTGGGTTGATTTTGGAGAATGTCGATTAACTGCTGTCGAAGGAAGAAGATTCAAATTCAAAATTAGAAGATTCTCTCGTTGGAAGACGTTAGTGGCAGTTAGTTTGGATAGGATTGTACAGTTAGTTTTTTCTTAGTATAAATAAGAGTTTTCCATGAGGAAAACAGGGTCACAAATCACATGTAGAGAATTTAGAAACTCAAAGTATCCATGTCAAAGAGAGAAACGAGTAGCAAATCAATGTATGATCCTTGTGAACACATATTCATTTGAATCAATGCAATTTATTTTTTCTTAAGTTTTCTTGCATTCTACTTATCTTTATGCAAATTTATGTTTAAGTAATTCATTCAAGAAACATTTTCGACAAGTTCAATTTCATAGAACTTGAATACTTTTTTCTTCTTTTACATAACATTCAAAAACGCCATGAACATCAAATATTTCTGAGAAAGTTTAACACACATATGTTCTTAGATTCTTGGTTGATCTTGCAAGTAATATTATTTGTAACCAGCTGTTGTTTACCAAAATTCAGCGTAAACAAATTGGCACGCCCAGTGGGACCTTTGTGTGTCAAATTTCAAATTTTTGAATTTTTTTCTCTAACAAATTCGTAGTTCTTGGTTTCTAAAAAAACTTGTGAATATATCTTCGTATGCGATTAAGAAGTGGTAAGCATTTTCCTGAAATGGTGCGTCCAAATTCAAGTTCTGCTTCTGCATCTAGTGCACAATCCAATGCGCAAAGTTCACAAGAAATGCCTATCTGTAGTGCAATTCCTACAAATATGGTTGGGGTGACAGCCCCTATGCCATCTTCGACGAATATGGGAATGACTACTCCTGCGGTTGTTTTGACCACTGCAACGTCGATGTAGGCTAGCCTAGTGGAGTTTAGGCCACCAACCCAAGGATTTGACAGAAATCTTCTAATTGGTCCAATTGGTACCTCTATGCCTTCTATGTCTCAATTCACGTTGGCAATGGTAAATAGAGATCATCTTTATGGTATGCCAACATCATTGATGGCAGTCCTTCAGACGAACGGATCTATTTATGCAGATAATGCAAATACGTCATTATCTTCATTACATGGGTCTGCAATAAGCGTTCATGGTTGAAACGCTCAACCTGCGTTGACCACATCATCTTTGTTGTCCCTTAGACAACAAATGGATGAAAGTAACCACAAAATGGTAAATATGTTAACCCAACAGATTGGAACAGTGTTCAATCCTATGATTCAGAACACAAACAAAAGTTACCAAATGTTGGCTACACAAATGGGGAGGATTGCAGATTTTTTCGCCCCTGTCTAACCCCAAAACCCTAGGCCTCTACAGATAGGTGAAGGGATAAACAATGAGGGAAATCAGGCACAACATGTTCCCCAAGTTGTTGAACAACCTGTTCTAGGGGCAGTCGAACGAGCCCCTGAAGTTGTTCTAGTTAATAGAAACCAAAATGCAGACGAGGTGGTTAGGCAAGTCCAACAAAATAATTTTGGAGCCCAAAATAGCATAGCCAACCTTGTCGAGACAATTCTAGTCCAAAATGGCCTCAATGTAGGTTTGCATAGGTTAATCTTTATGTCTACCTTATCTGAGTATGTCTTGCAAACTGAACTCCCAAGGGGATGGAAAGTCCCCAAGTTCACAAAATTTGCTGGGGATACCAGTGAATCCACTGTCAAACACGTGGCTCATTATTTAACTGAGGCTGGGGACATAGTAAAAATGAAAATCTAAGAATGAAATATTTCCCAAGTTCTCTGACAAAAAATGCCTTCACTTGGTTTACAACCTTACCTCCAAATTCCATGTTTAGTTGGAATCAGTTAGAGAAGGCTTTTCATGAGAAATTTTACATGGGGCAATCTAAAATTAGCCTTAAAGAATTGGCTAGCGTTTGACGCAAAACCCCTGAAACTATTGATGACTATTTAAATAGATTCAGACTTCTCAAAGCAAGGTGCTTTACCCAAGTGCCTGAGCATGAGTTAGTCGAAATGGGCGCTGGTGGGCTAGATTATTCTATTCGAAAGAAATTAGATACCCAACACCTAAGGGACATGGCCCAACTTGCTGACACAATTCGACAAGTCGAATGGCTCAAAGCAGAAAAGGCTAGAACTAGTAGGTTCCATAAGAAAGAGAAGGTTGCATACGTCGACCCTAACGACAGCGACCAAGAATTGGACATCGAATATAATTTCGTTAGAGAAAGTGAAATTAACGTGGCTAAGTTAAAGCCTGGACCCTCTTATGTCTGTAAAATGCTAAAACCATCAGACGGAAAAAAATCCCGTCGAACCTAAGAATGATAAATTCGTTGCAAAGACTTACACTTTTGATATTACTAAATGCGACGAAATCTTTGATCTTTTGGTCACTGATGTTCATATTTTAGTGCCTAAGTGCCTGAAAACTCCACCAGTGGAACAAAGAAAGAAAAGAGGTTTTTGCAAATTTCATAACTTTCTGGGGCATAATATGTCTCGTTGTGTTCTTTTCCTTGATAGACTTTTAGCAAGTGTACTAAAACTATTGAAGTAATAAAATATAAGTTCATATCCACGAGGACTGTGTAAATTTCAATTTAGCAATATGGTTGATAAATAGGATGTATAAAAATAATGGTTGCCCTAGGCAATTGGATTTGACCTAGTTCAGAAAGCGTTGAATGAAGGAAGACTAAAGTTCAGTGACAAGATGAAACCTCCCATGCAAATAGATGCAAATCCCCTCCAAGTGACTAACGTGATGTACGATGAACCAGTGGACATCAATGTTATCGAAGTTACTGGAAAATTATTACTTGAAATTTTGTCGAGAGAAAGGCTATTGAAGGCCTCAAAGTTGGAAATGAAAGGATCACCGAGGATCAGTACAACGAAAAGATGAAGGTTGTATACCCAAATGCATAAGAGGGGTTGATTGAATTCTTGAACCGTTGCAAAATCAGCAACTCCGAAGTTATGATCTGCCCCAAATGCAGTTTAGTATTCGACAAAAAGGCTGCAAGAATCCTTGAGGGGTTCCAACCCCAGTCGAAGAAAAAAGGAAAATGGGCTGATAATAGGCCTAAATTTAGTTTTAACCAAAGAGGTATACCTTACAAGGTCATGCCTTCGACCAAATATCCTAACAAAGGTCAAGTGAAGACTTTTGTCCCATCCTCCAGGTCACCTGTAGAGGAGTGGGTCTATTATGGTGGAAAAAAGCTGGATACCACCAAAAAATGGTCAACGGAAGCACAAATGCTTATGGCCAAAACAAGGCATCTGAGTCGAAAGTGTATGCCTACAACAACAACTATAAGGGTAAAAACCCTATGACCAGGACACAGTGGCAAAGGTTTCAACGCCAGAGGAAGGTTGCTGCCTGAAATAGTGTCAAAGTTCCTACCAAAGGTAAAGGTAAGGAAATATCTGTCAAAATGGCTAAAAAGCAGATGAAACAGAGGATATTTCCCCCTTTACCAGCTATCTAAGAAGGCCTTCCCATAGAGGATGAGGAAATGGAGTCCAATTTTTTAGACTTTGAGCCCGACTTCGAGGTCATATGCAACGTCGTTTCGATCCTGCCAGTCAAATATGACGTAACGTCGGAAATAAGTGAGGTCGAAGAGGATTTCACTGAAGATATGGCTGAACACAAGCCACTGTGCTATTATGTAATGAATAATGGTTGTGTCGAAGAACAGTAAGCCAGGTTTAAAAGGCCTGATGAGGGCATGAAGAGTCACCTCAAGCCTCTATTTATCCAGGCTAAGGTCAATAACATAGGGATTGACAAAGTCATTGTGGATGATGGTGCAGCGGTGAACTTGATGCCACAATGCTTGCTGAAAAAGATTGACAAGTCTGACTCAGACTTAAAGCCACATAACATTGTGCTTTCCAATTATGAAGGCAAAAATGGCCACTCTGATGTGGCCATTGAAGTGGATTTAGTTGTCGAAAGTGTCAAAAGATCGACACTATTTCTAGTAGTTCCATCCAAGGCAAACTACAACTTGTTGCTAGGAAGAGAATGGATTCATGGTGTCGGAGCAGTTCCTTCGACCATGCATCAAAGGTTGTCTATCTGGAGAGAGGATGGATTGTTGGAAAATGTCGAAGCTGATCAGAGTTACTTCAGGGCTGAAGTAAACCATATCACCAAGAAGACCTTCGACAAACAATTGGCGAATATAGTGGCATCCTCAGATCTTGGCTTTACCCACCAAGATAATGTGTTCTATTCCATCAAGCTCCACCCAACATATGGGTTCATCTGGGAAAGAGAGTTTGTTGGAGATGAGACCTACTCTGAGGGTGAGATTCCACCAACTGGGTGGGATGTTGATCATTAAATATGTCTGAGCCAAGTGCTTGGGACAGAATTACGGCCTATGTGGCCGAAAATAAACAAAATGCGGCTTTGGAAGCTGTAATACAACAAGAGATGGTTGTCAAACGACAAGTTGTTGATTTTATTGTCGATCATTCAGTGGTCGAAGCAACACTAAGTTTTGTGAATGTTCAACCTTGGAAGTTATACTTCGACGGTTCCAGTCATATGAATGGAACTTGAATTGGGATTTTGATTGTTTCACCAACAAATATCCCAACAAGATTTAAATTTCGAATCAATAGACTTTGCTCCAATGACGAGGCTGAATATGAAGCCTTGATAGTAGGACTTGAACTTTTGTTAGAATTGGGGGCAAAGGATGTCGAAATAAAAGGTGACTCTAAATTAGTTGTGAAACAATTAACAAAAGAATACAAGTGCATCAAAGAAAATTTAATCATGTATTTTGTCGCTGCCAATGCTTTATTAAAGCGCTTTTACCATGTTGATATTAAACATGTGCCTTGAATTAATAATCAAGAGGCAAATGATTTGGCACAAATTACTTCAGGCTACAAAGTTTCTAAAGAGAAATTAGAAGAGTTGATAGAAATTAAAGATAAACTCATCTTCGAATGAATTGTCAACACCAAAAATTGGGGGGGAGGGGGGGGTGCATAAGAGGAGTTAAGAGAGTTGACATCAAGAAATGTTGAAAATGTCAAAACCAAACCTTGACATAGAACTGTTTGGAAGTAACTTCAAAAATGTTATTCTCTTTTCACTTAATTCAATCAAGAAAGACATTTTTCGGGGGCAATTTGTTAGCCTGTATTTTCGACAGGCTCCATTAAATGCAGTCAATAAAGTCTGACTTGTCATTTCCAGTAAAAATGTCGCTTTCGACATTAAAATGGCTAACAATATTGTATACTATTTCGAGAGAGTCAAGGACTTAGCGAAAGGGAGAATTGGTGGACAAAAGCATTCGACAAATATGAATTGGGTTGATTTTGGAGAATGTCGAATAACTGCTGTCGAAGGAAGAAGATTCAAATTCAAAATTAGAAGATTCTCCCGTTGGAAGACGTTTGTGGCATTTAGTTTGGATAGGATTGGACAGTTAGTTTTTTCTTAGTATAAATAAGAGTTTTCCATGAGGAAAACGGGGTCACAAATCACATGCATAGAATTTAGAAACTCAAAGTATCCATGTCAAAGAGAGAAACGAGTAGCAAATCAATGTATAATCCCTATGAACACATTTTCATTTGAATTAATGCAATTTAGTTTTTCTTAAGTTTTCTTGCATTCTACTTATCTTTATGCAAATTTATGTTTAAGTAATTCCTTCAAGAAACATTTTCGACAAGTTCAATTTCATAGAACTTGAATACTTTTTGCTTCTTTTATATAACTTATTCAAAAACGCCATGAACATTAAAATATTTCTGAGAAAGTTTAACACACATATGTCATGAGATTCCTGGTTGATCTCGCAAGTAACATTATTTGCAACCTGTGGTTGTTTACCAAAATTCAGCGTAAACAGGGGTTTCTTCCACCGTGTAGAAGTAATTGGGAATGGTCTTAAATTCGTTTCAGTCTTTCGTGATTGAACCCGAACAAAATATTGCTGCTTTTTTCGATTTTTTTTTTGCAAAATGTCACGAATGAGTTGATTTCGGATAGGTGTGAAATTCATGAGCAATATAAGTATCTTGGAACTGGTATCAAAGTATGATCCCTTTCCATCGGGGCATGTTGTGAATGGTGAGAATACATAACATATAATGATCAGCTGCAGGAGTATGCAAATGATATCACTGCATATCATGAGGTAATTGTGCCAGAAATTCAGTTGGGTAAGAAGGTAGTAGTGTTTCCTCCCCCACACTGTTGTCATGTATTTTTGTCTTCTTTCTTTTTTAGGGTTTTGATTTGACATCCCTCTTATACATATTTTTTCGTTTTTTTAATATATATTATGAGTGGATGGGAGCGGATAAGGGTTTCTTGAAAATGTCAATTGTGTTGAGATGTCTAAGTTTCTTTTTCATGCTTAAACCCACTCTTATAAAAAAAAATGAGGTTAAAAGAATAAAATATAAACTAAAAAGCATAAATATTCATTTATTGATTTGCATTACTTAATTTAGTTTAAGAGACACACTTCAACTGATCACACATACAAACGAAAGATCATATGCAACATTATGACATTACAAACATCACATTTATTATTTATAAAGATGAACACTTAAGCCAACCCCATGCATTAAGCAATTACTAGTTATTTGTTACTTATATAGCTACCTTGGCCTGCTTGACAAGATGAGCATCAATATCTCGAGTACATTTGCATAAGTAGTCCATCCAGCCATTAGGAGGGTCAATATCCTCATTGATCTTCTCATATTCAACAGTCCATTTAACTGCAGCAGTGCCATCAGCCTTATCAATTACTTCAAGGATGAGCTTAAAGTCCCTATAGTGCTCATCAATATCTCCACCAAAGAGCTTGTAAATACCTTTCTTGTTTTGTTCATCAATTTCTTCAATCCTCTCATGACATGTGTGTACCTTACCATCTGTTGTTCATGGGCAATTAAATACCAATAAAAATAACAACAGTTTACGGGTGCATATAATATATACGGACCTCTAAAAAATGTCAAACGGTGCATTCTTACTAAAAATGTTAAGGATCTACCTTTTGGTACATCTCTTTCATCTTTTTTTTTTTTTTAAATTATAAAATTAACTGTTTTACTAAAAATGATAACTGTTCACCTTTAAACATTTTCTAGAGATCCATATTTGACAAATATAGTTGTACAATACCGGATCCTTAATAAAAATGGAAAGGATCTACCTTTTTACATATCTTTTTTTCTTCTTATTATTATAAAATTTACTATTTTACTAAAAAAGCATAGGTCTATCTTTGAAGCTATATTTCTGTGAGGTCTATAATCCCTTTGCTGAGTGTGCATCCAATACATACCTAATATGCTTCAAAGATAGATGTTACCCTTTTATTTAGGATAAAAATAAAAGTTTTATCAACCAATTTAATAAACAATAAGATTTGTCTAATATGAGCCTCTACAACCTTTATCATTTTTAATCAATAGTAAATGTTTCTATTAAAAGAATATACGGTTATGGAGGTTCATATTAGACAGATATTGTTCTTTATTGAATCGGTTGATATAAATTTTGTCTTTATAATTTTTTTTGGACAAAATCTTCTTTTAAAAAATTGAAGCTAAAATTTTACATCTTTTAAAGAACCGGTAAAAGCTATCATCAGTATTTATTAATGATTTCTAAACAAATTATATTTTAATGACAGTAAATTTGATGATTGATAGGAGAAAAAAATGCATGGCAAAAAATATTTATCACTTCAAAAAAGAAAAATAAATTAAAATTAATTGAAAAAACTAAATCACTCGTAACTCAACTAAGTAATGTGATCAACACGTAAATAAACTTTATGATAGAAAAATCCAAGTCAAACAAGATGATTTGGTTGGTAAGTTAAATGAGGTAGAAATATAATTACCTATGACATAAGTCCAATGTTTAATCGAATCAGAGTGATGCCAGTCATCACCTTGATGCAGTTTGGTTTCATGAACTCTTTCACAATGTTTTTGTACTTCATGAAGTTCTGATGCAAATAGTTTGAAGAACCTATCAGCGGGTGTTTTGATCCCAAGTTCAGTAATAAGTTTACCAGCAAGCACCATTTTGGGGAAGAAACTAAATTTGATATAGAAGAAAGAGAAGAAAGAAAAAAGGGTTGATGTGAGGAAAGTGTGTGCAATCCCATGCCTTAACACTACTACAGAAATGACTTTTTACATCAGTCCAAAATGACTTTTTACATCAGTTGCCAACTGATGTAAGGTGGCTTGATGTAGTATGTGCACTACTTTTTACATCGGGTACGGACTGATGTAAAAAACCTATTTTCTACATCAGTTCTATTTTCGACTGTTGTAATAGATGCACTTTAAAATTTCACAACGGGGTTTTCACATCAGGTATAAGTTAAGGGCTGATGTAAAATATGTGTTTTTCACATCAGGTATAAGTTAAGGACTGATGCGAAATCTATATTTTTTTTTTTTAAATTGCTTAATAAATAAGCTTAACACTTGCTCTTTTCTTTTATATTAAAAATATAAAAACAAATATGGATAATTTTAATGCCAAAAAGGAAGTTATATTATCTAATTTGATATTACATAATCAATCCGCAACTTTTCACATCAATATTCCAAAATATTAAAAAAATACATATCAATACAATATATTAAAGAAAATACATATCAACTCAATTTACAACTCAGTGATGGATTTAACCCATCGTTAAACTAAAATAGATAGATTTTGTCTAATTAATGACTTCATGAGACAAGCATTTCACCTTGACTCTGGCTAGAGAATATAGGTCACCAAGAAGACGAAAGAACTCCTTCTCTACGTCAGGTGCCACAAGTCCATCACTATAGTTGGAAGTGGTTGCTTCAATTAAAGCCAAGCAAGCAGTGATCACCCAGACTTCACGCATACAAAAAGGCAGAATACGCTGAGAAGAAACATCGTATAGAAGTCAACAATGGACAAACAAAAAATAAATACACAGTTTAGGAATATACATGGGAGCACTTATGAACAACACAATAAAATACCTCATGCAATGCCAAGGACTTTGAGAAGCTTAATATGAATTTATAGCCTCTTGATGCTACCTCAATAGGTCGATTTAGCTTGAATAAGAGCTGCAAAATGACAGCAAAGCAGTAAATCATAGAAGGCTAAACAAATAAATAATTGTTGAATGTCCCAAGGATCTGATTAAGCATTCCTTATGATAGCAGCACAAACTCAAAATGTCAATGATAACTCAATTACATAGTTATCACAAGGCATTGCAATTTACAACTTCAGAATATTAAAAAGAATCTCCAAAACAGCAACAAAGACCGTAATTAAATCTTCTAATATATTCCTTTCAAATGGTCAGAAATGCACACTTTAGTACATATGAGATACATTGGATATACAGTAGATGGTGATGGTCTGATATTTAAATAATGAAGTTTGTATTGTTAAATATTCTCAATTAAAAACAGAAAAGACTCATTATACAGCATTTATACATGGTTAATTACAACAACACTGTGTATGAACACAGATTCATCCAAATTTTAGATGACACAGTGAACTTTCAAGTTTTACCGAACAAAAAGAATAAATGAGAAAAACTTCAAAGGAATTCAATGGTATCTTAGTATAAAAGATGTTGCAAACTGCCCTACTTTAAAATTTATATAAAGCGCTTGAACAAGGGAATGTGAAAATAATTAAATAAAAAAAAGACTTTCCATATGCATAAAATATTTTATGGATATTATATTGTATTAATCTAAATTTAATGCAAGAGGTCTAATTCAGCAGATCTGTAAAATCCATCTTAAATCATAGAATAAATTCTACAACTAGAAGCATCCAAGTTTATAAACAACAAAGAAGACACAAGATACATCAATCTGAATCTTCGTTACGACTAGGCTGTGAACATATGTAACATATTTCGTGTAATATAACTTATAAGTGCTTTAGCTAGGGAAAACCTTTGATTGACAGGCGAACAGATACTGTCTGAATTCAAACTCCCTAAATGAATCCTCTTGGACGATCTGCGTCAATGCTTTGTTTCCTGGATTAATAATTGCCGCCTGATCATCACCATGGTCTGCCCCACCAAAGTTTCTTTGCTTTCCAGTCATGTTAACTGCATTAAACCCAGACATATTTGGGCCAATTTTTGTTGTTCAGAGATCACTCTGTCTAATACAATATCTAATGTTCCATAAAGGCGTCTAGAACACAATACTTTCAATCTAAACATCATCTTGACTGCAGCAACAGAGAAGAAAATTAAGTGTTGTGCACCTGTTTCAAGATAGCAGAGTTCTAGTTCGTCATATTCCCGTAAGGCATCTTCATGAAGGTGGGCCATTTCAAACATAAAAGCCAAACTTTCCTGAGTACAGAATACAAATTTGTTACAAAAAGCCACAATCTCCTAGAATGAGCAGAAATGGAAAATAAATAAAGGTTGGGCTTTCAGAACAATTTATCGTACTCTTAGGTCCACAATTCATAAGAAAAGGATGAACCTTCAGAATGAAAAAATTACAGAAGTTCCAGACTGGCATGAGGCGCTGTTCACTGAGCTTCCGTATCTCAAAGAGACATTAGCTGATCTCTATGGAAAGTGGCTAGATGTAGATCTTTGTAAACTCTCCCTTCAAAACAAGACTCCCAAAGAGACACTTGAGACATTAGCTGAATTTGCGAAAACAAGGAATGAAAAATATAAAACAAAATATTATCTTGTGTGTATTAAGGTAAGTCCTTCAGCATGGCCTATTAAAGTATTGGCATCCAATGCAATGTACAGAATAAGCAAAACCATTCTGCTGTTGAATCAAGATGTTGTAAAAGACCATAATACAAGTGAGAGGCTGTTTGAAGTTGTGATGGTTATGATTGCTGATATATTAGGTGCATGTTTAACTAACTTGCCTTATGCTATATCAGTTAAAGGTTTGAATTGTGCTATTGAAGAGAGGGAGGATAGTGTTAGAGAAGCAGTTTATGTTCTTGGTAAAACTATGAAGATTATAGAAAGTAGTTTATCATTTGCATAATAGAGCCACTTTCACATATTGCAGTCTTTGCATAACGGTACATACCAGAATCTCATAGCTCTATTAAAATTTTACCCTTTCACATAGACAATTTAAGTCGATTGAATACTTACAATTTTATCGGCAATATGTGTTTCTTCTGACATGTACTCTCCTGACGACTTTTGTCGTGTCGGCCTTATCCACTTCTCATGGCGTTTTGGTGGAGATTTGACCATATCCAGTTACGAGAACACTATAAAAATGAAAACACAATCACTAAGTAGCTTATTATATCAAAATGAAAAAAAAAAAATACTAATTACCTTAATATAGCAACAACATGCAGCAAAAATAAAACAATTACTATCTAGCTTATTAAAAGCTTATTAGCTTAATTCAAAATTTCTCCAATTTCATCACCAAATAAATATAACAATTAGTAAGTATCTTATTAAAAGCTTAAAATAGCTTATTAACTTGATTCAAAATTTCTCCAATTTCATTACCAAATAAATCTAACAATTATTAAATAGCTTATTAGCTTAATTCAAAATTTCTCCAATTTCATCACCAAATAAATCTAACAAGCACATTGCACTATCACTCAATAAGGTTCGGAGACTCTTTGGTGTTACTATGGTACCACCACAATGCACAACAATATGTGATTTGGTCAAGTACTTGACATAAGCTACCAGTAAGAAGCTAGTGGATGTGACATATTGCATGTTACTATCACTCATCTTGAACAAAATCCCACATGTAAAGTTTCACAAGCTCAAAAACAGTTACAACTTGGAACACATGAAACCACACTCCTAACAATATTATGCAAGGCAGAAAATCCTCGGTTGATTTCAATTCTCAATGCAGAAGCAATCTGCAGAAATGGTTCCTCAGGAAGATGAACAATTGGGATGTGAGGTGGAGTCCTACAAAACATTATTTGATATTCATCACATGCAAATGTTTAGATAGGAGCTTATTCTAACACGCACAATTGTGCTTTGATTCAATAGATCAACAAGTTCTGAAGAGTCTTACTTGTGAACAAATGTATGAGCATTGGACCACAAAAACAACAGTGCAAGCACCAGAATCGAAATGTGACAAATGAGAGTAAGAAAATGATATTCAAGCAGCTCAAAAAACACCCAAACAACAGTTGCTATCCCGAGTGTACCAGCAGATAACTTCTTGTTCTTCCATAAGAACACATCAGCAGCTGCAATTCACAATTGCCCATCAGATAAATACGCAATAATACAACAAAAACTAAAATTTCAGCTATTCTTTTAGAGGCATACATCATGATTCATAAACCAATAAAAACAGAGAACCAAAACAGCAAAACCCATAACACTAAAAAGTAAGAATCACATAATTCCACATATTACCATGTTTCGACATTTTACATCTTACATAAATCACAATTCATAGATATGATTCAATTGACTAGCTAACAAAGTTACAAAAACAAAACAAGAAAAAATATTGACTAGCTAACAAAAATAATTGGCCATGATTCATAGATTTTTGTGTGTTAACCCCTGATTCCTATGGAACAAGGCCCTAGTAATCCAAAATTAGGTCGGAGGTAAAGTCTAAACAAGAATTATTCCACACACAAATCGCACTCGGTTTTCCCAAACGATTCGTCCCTCAATAACAGCTCAATTACTTAGTTCCATGATTCAAAGATACAATTCAATAAACAATCTAACAAAAAAAAACCACTAGAAAAATTGATCACAAATAAATACTCGTTCAGATTCAACACTAGTCAACAATAGTAAACATTGAACACAAACAGCAACAGATTTCAATTCATTATTCAATGTAATACATAAATACTAAAAAAAATCATAACCAATCACAATTTTCATTCAGATGCAATATCATAAACCAAAATGTAGCATTCAAAATATCAAATTCTTTCACAGATCTCAACCAAAACAACTAAACAGTAAAGATAGATAGAGATTCATACGCTTTCCGCCGCCGAGGACGGAATGAACAGGCTTCTCCCTTCCAAAAAGACGAAAAACCTTCTCCTTAACCGATTCAATGACCGGTTTCTTATCCAAATCAGAATGAGAATCAGAATCGGAGGATGAATCATCAAAATGAAGCTTCTCGGTAATCTTCTCAAGCAACGAATCGCCGCCGTCACGATCCACCGTCACGGTGCTTTTCTCCGATTCGTCAGCCATTTTTCAACGAAACCCTAAATCTGAGAAACGAATCAAAGAAGAAGGTTGCTATGATGATTTTTTTCTTCTTCCACCGATTTGTGTTGTGAGAGATGAGAGGCTAGGGTTCTGTGAGAGAGAAAACGAATCTGAGAAGGAAAAGGGAAAGTCACGTTTTTGAGAGAAGAGGGAAAAGGGAAAATGAAATACTGAAAGCTTTTTCCCTACAGGTCATAAGGACCTGATGTAAAATGTAGTTGCTCAGTATTACAAAACTGCCACCGCGTGTATCTTTCCCTACAGGTATTATATCAACTGTTGTGAAAACTTTTTATCATTTACTTTTCCCATCAGTTATTCCTTTCGACTGATGTGAAAACGTTGTTAGTAATTTCAAAAATGCCACCGTGTTAACTATTACATCAGGTATTATTTCAACTGTTGTGAAAACTTTTTTGACCATGTTGTAAAATGTATATTTTCCACTAGTGCTCACGCCTCCACCACCACTCACTCCAAACCACACAAACTCACGCACACTCCTCTCCCCTCCACACAGCCGTACGGCCACAACCCTACAACCAGCCACAAACGACCCTTCACCAAACAACCACCCTCCATCACACGCCACCCCCTCAAAGCCTCACAAAGCCGAACCAAGACCCATATTCTCTTCCCAAACCGGAACCAAGAAGAAAAGGTAGCTCTTCTTTTTCGAAAATTAGGAGCTAGATTTAGCCGTTTTGAAAAAGACTTTGAAAAAACCCATTTGATTTTTGAAAAGAAGGGGAAAAACGATTTTAGAAAATATAAATTTTTTTAAAAAAAAGGGTTTTTTTTCATCTCCGGCACGGTGGCGCCGCCGGCGGCCACCGCGCCGGAGAGATTTCCGGCCGGCCCCTGTTCTAGTGAGAAGTTGGAGAAGAAAACAAGAGTAGAGAGAGAAGGTGAGAGTTTGAGAGAGAAGAAGAGAGAAAGAATGAAAAAATTCTGAAAAAAAAAACTTTTAAAGCTTGACCCAAACACAAGGCCCACGCGGCCCAACTCTCTTCTCCAGCACCATCTTCCTGTTTTTCTTCAGTCTGCTATCAGCACCCTCCTTTCTTGCTTCTGCACCCCCTGTCCCTTTTTTTTATTTCTTTTTATTCTTTTCATCTTTTCTTGCATTTTAATTTGTTAATCCCTTATTTATTTTCATGCATCTTATTTCATTGAATTTATCTTATAGTACATCATGCATTTTTATTTTTTTTTATTTTCCTTTTATTTTCATGCATTTTCATTTTATTTTTATTCTTAGCATATTTATTTAATTCTTAGTGCATTTGTCATTTTTATTTTTACTTATTATTTTTGCCATTTCTTAGAATGTATTTAGGTACAATGTAAAAATCATAAATGAGAATATGCACTGACACCCACACTTTATTTATTCCGCTTTATGTTTTCCTTTTTATTTATTTATTCATCTTGCTTTACAAAAAAAAATACAAAAAATATTAGTTTAGTTTAATTTCCAAAGGATTTCGTGGTGATCCAACGTCACCACGGAATTTCCTCGCGTTTAGCTTTCAGTTATGTTTTTAGTCTTAGTTCATTATAAAAAAAAAACAAAAACATTCAAATAATCAAAAACACAAAAAATCTTTTCTTAATAAACCTTGATTTTCAATCAAGTGTCCGTTTTTTTCTCTTTTATTTTCTTTAAATAACCATTAATCCATTTTAATAACATTTAAATCATTTTCAAAATAAAAAACACAAACCAATCCCATTTTGCCACTTGGCTTTTATTTTTTTAAAAACCTTTTTTAAAACTAATAAAAAACACCAAACAAATCAACCGTTATTTCTACCCCGAACTACGAGGTTTTGATCCCTCACGGGTACGTAGGCAGAGGACCCTGTCCTTCCAAATCATAAAAAATACAAAAAAACATTTTTATTTTTCCTCACTACTCTAATTCATTCTTTTCTTTCTTTTAAAATAAAATAAGCAAGTTATAGCCCAAAATAAATAAATAAAATCAAGAGGTTCTCGTAGAGTACTACGAACGTTTAGGGTGCTAACACCTTCCCTAAACGTAACTAACCCCCGAACCCAAAATCTTTAAAAATGTGGTAATTTAGAACTTTTTTCCACTTTTCATTTAAAAAATTAAAAGTTCAGTCGTGAAATAAAATTAGTGAGTCAACGCTAATCAATAGCTTGATCTCCGAAAATCACCGCGACAGAAATGGCGACTTCACTGGGGACATATCCCTAAGAGGGTTGAGCCTAACTTGATTTTATTTAATTATTTTGTGTTATAACTTGCTTAAAACAAAAAAAAAATATGTAAATATGTGCATATGTGTTTTTTTTTCCTTTTACGTGAGTGGTGAGATAAGTCCTATACCCGGGCTTGAGGGAAACATAAGATAGGATGGTGGTATAATCAAAGTGCCATACCAGGAGTAGTCTTGGGTGTTGGTACATGTGATATAACCCCGCTCAATGGAGGACTCTTAAAGGTAATACCATGTCAACATGAGTAGTCGTGTTTGACATTGTTATTTTTAAGTGGCCTATGAAGTTGAGGACCTTTAGTCACCTTTAACCCATCTTGGCCTTTTAGGACGTAGTGCGGTGGCTAATCAAGAGTAGTCTTGAATTGGTTGATACGCGATACTACACTCAAACGAGACTTTCTTACAAATGTCGTTGGACCGGGAGTCAGTCCCGTAATCCGACAATATTTGGAAGTGGTCAATGACTTTGGGAACTTGGTAGAACCCGTGATACAGGTACATTTAAAACCATAATCCTTACCAAATGGCGTGCTTACCCTTGACTCCAACATTTTGGACTTAACCTCACCATGTTTTCTCCGTTTCTTTAGCATAATCATGCATGCATGCATCCATGCATAAACTTATTTTCTCATCCAATTATCGAAGGATTTAAACAAGTTTTTTAAACATCATAGAGGAGCACTAGGAAGTACACCTTCAAGAGCCCTGATTTGTTGAATTTAAGGAAGCTAGGAGTCTTTAGATTACTTTTAAAAATCTAGCTTCCACTAAAGGACTTTTTAATTGGTCCCCTGGCTTGGTTTCTAAAAAAGAACTATTTTGTAAGGCCTTGATGCTCAAATGAAATGTTCAAACCATGATGTTTATAATTACTTCAACAAAGTCCTTCGATAACAAGTCTTTCTTCCTTTTGCATAAGCATAATCATGCATCATACTGCATTCATAGTTTCTCAAGCCGAGTCTCACGTCTTGTTTTTCCAAAGGTCCATCTGCCTAGTCCAAGAAAGTGGCCCGACGTCCTCAGCAGAAACCGACTTACACATACAACACTAGGGCATATCAGAGAAAAAGAATGGAACATTTGGAACAAGAGAATCAGGTACTCCGGGAGGAAATGACATCCATGCGGACCAAGATCGAAGAATTGACAGAGTTGGTAAAGCTGTTGGCAGCCGCACAAGTTCATCCATCGTCTCCTAGCCATCTAGCTCAGTTGATAACTACTACTACTCCGGCTCCGACAGCGCACACCAGTGCTCCACAATACACTATGCCCGACGGATATCCCTGGGGCATGCCTTTTAGCTCCGGTGAAGGATTCATCCCTATTCCTGCTGCAACTTCTGCTCCTCAACCTGGAATTACTTTTCCTCAGGCTACTATGGCTTTTTCAGCTCCAGTGATTCATACCACCCAGTACGACAATGAACCTATCTTTCACACTGAAAGTGTAGGGGCTCAGGATCGGATGGATGACTTCCAAGAAAAGTTTGACAAGATGCAACAGGAAATCAAGGCCCTCCGCGGGAAGGATCTGTTTGGGAAAAATGCCCACGACCTCTGTTTGGTGCCAAATGTCAAGATCCCGCCCAAGTTTAAGGTCCCTGAATTTGAGAAGTACAAGGGGAACACTTGTCCTCAAAGCCACCTGATAATGTATGCTAGGAAGATGTCTACCCAGACGGATAATCATCAACTACTCATCCATTATTTCCAGGACAGTCTGACTGGCGCCGCTTTAAAATGGTACATGAGTTTGGACAGCACCAGGATCCGAACTTTCAATGACTTGGGAGAAGCCTTCATCCGCCAGTACAAGTACAACCTGGACATGGCCCCAGACAGAGACCAACTCCGGGCCATGGCGCAAAAGGATAAGGAGACTTTCAAAGAGTATGCCCAAAGATGGAGGGAGATTGCTGCTCAGATTAACCCACCACTAGAGGAGAAAGAAATGACCAAGATTTTCCTAAATACTCTTGGTTCATTCTATTACGAGCGGATGATTGCAAGTGCGCCTAGTGATTTCACTGAAATGGTTAATATGGGAATGCGTCTGGAGGAAGGAGTCCGAGAGGGACGTTTAGTTATGGAAAGTGCCTTTGCTGCCAGCAGTACAAAGAAGTTTGGGAATGGCTTCTCAGGGAAGAGAGAGCAACGGGTAAGTATGGTGGCCCATGGACAGCCTCAGCAACAGTACCAACAGCAGCCTCGACAACAGGCTCGGCAACAGGCTCCCCAGCGGAATCCCCAACAGTTTACCCAACAGAATCGGGTCCAGTTGATATCGCAGTTTGATCCAATTCCCATGACGTATGCAAAGTTGCTTCCGGCTTTGCTTGATAAAAAGTTAGTTCAGACTAAGGCGCCCCCTCGGGTACCTGAAAGATTGCCACGTTGGTATAGACCTAATCTCTCTTGTGCTTTCCACCAAGGGGCACCCGGTCACGACATTGAGCATTGTTTCCCCTTGAAAGCTGAAGTCCAAAAGTTGATCCAGGCTGGTATCCTGTCCTTCAAAGATTTGAACCCCAATGTGCAAGCTGATCCACTACCGGATCATGGGACTGCATCTATTAATATGGTGCAAGTTTGTTCAGAGGCTTACCCAGTTGAAAACAACCTGGAGGAGGTGGCAGCTAGCTTTGTGACACATGGCAGAGTTCGCCGCAATTGGGTCGATGTTGACGTCCCTTCCGCTATTCATTGTTCTAAATAACATTTTGTTGTTTTTGCTTTTCGTTTTAAAAGAAAGATAATATAAATCCTTTCGTTCCGCCCGATACGAAAGTGAACTTTTGTAGGGCTTTTTGCTTCATGTATTTCCATCATAAAATAAACAAGTCGTTTTGTCCTCGACTCTGTCTTTTTATTCTTTGTTTTTTTGGAAAATGGTAAACACAAAAAACCCAAAAAAAATATTTTATTTTATTTTAAATCAATTTCAAAAGGTCTGCATTTTTCACTCATTTTCTAAAATCGATCATCAATCATATGTAGACCGAACATCAATAAGCCCGTTGAACACTGTAACCCTATGCTCTCTCCCGACTTTGAGTTCCCTGTTCACGAAGCTGAAGAGGAGGAGGATGAACAGATTCCCAAAAGATCTCTCTGTTACTAGAATATAAAAAAAACATCATTCAGCCTCAGGAAGAAGCACTCGAAATGATTAACTTGGGTTCCGAAGAACTGTCATCACAGTATCCCTGTCCAAATCCCAGATGAGTGGTGCCACCGAGGCTGCAAAAAAATCAAAAAAAAAACATCAAAAAAGAACAAAAAAATAATAAAGAAAATACATCAAAAAGATGGTGCAGAAGATGGTAACCACTTACAAGGACTTGCATGGGATGTTATCGTATGCTTTACATGGATATCGTACTTCAGTGTGTACCTCAACAGGGGCAACCCCCTCTTCTTTAGTGTATGGCATAGAAGCAGTACTCCCTGTGGAGATTGAGATTCCATCAATGAGAGTTTTAATGGAACCCAAGTTATCAGAGGTTGAATGATGTCAAAACAAATATGATCAGTTCAAACTTGATTGAAGAGAAAGCATGAATGCTTTGTGTCACGGGCAGTCCTCGTGTGTTCCAAGAAGGAGGTCTTGTGCTCAAGAAGATCCTATCTTTTCAACCCGATTCGAGGGGCAAATGGACGCCTAATTATGAAGGCCCATATGTCGTCAAGAGAGCTTTCTCCGGTGGCGCTTTGACTCTTACGACTATGGATGGTGACGAGCTTCCCCGTCCTGTGAACGCCGATGCAGTCAAGAAATACTTTGTCTAAAAATAAAAGAACAGCTCGGTAAGTCGAAAACCTGTAAGGGCGGCTTAGGCAAAAATGAGCGTCTCGGTGGACTGAAAACCCGAAAGGGCGGTCCAGGCAAAAATTAGAGACATGAAACAGAGAATAATCATCCTGATAGGTCGAAAACCCGAAAGGGCGATCTATGCAAAAGTTAAGGATCCAAAGACAAAGTAACTGCATTGGTCCGATCTCTACTCACTTGGGGCACATTAGCGGTCAAAGAAACTCTGAATCCGAAGTATCTAAACGGTGGAATTCAAAGTTGTCAGGGAGAATAATGGTTATTGTGTTCAATGTACCTTCCCCTTATATTTACCATTTTCCAAACTTTTGAGAGATCCGTGGGGCAACGCCATTGGCGGGCCACCACCCTGTTAAAATGAATTTGAGCCTGTGCCTTTTATTTGGAATTCTCATTTATTCGGTTTATAAAATTTCTTCTATTTTTGATGGTAGTACTTGAAGCAAAACTTTTTTAAAAATCATAAATCTTTTTATATTTTTGAAAAGCATAAACAACAAACACATTCTCTGTGAACTCATGAATAAGTGAAGTGTGCGTCAACATCTGTCCTGAGAACGGATAAACTTTGCAGGCTGAACATGGTCAATTGCTTGAAAAAAGAAGAAAGAAAAAAGAAAAGAGCTCGGTAAGTCGAAAACCCGAAAGGGCGGCTTAGGCAAAAATGAGCGTCCCGGTGGATCAAAAACCTGAAAAGGCGGTCCAGGCAAAAATTAGGGGCATACAAAAAAGAATATATTCCCGGTGGATTGAAAACCCGAAAGGGCGGTCCAGGCAAAAGTTAGGGATTCAAAAAAGGAAAAAACAAAAGGCATGACCACAGAAACGTCAATTCTTCTGCCAGGTCTATGGATCAACACGTCTACCCCAGGAAGTGTTTGCTTGCCACCAGTTGTTGCATGCCGGGCTTTACCCCGTTAATGTTTTGATATGTCCCCAGTGACATCATCCCCATTGAAGATTGCCGAGTATTTGTGATGCGACGTCGGGTCACTTTCCATCTTATCCGTCTAATCTTGTCTCATCAAGTCAGTCTTTCATACAATCATACAAGTCAGTCTTCCATACGATCTTACCAGTCAATCCTTCATACAGTCACAAGTCAATCCTCCATACAGTCATACAAGTCGTATTGTCTTACATACATTCATACATTCATGCATATACACACAACATGCACATAACATCATTCAATACATGGTTGCATTAGCCACCCTGAGTCTTGTTTTTCATACCAATCGGTCATGAACATTTTTTAACTCTCTTTATCCCCAAATGTCATCCCCGGTGTGTCTGGTCCAGAGATGTCATCCTCTTTATGCCAAGCGGCAGTTCTTTAACGAACAGCTTGTGCGTACCTTTATTCCTTGTCGTCAATGGCAGTTCGGCAACAACCCGAACAGTTGGCATCTATCTTTTATTCCTTGTCGTCAATGGCAGTTCGGCAACAACCCGAACAGTTGGCATTTGTCTTTTATTCCTTGTCGTCAATGGCAGTTCGGCAACAACCCGAACAGTTGGCATTTATCCTTTATTCCTTGTCGTCAGTGGCAGTTCTTTAACGAGTAGCTTGTGCATTTCCCTATCCAGTCTTTTGTCGTCAGTTGGCCAGTTCAGCTACGTCCCAAACAACTGACATTTATCTCTTACCTTCCTTAAGCTACCCTCACAATGGTAGTAGGTAAAATATGTCATCTGTCTTCCTTAAGCTATCCATACAACGATAGTAGACGGTGTCTCCTTTTATATTACCTCTTTTAAGCTATCAATACACGATAGTAGGTAATACATGTCACCTCCTTTAAGCTATCCATACAACGATAGTAGACGGTGTCTCCTTTTATATTACCTCTTTTAAGCTATCAATACACGATAGTAGGTAATACATGTCACCTCCTTTAAGCTATCCATACAACGATAGTAGACGGTGTCTCCTTTTATATTACCTCTTTTAAGCTATCAATACACGATAGTAGGTAATACATGTCATCTGTCTTCCTTAAGCTATCCATACAACGATAGTAGACGGTGTCTCCTTTTTATATTACCTCTTTTAAGCTATCAATACACGATAGTAGGTAATACATGTCATCTGTCTGTTTTAAGCTATCCATACAACGATAGTAGACGGTGTCTCCTCTTATATTACCTCTTTTAAGCTATCAATACACGATAGTAGGTAATACTTGTCTTCTTTAAGCTGTCATCTTTGTTGATAGTAGACAATTCCTTCCCCAGTGAAACTATGTTATCCCCCAGTGGAGTCGGATCCCTTGCTTTAACAAACTCGGGTATCCTTTGGTTTTGTTTTACCCCCAGTCGGGTCAGCTTCGCCGTCTTGCATTTGCATTTGCATCACGAGCATTTCATACTTTTTTTGTTAGGTCCAAAATTGGCGTACTCTGTATTTAAGTCCCTTCGATCCGTCGAATTCAAGATTTTCTCTTCAAATCTCCGGACGAAGAGACTTAAATAGGGGCATCTGTCATACCCCAATTTTTGACCTAAAATTTCTTTTTACTCGTCTTTTTTTTAGTTCGAAATTTTTCGTCGTCTCAGGTGAAATTTCGACAGAGAGGTATTTTAAAATACCTCATTTTTTTTGTTTCATTCGGGTCCGTCTTTTTGTTTTTGTTTTATTATTATTATTTTTTTTTTGTTTTATCTTTATTTTTTTTAAATATTTTTAGTATTATTTTATCTAGCATCTTTATTATTTATCTTTTTCTTTTTTTTACTAGTAACCTTTTTTTTTATTTTTAGAATCTAATCTTTTGTGGAGAAGACTTTTGTCACAAAATTAATGGGTTTTATGTGGTCACTTATTTGTCTTTTATTGAGTTTTTATTGCCATTATTTTGTCAACCTGTCCTTTATGAGCATTAGTGTTGGTAATTGGTATTTTAAAAAGGGAATTAGTCAAACACAGGAGAGAGGAGGAAACACGCAAAAAAGAAAAATTGGGTCAGGAACATTTCTTCCAAAAGCCACTCAGCATCCACCACTACCATAAAAAACACACAAAACAACCCAGCATAAACAACAAAACCGTACGGCCCCTTTCTCATAACAAAACCCAGCATCCACCACTCACTCTCACTCACACGGCCACGCCTAAGCCACACCTACAGCCACTCAACCCTCTCCCAACAATCTGAAAACCAAACATCTCCCCACTCCTACTAATCAATTCGGCGAAACCATTCCCATCACCCATAACAATCGGCCAAACCCTTCCAACAACCACCTCACTCACGCCTCCACCACCACTCACTCCAAACCACACAAACTCACGCACACTCCTCTCCCCTCCACACAGCCGTACGGCCACAACCCTACAACCAGCCACAAACGACCCTTCACCAAACAACCACCCTCCATCACACGCCACCCCCTCAAAGCCTCACAAAGCCGAACCAAGACCCATATTCTCTTCCCAAACCGGAACCAAGAAGAAAAGGTAGCTCTTCTTTTTCGAAAATTAGGAGCTAGATTTAGCCGTTTTGAAAAAGACTTTGAAAAAACCCATTTGATTTTTGAAAAGAAGGGGAAAAACGATTTTAGAAAATATAAATTTTTTTTAAAAAAAGGGTTTTTTTTCATCTCCGGCACGGTGGCGCCGCCGGCGGCCACCGCGCCGGAGAGATTTCCGGCCGGCCCCTGTTCTAGTGAGAAGTTGGAGAAGAAAACAAGAGTAGAGAGAGAAGGTGAGAGTTTGAGAGAGAAGAAGAGAGAAAGAATGAAAAAATTCTGAAAAAAAAAACTTTTAAAGCTTGACCCAAACACAAGGCCCACGCGGCCCAACTCTCTTCTCCAGCACCCTCTTCCTGTTTTTCTTCAGTCTGCTATCAGCACCCTCCTTTCTTGCTTCTGCACCCCCTGTCCCTTTTTTTATTTCTTTTTATTCTTTTCATCTTTTCTTGCATTTTAATTTGTTAATCCCTTATTTATTTTCATGCATCTTATTTCATTGAATTTATCTTATAGTACATCATGCATTTTTATTTTTTTTTATTTTCCTTTTATTTTCATGCATTTTCATTTTATTTTTATTCTTAGCATATTTATTTAATTCTTAGTGCATTTGTCATTTTTATTTTTACTTATTATTTTTGCCATTTCTTAGAATGTATTTAGGTACAATGTAAAAATCATAAATGAGAATATGCACTGACACCCACACTTTATTTATTCCGCTTTATGTTTTCTTTTTTATTTATTTATTCATCTTGCTTTACAAAAAAAAATACAAAAAATATTAGTTTAGTTTAATTTCCAAAGGATTTCGTGGTGATCCAACGTCACCACGGAATTTCCTCGCGTTTAGCTTTCAGTTATGTTTTTAGTCTTAGTTCATTATAAAAAAAAAACAAAAACATTCAAATAATCAAAAACACAAAAAATCTTTTCTTAATAAACCTTGATTTTCAATCAAGTGTCCGTTTTTTTCTCTTTTATTTTCTTTAAATAACCATTAATCCATTTTAATAACATTTAAATCATTTTCAAAATAAAAAACACAAACCAATCCCATTTTGCCACTTGGCTTTTATTTTTTTAAAAACCTTTTTTAAAACTAATAAAAAACACCAAACAAATCAACCGTTATTTCTACCCCGAACTACGAGGTTTTGATCCCTCACGGGTACGTAGGCAGAGGACCCTGTCCTTCCAAATCATAAAAAATACAAAAAAACATTTTTATTTTTCCTCACTACTCTAATTCATTCTTTTCTTTCTTTTAAAATAAAATAAGCAAGTTATAGCCCAAAATAAATAAATAAAATCAAGAGGTTCTCGTAGAGTACTACGAACGTTTAGGGTGCTAACACCTTCCCTAAACGTAACTAACCCCCGAACCCAAAATCTTTAAAAATGTGGTAATTTAGAACTTTTTTCCACTTTTCATTTAAAAAATTAAAAGTTCAGTCGTGAAATAAAATTAGTGAGTCAACGCTAATCAATAGCTTGATCTCCGAAAATCACCGCGACAAGATGCATGCTAATGAATGAATTTGATATGATGTATGTACTATGCTGACATGTGGGGTAAGCAAATGGCATGTTGAGCTTTGGTTGTGATCGGATGCCAAACATGGTTGGGCTTTTGGTTGTGATTGTAGGGGGTGTCAATGAGAATTGGGCTTTGTTTTGAAATTGCAAAGGGTGCCAATGGGAATTGGGCTTTGTTTTGAAATTGCAAAGGGTGCCAATGAGGATTGGGATTTAGGATTTTATGGGATAAAATGGTTAGGGTACGACATTTGGGGTTTCTGATCCTTCGGCATTCGCAAAACCCATCGCTTTCGAAG
Source organism: Medicago ruthenica (assembly GCA_018208015.1). NCBI lineage: Eukaryota > Viridiplantae > Streptophyta > Magnoliopsida > Fabales > Fabaceae > Medicago > Medicago ruthenica. Next base: position 34,598,629 of record CM031378.1, on the reverse strand, counting down.
TTTACAATGGATGGCTGCTGACGGAGCTTTCGACATTTCGTGCTTGCATGGCAGTTCGTTCGCGTGTTATGTAGCTGCCTATCCTGCTATAGAAGGGAATCACTTGTGGTTGCTCTGGGAATTCTGAGAGGTACAACACCTCGCCGGAAATCGTTAATCTCCTTTAGATATTTTCAAATCAAAGTAAATCATGATTTCAATAGATTTTATGTTATTAATTTTATTTCAAAATTGTATCATCAAAATAAATAGCATTTAACGATGGGGAATGACAAAAGGTAAATAAAAAGATGCGCTTTATTGATGGTCAAACGAAATTTAGTACATAGAATGGTAGCACACTAAAGGTGTAACTCCATAAGACAAATAAGAGCAATGAAGCTGGGAAGAGGGAAAACATTGGAAGTTCCCATTGAGTCATGATGACTGCTACTTTCTTGATAACCCTAAACCCACAATACCCTGCTTCTGAGGATGGCGAAAGGATTGGTTCTTCAGCCGGTGTTAGGAGTGGACTGCCCCAATGTAGTTACATGCCTTTTTCTTTTCCCAACTTTTGCCTAAGTCGACTTTGCAGGTTTTCGACTTAGCGGGTTTTCTTTTGTTTTTTATATCCCTAACTTTTGCCTGGACCGCTCTTTCGAGTTTTCAGTCCACCGGGATGCCCCTTTTTGCCTAAGTTGCCCTTGCAGGTTTTCAACTTAACAGGCGTTCTTTTTGTTATTAGGCATAGTATTTCTTGACTACATCGGAATTCACAGGACGCGGGAAGTCCTCGCCGTCCATTGTTGTGAGAATCAAGGCTCCTCCAGAGAAAGCTTTCTTCACTACATAAGGGCCTTCGTAGTTCGGAGTCCATTTTCCACGCGAATCCTTTTGTATAGGTAGGATCCTTTTGAGCACTAGGTCGCCTACTTGGAACTCTCGAGGACGGATCTTCTTGTCGAACGCCTTCTTGAGCCTGCTTTGATATAACTGACCATGACATAAGGCTATCATCCGCTTCTCATCGATTAGGTTCAGCTGGTCAAACCTTGCTTGAATCCATTCTGCTTCTTCTAGTTTCGTCTCCATCAAGACTCTCATTGAGGGAATTTCCACCTCAATGGGGAGGACTGCCTCCATGCCGTACACCAAGGAGAACGGGGTTGCCCCTGTCGAGGTGCGAACCGAGGTCCTATAGCCATGTAAGGCAAAGGGAAGCATTTCATGCCAATCTTTGTACGTTTTCACCATCTTTTGAAGGATTTTCTTGATGTTTTTGTTGGCTGCTTCTACGGCTCCATTCATCTTTGGCCGGTATGGTGAAGAGTTATGGTGTTCGATTTTGAAACTTTCACACAAATCTTTCATCATTTTGTTGTTCAAGTTGGTGCCATTGTCAGTGATGATTTTGTTGGGGAGTCCGTAGCGACATATTATCTCCTTTTTGATGAATCGAACTACCACTTGCTTTGTTACATTGACGTATGAGGTAGCTTCAACCCATTTGGTGAAGTAGTCGATGGCGACTAGGATGAACCGGTGTCCATTGAAGCTTTAGGTTCAATGGGCCCAATCATGTCGATGCCCCACATGGAGAACGGCCAAGGTGACGCCATTACGTTTAAAGGGACTGGAGGCACGTGCACCTTATCCGCATAGATTTGGCACTTGTGGCATTTTCTAGCGTAGCTGAAACAATCAGATTCCATGGTCAGCCAATAGTAATCTGCCCTTAGAATTTTCCTAGCCATTGTATGTCCATTGGCATGGGTACCGAAGGACCCTTCATGGATTTCTTTGATGAGCAAGTCCGCCTCATGTTTGTCTACACATCTGAGAAGAACCAAATCATGGTTTCTTTTGTAGAGCACATCACCATTCAGGAAGAATTTAGCTGATAATCGTCTCAAAGTCTTTTTATCCCTACTTGAGATGTTTGCAGGATATTCTTGATTTTTGAGGTAGACTTTGATGTCATGGTACCATGGCTTGCCGTCAGACAACTCTTCGATTGACAAACAGAATGCATGCTCGTCTCGGCGCTCCACCTTTATAAGCGGCGCTTCATTGTGAAACTTCACTTTGTACATTGAGGATAACGTAGCCAAGGCATCTGCTACTTGATTTTCTTCTCTTGGGATATGATGGAAGGTGATTTCATCAAAGAACTCTATTAGCTTCGAGACATGAGCATGGTACAGGATCAGCTTGGGATGCCGGGTTTCCCATTCCCCTTTTACTTGATAAATGACTAGGGCCGAATCTCCATACACCTCCAGAATCTTGATTCTTAGATCGATGGCAGCCTCAAGGCCCAAGATGCATGCCTCGTATTCTGCCACATTATTCGTGCAGTCAAAACATAGTCTTGCTGTGAAGGGGGTATAACCACCTTGTGGAGATATTAGAACGGCTCCAATCCCATGCCCCATGGCGTTAGATGCACCGTCGAATGCAAGCTTCCATCGTGCCCCTGGTTCGGGTCCTTCATCATCTCCTATGACCTCATCTTCCTTCAAAGCCATAATATCTTCATCTGGGAAATCAAACGGTATGGGCTGATAGTCTTCCACCGGTTGATGAGCCAAGTGGTCTGCTAGCACACTTCCTTTGATAGCTTTCTGAGTCACATGCAGGATGTCATACTCGGATAACAGCATTTGCCAACGGGCAATTCTTCCGGTCAAAGCGGGTTTCTCGAAGATGTATTTGATTGGATCCATCTTTGATACCAGCCATGTCGTGTGACAGATCATGTACTGTCTCAAACGGCGTGCAGCCCATGCCAAAGCACAACAAGTTCTTTCTAGCAGGGTGTATCTGGTTTCGACGTCAGTGAACTTCTTGCTTAAGAAATAGATGGCATGTTCCTTCGTACCAGTTTCATCATGTTGCCCCAGTACACATCCCATGGATTCCTCCAATACTGTCAAGTACATAATGAGAGGTCTTCCAGGAACGGGCGGTATCAAGATAGGTGGTTCTTGCAAGTATTGTTTGATTCTTTCAAATGCCCCTTGACAATTCTCGTTCCATATGACGGCCTGATCCTTACGTAGCAATTTGAAGATTGGCTCACAAGTAGCGGTGAGATGAGAAATGAACCTAGAGATGTAGTTCAATCTCCCTAGAAAACCACGGACTTCTTTTTCAGTACGAGGAGCTGGCATATCTTGGATTGCGCGTACTTTGTCGGGGTCAACCTCGATCCCTAGTTGACTAACGATGAAACCGAGTAACTTTCCGGACCTGACACCAAAGGTGCACTTAGCTGGATTGAGTCGCAGTTTGTATTTCCTTAAACGTACGAATAGCTTTTGCAAGTGAAGGACATGGTCTTCTTCAGTTTCGGATTTGGCAATCATGTCATCCACATAGACCTCTATTTCTTTGTGCATCATGTAGTGGAAGAGAGCCATCATTGCTCTTTGATAAGTTGCCCCAGCGTTTTTCAAGCCGAAAGGCATTACCTTGTAGCAATATGTTCCCCATGGGGTGATGAAGGTGGTTTTCTCCATGTCTTCCGGAGCCATCTTGATTTGATTATAACCGGAGAATCCATCCATGAATGAGAACACCGCGAACCGGGCTGTATTGTCTACCAACACGTCGATGTGAGGTAATGGGAAATCATCCTTGGGACTTGCCTTGTTCAGATCTCGGTAATCGACACACATTCGCACTTTACCATCTTTCTTTGGTACCGGTACTATGTTAGCAACCCATTGTGGATATTTTGCCACGGCTAGGAATCCTACATCAAATTGTCTTTTGACCTCTTCCCTGATCTTAAGTGACATGTCCGGTCTTGTCCTTCTCAATTTCTGCTTTATCGGCGGGCATTCTGGCCGGAGCGGTAGCTTGTGCTCAACTATCTCGGTATCCAACCCTGGCATGTCCTGGTATGACCACTCAAACACATCTACATATTCCCTCAAAAGTTCGACCAACTTTTCGCGCTCTTTTGTCTTTAAAGACGAACCGATCTTGACCTCTTTTATATCATGCTCAGTTCTCAAGTTGATTACCTCCACAGGCTCTTGATTCGGCTGTATCTCTTTAGATTCACGCTCTAGCAGTCTTGCTAATTCTTCGGGAAGCTCGCAATCGCTTCCACCATCCTCTTCGGCTTGGTTAATGGGGAGTTCAAGGTTACGCGGGATTGTAGCAGTATCACAGGCAATGGGTTTGTTCAGGGATCTGCATGTGTTTTTATGATGATTTTTATCTTTAGAAGGATGAACAAAACAAAAATAAACAAAAGAACGGAAAGGATTATAATTTTTTTGTTTTTAGAAAAGTAAATGCAGAAATGGAAGAATAAAGAATAGTGGAAAACGAAATGCTTTTTATTGATGATTCAACATTTGAAATAAAGGGTGCCCTACAAAGTTATCCTTAAGCCTTGGGCAGAGCAAAAGGATTTGAAAAACATGATAAAAATTACTTTGAAAAAGAAACTATCTCGGGAATTTCAACGGCAGTCCAGTTGTTGAGGCTTGCATTCGGAGAGCCCTGGTAGACCAAACAAGGTGTCTCTCTCTCTTCTGAATCATCTCCAACAACAGCTACTTGATCTTCACTAGCAAAACCCGCACTATGGAAAATGTCTTGAATGTTACCACTGGGTATCTTTGCAGCATCACTCTCTCCCATGAATGGTTTGTAGCCCAATCCATACCTATCTCTTTTCATAGGCATATCCCACAAGTACTCACAGCCTTTGGAGCCTCCTCCTTTAGCCAATAACGCATCATTTTTCCAAAAGGTAGCGGGGGCTTTTTCTTCGCAAACTTCCTTGTACCCTGCCACAGCATTAGCGACTTCTAAGGCTTGAAAAGCGGTTTCTAAAGATCCTTCACCCGCTTCCACATACTGAAAGGAAGACAGATGACTTACAAGTATGTCTTCTTCGCCAGCCACGGTGATCAACTTGTCATTTGCCACAAATTTTAGCTTTTGGTGCAAAGTGGATGTTACAGCTCCAGCCGCATGGATCCATGGGCGTCCCAATAAGCAGCTATAGGCTGGGTTGATATCCATCACTTGGAAAGTGATATCGAAAGTGTGCGGACCTATTTGGATTGGCAGACATACCTCTCCAATGACAGACCTTCGGGACCCATCAAAAGCTTTCACAATCAAAGAGCTAGGCTTCAAGCATACTCCGTCAATGGACATCTTATTGAGAGTGGACTTCGGCAGCACATTCAATGACGAACCCGTATCGACCAACACTCTTGCAAGGACGGTGTCATGACACATTGTGGATATGTGTAATGCCTTGTTGTGAGCTCTCCCTTCCGCAGGCAAGTCTTCATCACTAAAGCTTAGACAGCTACTAGCGGTGATATTGGCAACTATCCCACCGAAATGGTCTACTGTAACATCTTGGGTTACATGTGCCTGATTCAACACTTTCAACAATGCCTTTCTGTGTGCCTCGAAACTCAACAGCAGTGATAGGATAGATATCTTAGAAGGAGTCTGATTCAACTGGTCCACTATTTTGTATTCGCTTCTTTTGACAATTTTTAAGAACTCATCGTCCTCTTTTGATGCTAAATGATCACCACATTCTTGCCCCTTGTCTTGACTGGGCAGTTCTTTCCCTTTTTGGACTTCCTCGACCACCTTATTGCCTTCTCCTCTGAGTTGTTTGGGAGCAAAGATCCGACCACTTCGGGTCATGCCGCTAGCTTCAGAGATATGGGTAACACCACCCATCACCTTTGCAGATTCTCTTTCCGACCTCCCCTCTGGTTCATCAACGACGGCTTTTGCATCATAAATCCAAGGCACTGCTTTGGAACTTTCGTACGGAAATGGCGAAGGAACACATATGACCACGGGCTGCCTACGGTTCGTTGATGGTTGAGCGTCTCCCTTTTGGTAGAGGATCTCAACTGGTTTGGGGACTTCTTTCTTGCTTTCGAAATGTGGCTCGATAACCGACACGTCCCCCATCTTCCTTGCTCGACTGACTTGCAAAACGCCTTGATCTATCATTTCTTGTACTTGTTTTTTAACCAACTGACAACCTTTGGGACTTAAAGCGCATTCTTCACAATTTTCATGGATTCCTTTGATCAAACCACATTTGGCTAGCTTAGCGTGGAGCATCAATAGAGGAGTACTTATTTCCTCAACTCTCTTGATCTCATCGAAATCCGCACCTTCCTCTACAGCATTGACATTTGGGCCGTTATAACCCGGCAAAGGATTATTTTTCACGTCGGGCCCCTTTTCTTTGAAAGAAAGGCTTTTGTTATTGATTAACTCTTGAATCGTTTCTTTAAGTGCTCTACAGTCTTCAATGGAGTGACCAACGGCCCCAGAATGAAACTCACATTTGGCATTTGGGTTATACCAACGTGGATATGGTGGTTCCAAAGGCCTGACACTTCGGGGTACCACTAAGGAATTCTTTATCAAATGCGGCCAAAGTTGACTGTATGGGATAGGGATCGGGTCGATCCGACTTGGTCGCTGATTGTTGAGAGGTCGGTATTGATTTTGACTGGAGGTTTGATCCCAATGATTGGGACGAGCAGGTTGATAATGAGGTCTTTGGGGCGAGGGTTGTTGATATTGTATAGGTGTTGCGGCGGCAACATAGTGCTGACCTTGATATGGTACTTGAAGGACAGGGGGATGATAAGCATTCACAGGTGGACGGTAGGAATTTGGAAAACTGGTCATTACTGCATTGGTCTCTCCTTCCTTCTTTTTAGGGAAAGAGGTCGGAAACTTCTTTGCAGCCACTTGACTACTTGGAGCACCTTGAATTTTTCCATTTTTCAAACCCAACTCCACCATTTCTCCAATAATGACCAAGTCGGCGAAACCGGACGAGGCGCTTCCAATCACCTTCTCATAATATGGAGCTTGCAGGGTGCCTATGAAAATCCTTGTCATTTCTTTTTCAGACAAGGGAGGCTCAACTTGCGATGCCAACTCCCTCCACCTTTGCGCGTATTCCTTGAACGTTTCCGTCCCCTTCTTGGTCAACTCTTGTAGTTGCATTCTATCCGGGGCCATGCCCATGTTGTACTTGTATTGCTTGACAAAAGCTTCGGCTAGATCCTTCCAAGTTCTAATCCGACTTTTCTCTAGATGCATATACCAATTCAGGGAAGCTCCACTGAGACTGTCTTGAAAGAAATGGATGAGGAGCTTATCATCTTGTGCAGCTACACCCATCTTCCTGCAGTACATGATTAAATGATTACGAGGACAAGTCAATCCCTTGTACTTCTCGAAATCCGGAGTTTTGAACTTTGGAGGAATCACCACATTCGAGACCAAACACATGTCAAGTGCGTCTAACCCGAATTCACTGTTTCCCTCCATGGCCTTGACTCGTTCCTCCAAAGCAAGAATTTTTCCTTTAGCCTCTTCGTTCTCACCTTCCGAAGGTTCAGCATGCTCCTTATGAGGGCCTGACAGGTTGGGGGAATGGTACACCAACAATGGGTTTTCTGCCGTACCTTGAGGCATTGGAAATCTTGTGGCAGCATCGGCGTTCTCTTGCATCACAAGAGTTTCAGTGGGACGAGGCACTGATGCTTGAGCCGGGCGAGGCTGAGACGGACCACTTTCATTATGGTTATCCAACTGTGGAGGTGTATAGCCTTGAGGAAGACCATACGGAGGCCAAACGACAGCCGTTGCGGGGGCTGGTTGTGGCTCGGGAGTAACATTTTCCACTACTTGAGGTTGCGGGTTCTGCTCCCTATTTGCTAGTTCCTGAAGAGTGTCCATCAAGCGATCCAACTTCCCATTCAACTGATTGATCTCTTGTCTCATGACTTCTTGGTTTTGCTCGATCTCGTCCATGATCCTTCTTGCGTTGTTTCGAGTGTAGTGCGAGTGCCGACGAATCAGTTTGGGTTGTAGGGGTTCCTGGTAATAAAAGGGGATGAGTTTTGGGTATGAAAACGGATGTATGCATGCCATGGATGATGTTAATGCAAATGTGTGAATTTTTTTTTTTTTATTTTTGTTATGATTAATTTTCAAGGAACTGCAAGGCTTGTGGTGCTTCTGCAAGTATCTTCCAATTTGTAAAGGCATTGAGATAAAAAGAAACAAAGGTAACCAAAAAAAGCGATACAGATTTCTCATTAATAGTCAAGGAGTTACAAACGAGCAGGTTACAGACTTTTTAGGTTGCCTCAATTTTCTCCCTAAAGTCTCTTATCATGGTTTTACAAAATTCAACAAAGACAATGACTTCCGAAGGAGTGTTCAAAGGATGCATTGAGGCGTCAGCGGCTTCCAACTTGGTGGGGATGGTCTCGATCACATCGTTGGCCAACTTTGCTAGTCTTGCGAACATATTCTTCCAATGCATACCCTCGTCCCGGAGTATTCGGAAAAGTGTTCCATTTTCAACCGAGTCGACCAAATTTACATAGCGATGTTCCCACCTTTCCTTTTCCCTTTTGAGGTCTTCATACGCCTCTTCTTGACAATCATTGAACCTCTTGAATTCTTCCAAGTTCTCTTGTTCCCTTTTCAGTTCAAGTTGACTCCTCACAAGCGCTCTTTCCACCGCTTCCCTTTGTAGCCTTTCACTCAACACGTATCCCTCATACTCATTTGCCATGCTGTTGAGCTGTTGCTTTGCACCTTCAAGCTCTTCCTTTAGCTTCTTCCTCTCATCTTTAGATCCTTTCCATAGCTCTCTCAACTCATGGACCCGGCTTAAGAGTTCATCCCGCTCTTTGTTCTTATGCTTGAGCTGGGAATTTGCTCCCCCCAAGCAATCTTGCACCTTGCGCCTCTCATCCTCCTCAAACTTTAACCTTTTGTTGCTACTCTCGATGATTTCGTCCTTTCGGACTCCCTCTCTTTTTAGCTCGCAATTATCTTGAGTAGCTTTGAGTAGAGCGGCTTGCAATTCTTCTTTTTCTTTGTTGAGTCGGGCAATGGTTGCTTTAAGCTCGTCTGCTTCCTCTATGGAGACGGGAATAGGCTCTGGAGATTTGGGGGGAATAGGGGCTTTGACAATGAATGGTAGCTTCACCTCGTGGACTCTTTCTTTGACCCAATGTCGGTAAGTCTCTTTGGTGGCGCCAACCTTGCGTTTCCAATCACTACCCTTCTTGTTAATACTTCCCCAAGCTCGAATGATCTTTTGCAACATCACAGGGTCATTGGCACCCGAGTCATGTAACACTAGACATTCCAAGGATTTCTCTTCGGGCTTCTCCCACATGGGACGTCCCAACTGCCTTAGAGCCAAAATTGGATTGTAGTTTATGCATGATTTGGGCCCTATGAGTGGTACATTTGGAAATTCCCCACAGCTGATGACAATTTTGTTGATGTCAAGCTTCCTTGGATACCATCGGATCACATTTTCGGTAAGAGATGCCAAAAATTGAGACCATTCATTCTTGTCCATCTTGTTCATCCGTGACTCGTCCTCACACATGTGAGATGTGAACCAACGATAAAGTAAAGGGAAGCAACAAACAATATTACCACCTTGCTTCTCATGACGCATGTGATGAGTGTAGTACACATTGGCCAAGAGCGCAGGAACCGGATCTTTGTCTTTTGTAAGGACAGCCCAAAAAACACTGATTGCGGCAAAGTCAACAAAATTCTCGGTTGAGGGGAATAATACCAAACCATAGATGAGGAGAGCTAGCACATTGTTGAAGGACTTCATATCTCGGGATGCGGCAAACTCACGAGCTTTTTTCTCTAGATAACTTCGGAGGAAACCGGGAGCTTTTCCTCTAGTCTTCACATTGCTAGCAAGTTCAGGCACTTTTATGTTTAGAGCTTCAGCCAATTTTTCAACCTTTGGAGAATGGCCAATTTCTACATATGGACCCTTGCCTTTTGGAGGAATGCCCATAATCCTTTCAAACTCTTCAAGTGTAGGTGCTAGTTGAAAATCTTGGAACAAGAAACTTCTCATCGGGGGGTCATAGAACTGTGCTAATGCCGTGAGAGCGTCTGCCCGAACATTGGTGAACAAAAGATCAAGGATGTCGCCATATTTGAAGACAAAAGCACTCTTTGGAATTGCTGTTAACTCGGTACTCAAATTTCTGAGACTTTCCAAATCCGGGAGTTCAACCTTTAATGACAGAGTTCTTCTTTTCTCGGAGCCCATATTCAATTTGTTAGACACTTGCAACACAGATTTAGCCCTTGCAATTCCCTGAAACAATCTTGTATATTAAGAAAAAATGATTTTATGCATATGGATGCAATGCATGTATGCTTTGTGTGGATATGGATGATTGGAAAATAAAACTTAAAGGGAAGGCTCCCTAGGAGGGCTTAGTTCTATGTGCTTTCTATATCAAGGTTCTCACCGAGGGTAGCTCTAAAGTTTTTGTTTTGAGGGGTACCTAGAGTCATAGAAACATCTCGGAATTTTGCCATAATAACGGGTTAACCATTATATGACAACCTTTCGCGAATGCGTCTCCTCTAGGTGGGGTTTGCATTAACCAAAACGAGGTGTCTACCTCGAAAGCTAATACAAACACCCAAAATTTGAAAAGGTTCTAAGAAGAAGGTCCTTAGAGTTAGGGGTCCAATTCGGAATTTCGTCATAATAACGGGTTAACCATTATACGGACGACCTTTCGCGAAGAGGACCATCTCTAAGCGGGGTCTTCATATTGACTAAACGAGATGTCTATCTCGAAAGCCAATACTACGCAACCACCATCCTAAACCTAGGTTTTTTCAAGCTCGGGTACAAAGCTCCACTCAAAAAGTGTTTTGAATAACCCCGATATTATAGCACAATAACATAAAAGGTGAAAAATAAACAAAGCGGAAATAAAATAAAGCAAAAGACCAAAGATAAGCAAACATGAAAGAAAGAAACTAACACTAAAAGCTAACTAACTAACTAGGTTTGATTCTCTAAGACTCCCCAGTGAAGTCGCCAGCTGAGGCGGCGGGAAAAATGCGCGGGCGAAAAACGCTCGCTAGACAGTAAAGTCGCCACCGAAGTTTTATTTTTTGAAAAGGGGAACGTCGATAAACCCCTTTGAGAACGAGAACAAGGTCATCGCAACCAAATTCGGGTTCGGGAATCGGTTATGCGAGGGGAAGGTATTAGCACCCCTCACATCCGTTGTACTCAACGGGAACCATTAATTAGTTAGCTTTCAAAATGTGTTAGTTTCATAAAAAAATGTTTGCAAAGAAAGGAAGAGAAAGAAAAAATGATTTAAAGACTAAAAATGAGTTTTTTATTAAGGTGCTTGACAAGAGTTTGATCTTGCTCCTACGTATCTCCTGGTGCGATGGAGAATTCAAAGCTACGTAGTTCTTTGTAGAAAATGTTTGTGTGTTGGTTGATTTTATTTATGAAAATGGTTTGGTCGCACTTGGGCGAAAAAGTTTGCTTTAAAAAAAAAGACGGATTCGCGCTTGGGCGATGATATCCGTTTGAAAACGCGCATGGGCGTGAAAGAAGTTTGAATAAAAGAGCGGACTCGCGCTTGGGCGATGACATCCGTTTGAAAACGCGCATGGGCGTGAATGAAATAAAATTTGGTGGGTTGAGATTGATTTTAAGCGGAGGACGAATATCCGAAAAGTGAAGTGTCTACCTCGTTTCCGGATATTCGGGGAAGCGTCGGGTGTCTACCCAAGTTTTCCTTTTTCGCTCACATGCAGGAAAAGAAACAAAAGTGTTTGATTATTTTTGTTTTATTAAAAGCTTAATCGAAGGACGAATACTTTGAACATAGCCGAGACGGGGATCTCGCGTTCCGCATTCGGGGAAGCGTCGGGTGTCTACCCGAGTTTTCCTTTTTCCGGTCGATTGAACCCTTAATATTTATTTTCATTTACAAAAAGAAAATTGTTTTTTTTTATGTTTTGGTATATTGAAAATAGAATGATAACTTGATAAAAAATAAAATAAAAAACATGAAAAGACTAAAGCATTAATGCTCAAAAATGAAATTAAGTGCGATAAAAGTAAGCTAAACGCGAGAGAAATAAACGAACGATATTGAATCAAAATGAAAAGGTTTTTGTTTTTGGGTTATGAATTAAACTAAGAAAAATGAAAAATAATGCAATGCATATTTAAACATTTTGTTCCTAATGTATATGCTAATGCCATAAAAAAAATGCAAAATAAAATGAACAAATAGAAATAAAAACAAAAAAATAAAATGCATGTGTAATATGATAGGTAAATGAATGAGATGTTAAAAAATAAAGGAACAAATAAAAAGGAAATAATAATAAAAAGGAAAATAAATTGCAAAGAAAATAAAATAAGGAGGTGTAAAAATAAAACTGGGGGTACTGGTAGTGAAAAGCTGATCAGATTTAAAGAAATAGGCCCAAAATGTATTGGGCCAACGTGATTTGATCTGGGCCGTCTGATTAATCAGATGGCCCTGATCTGATCAAAGGGGGGAAAAGCCAGGGCCGTATGATCTGAAATCAGAGGGCCAGGAGGGCGAGGGTGTACGCTAACGCGTACACCCACGCACACAGAATCAGGGAGGGGTATATATACCCTTTCCCTTCATATTTTTTTCATTTCATGTTTTTCTTTCTCTCTCTTTCTCCCCTTCTCTCAACCGACCCTCTCCTTCTCTCTCCTCTCTCTCCTCTTCAGCCGGCCGGAAACGGTTTCCGGCGTGGTGGCCGCCGGCTAACGCGGTGGCGCCACCGCGCCGGAAGAGAAAAAATTCGTTTTTTAAAAACTAACCCCCTTTTTACATATCCTTTTCCTTTCTAATCCCAAATCCAAGCTTATTTTTCCCAAAATCCTTACAAAAATCCCTAGATCTAGGTTTTAAAATAACACAAAAATTTCACCTTTTCTCTTTGTTTTGCTTCGGTTTTGCTTTGCTCTTGTGTTTTTCTGTGCGTGTGTGTGTTACTGCTTGCTGTGTGGGTGTGTTACGTGGGGGTGTGCGTGAGTTTGGGCTGGTTCTTGGGTTGTTGGGTGTGCGTGAAAGCTGTTCGTGTTTGGGTGAGTTTGTGTTAGGGAAAGTTGCTGGGTTGTGATGAGTTAGGGGCGGTTTGTGGTGTTGTGGTTATGTGGCTGGGACGTGTGTTGGGTTAGGGCTGGTGATGTGCGCTGGCCGTGTGGTTTTTTAAGGCTGGTGATGTGTGTTGCTGGAAATGTTTGAGTTGTGTTTAAAAAAATCAGTTTGATGAAAATTTCTTCTCTTCCCCTCTTTCTTGCTGGGTTTTTCTTCTCATTATATAGGCATATGTGTGATGATTAAAAGTGGAACAATAGTCTTTTCTTCTCAGTTTTGTGAAGGATTGTGTGAAGCAATGAACAAAAGGAACAGTGGACTGGTGAAAGCAGGATGGGCGCAGGCTGAAGGCAGGAAGAGAAATGATGGAGATGCAGGAACAGTGTACAGTATACACTGTACGCTGTAATGACTTTGACCCATAAAAAAAAATAATTTAAAAAAAGAATTTAAAAAAAAGATAATAATAAAAAGGAAAAAATTAAATGGTAATAATAATGATAATAATAATAATAGAAATGGAATAAATGAACAATAAATAAAATAAAAAAAAAAGATAACAAATGACCATAAAACAAACCAAAAAATGAGGTATTTTAAAATACCTCTCTGCCAAAATTTCGTCTGAAACGACGAGAGTTTTCGGCTTAAAAGCACGAGAAAAAACAAAAAATAAAAATGGGTCAAAAAATGGGGTATGACATTTTTACTTTACTTTCTTGTTATAAGCTTTTGCAACTCTTTCCTTTTGCCTAGTCAAGACTTCTAATGCTCTTAATCTCTCCTCATCCAAATCAACCAACCCCTCTGACATCATTTCCCAATAATGATCAATTGGTATGTCCATTTGTTTTTGTATTCTGGCTGATTGCAAATGTATTTCGACTGGAAGTACAGCATCATGACCAAACGTCAGTCGAAATGGGGTAGTGCCAGTTGATTCCTTAGGAGAATTTCTACATGCCCATAAAACTTGATCCAACGTTTTATTCCAATTTCTTGGTTTTTGGGCAATATGTTTTTTAATCAAGTTAATGATAATTTTATTGGCTGCTTCGACTTGACCATTTGCTTGCGCGTAATATGGTGTTGAGGTTAATAATCGAAAGCCAGTTTCTTGAGCAAATTCTTGCATCTTTCGTCCAGTAAAAACTGAACCTTGATCAGTGGTAATTGTTTCAGGGATACCATACCTGTAAATAATATGGTTTTGAATGAAACTAATTACTGCCTCCTGATCGACATTTGGCAAAGGCACTGCTTCAATCCATTTAGTAAAATAATCTATTCCAACTAAAATATATCGTTGGTTTTTAGACGAAGCAAGCTTAACCTCACCAATTAAATCCAGAGCCCATCCTCTGAAAGGCCAAGGTTTGATTATGGAGTGTAACTCACTAGCAGGTACATGCTGTATCCCTGCATGCTTTTGGCATTCTTGACAGCCTTTAGCAAATTCTATGCAGTCCTTTAACATAGACGGCCAATATAAACCTTGTCGAAATAAAAGCCATTTCATTTTATGGCCTGCTTGATGTGATCCACAAGCACCACTGTGAACATGGGAAACTGCTACATATGCTTCTGATTCACTTAGGCATTTTAATAAATTCCTTCTGCAGTCTTTTTAAATAATTCATTTCCCATAATCACGTAGTTCAAAGCCCTATATTTGATCTTTCGAGCCACATTACCTGTTGGATTTTCCAAATATTCAACAATGGATTTTCTCCAATCATTATCCAACATATTGTCAATGGCCAAAATTTGAATTTTTCCCTGAAGATCATCTACGTTGACATCTTCACTACCTTGTGGTGTACTTGCCCCCACAAGTTTTGGCATTGATAATGTAGTGCTCAATGGCTCTTGTAACACCAGTTTATCTTTTATTTCAATCAACTGAGTTAACTTTTCCTTTGACAATTTGTACCCTGAAGCTATTTGGGCTAAATCATTTGCTTCTTGGTTTTCTAGTCGAGGTACATGTTCAATATTAATATAATCGAAATGATTCAGAAGAGAACTTGCTATAACAAAATATTTTGCTAAGTGTTCTTTCACACATTTGTATTCTTGTGTTAATTGTCTCAACACTAACTCTGAATCACCCCTTATATTAACATTTCTTGCCCCCAAGCTAATTAAAATTTCAAGGCCTGTGATTAAAGCTTCATATTCAGCCTCATTATTTGAGCAAAGACCTTTAATCTTATATTTGAACTTAGTAGGGACTTTTGTGGGGGATATTATTAAGATTCCAATCCCAGTTCCATGTTTATGTTTAGAACCATCGAAATACAAAATCCAAGGTTCAGTATCTACATAGTCTTGAGACATTTCGATCACTGAGTGATCTACAATAAAATCTGCCACAATTTGACCCTTAACAGATTTCAAGGGCTTGTAAGTTAAAGAATATTCTGTTAATGCTAAAGCCCACTTTCCAATTCTACTGTGTAAAATAGGCTTCGATAACATGTGTTTAATAATATCATAATGAGAATACACGTAAACATCAACAGGCTTTATATATTGCTTAAGTTTAATACAAGAGAAATACAAACAAAGACAAAGTTTTTCTATGGCAGTATATCTAGTTTCTGCATCATTTAATACACGACTAAGATAATAAATTGCATGTTCCACGCCATTTTCATCTTCCTGAGCCAACATGCTCCCAATGGTCTTGTCAGACGCAGCAATGTACAACTTCATATCTTTACTTCGACTAGGAGGCATTAGTACAGGAGGCTTAATCAAATACTCTTTAATTTCATCGAAAGCCTTTTGATGCTCTTCATCCCATTTGAATGGTTCATCTTTCTTGAGTCGAAGCAATGGCGAAAAAGTTTGAGCTTTGCCACTTAAATTCGAAATGAATCTTCTCAAGAAGTTGATTTTCCCTAGCAAAGATTGAAGCTGTTTCTTGGTCGAAGGAGGCTTTGTCTCAAGAATAGCCTTTGTCTTGTTCTGGTTTATCTCGATGCCTTTTTTATGCACCACAAAACCAAGGAAATCTCCTGCATGCACACAAAAAGCACACTTTAATGGATTCATTTTTAATCCATGTTTCCTCATTCGTTCGAAAGACTGCCTAAGGTAATCCAAATGGCTATCTTCGGACGAGGATTTAATGATTATATCATCTATATAAACTTGCATGAATGTGTCTATAAAATCATGGAACATAGAATTCATGGCCCTTTGATAAGTGGCCCCAGCATTTTTCAAACCAAAAGGCATAACAACCCATTCATAAGTGCCTAATGCACCAGGGCATCGAAATGTTGTTTTTGAGACATCATTCTCAGCAATAAATATTTGGTTATAACCAGAATAACCATCTAACATACTTAAAAATTCGAAGCCAGCTGCTGAATCTACTAACATTTCTACTACTGGCATAGCATATTCATCTTTAGGTGTAGCATTATTTAAATCCCTAAAATCTATGCATACTCTAAGAGTTCCATTCTTTTTAATAACAGGGACTATATTTGCTAACCATTCGACATACCTGGCAGCTCTGATGAATTTACACCTCAGTAGCCTTTCGATCTCATCCTTGATCTTGGACATGATTTCTGGTGCGAACCTTCTTGGTAATTGTTTCACTGGCCTCTTTCCTTCTTTAGTAGGTAGTTTCAGTTCGACCATTTCTCTGCTTAGCCCAGGCATTTCGTTGTAATCCCACGCGAAGCAGTCTTTGAATTCTTTAAGAAGAAGCACCAGCTTTTCTTTTAGACTTGAAGTGATATTGGCGCTGATATAAGTTGGCCTTTTAATCGAGCCATCTCCAATATCGATCTCCTCCAAAGGATCTTGCGCTTGCATTTTTGGCGCCTCACTCATAGGATCCTTCTCGAACCCCAGCGGCTCATCGTCATAAATGCAGTCAAGTCTTCGATCCTTTGTTTCTTTGATTTCCTGATCTTCGATCTTGGCTTCCACTGCCATATTTTGTTGAAACTCAGCCTCAAGGGCCGTATTTAATCTATTTTCGGCCATATAAGCCGTAATCTTGGCCCATGCAGTGGCCTCAGTCATAGTAATTTTCATATATATTCCACCCAGTTGGTGGAATGACTCCATCTTCAGAAGAAACAGCACTAATTTCTTCTCTCTCCCATATAAAGCCATGGGCAGGATGGAGCTTGACAGAATGGATAACATTGTCACTTGGCTCGAAAGCAGAATCCTTGTCACCACAAGGTGCTATATTAGCCAAATTTTTGTCAAAGGTTTGTGGAGTGACAATGTCAACCTCTGACCTATAGAAGCTTTGATCTGCCTCTATGTTTTCAACAATCCCATCCTCCCTCCAAATAATAAGTTTCTGGTGGAGAGTAGATGGTACAGCCCCAACTCCGTGGATCCATTCCCTTCCTAACAGCAAGTTAAAGTTAGTCTTGGATTGTACCACCAGGAATAGAGTTGGTCGAACTATACTGCCCACAGCAACATCAACTTGTATGGCTCCCAACGAATAGCCAGTTTTGCCCTCATAATTAGAGAGCACAATGTTGTGAGCGGATAGATCAGAGTCATATTTCCCAATCCTGTAGAGCGTAGATTGAGGCATCAAGTTGACAGCTGCTCCCCCATCTATGAGCACTTTGTTGATCCCAACATTTTCAACCTTTGCTCTGATGAAAAGGGGTTTGAGATGGCTTTTCATCCCAAGACTTGGCTTCTCGAAAGAGGCTAATTGCTCCTCAACGCAGCCATTGTTCATCACATAGTAACATACTGGCTTTGGGTCAGCCATATCAAGATGATCGAATTCACCTTCGATCTCAGTAACTTCAGATTGGACATCATACTCAGATGGCAAGATGGACACCACGCAGATGACGTCGAAATCAGGTTCAGAATCCAGCAGATCCTCGTCTTCCATCTTATCTTCATCCACTGGAGGAAAGAGTCTTTCTTTTGCTGGCCTCCTGGACACTTCCTTATATTGGCCAGTTTGCAGATTCTGTTGAGCCAATTTCTTTTGGCGCTGAAACCTGCGCCATTGGGTCCTTGTCATAGGATTCTTACCCTTGTAATTGTTTCTGTAAGAATACTTATTAGCCTCCTGTGGGCCAACTTGCTTCATTCCACTGGAACCACCTACTTCCATAGTTCCTTTGTTGAACCTTATGAGCCCCTGGTGCATCCATTTTTCGACAGGAATCGAACCAGGAGGAACAAAGGTATTCTTTCGACCAGATTTCTGGTTGTTGTTCGACTGCACCATAATCCTCTTGCCTTTATCGAAACGCTGGTTTTGCGTTGCCCCCTTGTTGACAACCTGGTACTTCTTGAGGCCCTCAGTAGCCTCTCTATCACATACTGCACTGCAGCGAGGACACAGCATTACATTCTTGTTTTCGAGTTTGCATCTGTTCAAGAAATCGATCAGATCCTCTTCAGTCTGAGGATACACCACTTTCATCTTTTCGCTGTAGTCTTCTTCAGATATGCCTTGAACTTGCACCTGAGACACCTCCATGGCTTCGACCATCATTATTCCTTGAGGTTCCGCATAGAGAGTTTCAACAGCTTTAAGTGTTTCAACATTCGCCTGAGCGGCCTTTGGTTTCTCACCAAACTTGAGTCTCCCTTCATTGAGAGCCTTTTGGACCAGATCCCTGAAAAGAATACAACGTGAGGTTTTATGGCCAAGGAAATTATGAAATTTACAATAACCCATTTTCTTCTGTTGTTCAATTGGGGGTACTTTTAAGCCCTTAGGAACAATAATCTGGCCATCTGTAACTAATAAATCAAATATTTCATCACATTTGGTTATGTCAAATGTATAAGTTTTAGACACAAATTTATCATTTTTAGGTTCAACAGGATTTTTCCCATTCGAAGGTCTAAGGAGTTTACAGACATAAGGAGGTCCAGGTTTTAATTCTGCTAAATCAACCTCATTGTCTTCGATATCTTCATAAGTGATATCGAACTCTTGGTCACTGTCATTTGCTTCGACATATGCAACCTTTTCCCTCTTATGAAATTTAGAATTTCTAGCCTTTTCAGCCTTTAGTCGTTCGACTTGTCGAACTCTATCAGCCAACTGAACCATGTCCCTCAAATACTGAGTGTCTAATTTCTTTCTAATCGAATAGTCTAGGCCACCAGCAGCCATTTCGACTAATTCATGTTCAGGGACTTGGGTGAAGCACCTTGCCTTTAAAAGTCTGAATCTATTGAGATAATCATCAATTGACTCAGGCGCTTTACGTCGAACACTTGCTAATTCTTTAAGGCTTATTTTTTATTGTCCCATGTAAAACTGTTCATGGAAAACTCTCTCTAATTGATTCCAATTATGTATGGAATGTGGAGGGAGGGTTGTGAACCATGTAAAGGCATTTTTTGTTAAAGAATTTGGGAAGTACTTCATCCTTAAATTTTCATTATTTGTTATGTCTCCTGCTTCTGTCAGAAATCTTGCAATGTGCTCAACAGTTGATTCGCTAGTGTCACCAGCGAACTTAGTGAATTTTGGGATTTTGACACCCCTTGGTAGTTCAGTCTGAAGCACATATTCTGACAAGGCAGAAACAAAATTTGGTCTATGTAAACCTACATTCAAACCATTTTGGACTAAGATAGCTTCGACCAAATTTGCTATGTTATTTTGTGCCCCTAAATTATTTTGTTGGACATTTCTAACCACTTCATCAGCATTTTGATTTCGATTTACTAAGACTATCCCTGGATTTGGTTCGATTTGTGGTTGGACTTGTGGTTGAACATGTGGTTCGATTGGACCCACTTGTAATTGTCCTTGATTAGGCTGTACCACTATGTTATTGGGCATAGGCACCATAGCATTATTTGGTATTTGGATGTTTTGTATGGGTGCTAGATTCTGAATTTGGGGGACTGGTTGATTAGGAACATGAGGAGCCCGAAAGAAATCAGCCATCCTACCCATCTGGGTGGCTAACAATTGATAAGACTAGTTAGTATTTTGTATCAAAGGATTAAACACTGTACCAATTTGTTGTGTCAACATATTAACCATATCATGATTACTTTCATCCATTTGCTGCCTTAAAGACATCAAGGATGTATTAGTTAATGGTGGCACTGCATTTCGATTAACAGAACTGGAGGCCAAACGTTGGTTTGTAGGCGAGTAAACGCCAGGCACAGTTTCTGAATATAATGAAGGGCTAGTTTGTAGCCCTTGCATCAGTGTTGTGGGCATACCATATGGTACATTCCTACTGTTGCCTTGATTCATATATTGTGAAAAAGGCATACTGAACGTAGAGCCTATTGTGCCTCCTCCTCTTGCTGGGGATGGCTGGCTCCCTATATTTTGGGGTATCGAAACTGCAGGGCCTGCAGTGGTAAAAGGCATTGTTGTTGACGCATTGATAGGCATTGTAACGCCCATTGTCGAAGAACTGGGAGCGGAGACGGTTGCTCCAGTCACATTCGCAACAACGTCATTCGAAGTGTTCAATGCGCTCGAAGGCGCTGACACATTGTTATCATTCATATTTGCATTTTCCATATTATTTGTGTTTGTATTTCTGGGTGGTGGTCTAACCATTTCAGGGAGTACTTTCCCACTCCTCAAGAACATGCACTAACGCAATTTCCAGAAAGAATGCACAAATAGAAATTTGCAAATCCAAACGAAAATATTTTTTGACAGAAAAGATTCAATTAAAGCACAGGTCCCACCGGGCGTGCCAATTTGTTTACTCTGAAATTTGGTAAACAACCGCTAGTCTGGGTTAATTGCTTGCGAGACCAACTAGTGAATCTCAGGAGCATAGTGCTTTGTTTGAATTCTTTAAATTATTTGAATGTCCATTACGCATAAACATTTATTGTAGTTTTGGGGAGAATTAAACATAAAAGTCACTTGGATTGCAAATAACAAGGAAAACAAGTTCTTACTAAACAAATTCTCTGTTTCGATCGAAACAAAAATGAACAGAATTTAAATGAAAAGCATTAAACTTTGCATGAAACTTAAAGTGCTTAAAAGATACATTTACATGAAAAAGTAAATTGCATTGAATTGTAAAATATGCTTTACAGAAAAGGATGGTTCACAGATTCATACTTGGATCCCATTTCACTCGTTTCTCTCGATAGCGTGGGTACTTTGAGTTTACAAGGATTTTTGTATAAAATGAATTGCGACCTTTTTTCTGACTAAAAAACTACTATATATAGACTTTCGAAAATAAACCGCCCTAACGGTCGAACACTATACTACTGCCAAATGTCCTGCCACGTACACCCTGCATGCACTTAACTGCCCCTTAGAACGGTTGTATCTTTCGAAGTCGAACTGAGTTTTGCGAAGTTTGTCAGAATTGTGCTAAGTCCAGTACTCTGTTACTTCGATTCGATCATACGCTAGGTCGATCTGCCTTATGGTTCGAAGTCTTCCTTGCCTTAGCCTTGTATTTGTAAATATTCCCTTGAACCTGTGAACAATTCCAAGAATCTTTCTGCTCTTCGATTAGATAGAATCTTACAAGATTCCCTTCAGCATTTAATGCATGTTTAGAGCATATTCTTAGTTTATAAAAATATGGGCTAACAGTAACATGGTTAACATGTTATTCACTGTCTCAGTAAGAAAGCTTGGTATCACTTCCTTCACCATTACATTGTCTATAGTTTCATTGTCATTGTTGAAAATAGAGGTGAAATGTTGCACAACAAAAGAAGCAACTTCATTAGGGTCAGAGATCAAGTTGTCACCAATTCTGATAGAGGAGATAATGTTAGAAGCATTCTTTATTCCTTTTACTACGTGTAAATAGTAGTATTTTTGTCACCATCACAATTCCATTTCACTCTGGCTTTTTCTTCCCATAACATTTCTTCTAGGTTAACAACATTTTCCAAATTCAATTGGGCAGAATTTTTTTGTTCCATCAAAATGTCTAAATGGCCAAGTCTGTCGATCTTCTCTGTAATCTCATCCAACATCACATTAGAATCTCTGACTTGATTATGGACATTACCAAAAGTTTCTTTGTTCCAAGTCTTCAATTTATCCTTCAACAACTTAAGTTTCTAATTGTGAATGAACATAGGACAACCAACAATGATAGTGTTCCAAACTTGATTCACACAACTAAGGCACTCAGGATGCAATGTATCAAATTAATAAAAACAAGTATTAAAATATATTTATCTGGCTTGGTTCGGTTTTGAAAAAGGAATCCAAAATTGGGTTCAGAAGATTATCACTAAAGAACGTCCAAAGTATACAATAATATTTGATTTTGTATGGTTTACAATCTTTTTAGATCGGTTTATGATTTTAATTTTGATCAGTTTGGTATAAAGCCATAATC
Source organism: Medicago ruthenica (assembly GCA_018208015.1). Taxonomy (NCBI): domain Eukaryota; kingdom Viridiplantae; phylum Streptophyta; class Magnoliopsida; order Fabales; family Fabaceae; genus Medicago; species Medicago ruthenica. The sequence goes on along the minus strand of CM031378.1, from coordinate 34,576,305 downwards.
GAAAGACAAGCAAGGACAACACATTTGACATTAATAAGAGGAGGTTTGTGTATCTTATGTACAACAATAACTATTGTGCCGATTTATCAAAGATTTTGTATCTAACCATATAGACGCATTAGTTCCGACCATTCTTTTGTTTTCTTCAAAGAATTCTAAATCAAAGTTGAAAGCAAAGTTGTTTGTTTAACAAAAATGTAAATAATGAATTAAAAATATAAGGAAAAGATTTGTTGGGATTAGAGTTTGGTAACTTTTCATTTGATGGTTCATATCGATCGATTGTATACTTTTTAAGATTCAAATATAACTCCTCATATCCCTCTTCGTATGTTGACATGTCTGCCTAACTACGCAAAATCCATGGTATCAATCAACTTTCGATGCTGAGCAAAATAGCCAATTTATTCAAAGGCATATGACCGGATAGTTGAATATGAATATAAACTCAACTCTATGTCTAGGCATTAGTATCTATACATGGCTTAAAACAGATCCCTTAAATAACAAGACGATGTCTTGCTCTTGCTAAGTATAAAAATCATTTTCAGAGTGCACATCGGAAATTGCATTACACATTGAATTAAACCAAAGCTTAAATTGAATAATAGATTCTATACAACCAGCCAAATCAACAGTAATACATCAAAATCCTTGCGATCTACATCCAATCCCAAACACATAGAGGTTTGTTACTCATAGTAGAGGTAACTAGCAAAGAAGAAAAAAATTATGATAACAGAACATCAACAATAAGCTCCAATGGCCTCTAATGGTGAAAACTAGCTTCTCACTCTCATTCTCTCTCTATTTCGTAATTGGGAACTTAACAACTTTTTAAAATATTCTAATTACAAATGTATTTATACAAGCATAAAAAGTACAGGCTCGTTGGAAAAATTCATACTTGCCCAACGAATTGAGGTTTCTCCTATTGGAGGGAAAAGTGAGCTGGTCTTCAAAAAGTCACTAAACTGCCTTACATCGCTGGGATGAGTGTTACTTGCCTAGCAAACGTGCTATAGTCTTTCTCCCTAAATCTCTAGGGAATTGCTATCCTTTACCTCACTTTGGCTCACCCGGCGAAGGTCTTTGCCCATATTTCCTTGAAACTCTCTTACTTAACTTGCTTTCATCTCGCCTTGGCTCGCTCAGCGAATGTACTTGTGTCAAAATTATTTGCTCAATTGTAATCATGTCAAAAACCTACAAAAAAAAAAGAAAGAATGGGAAATAGATAATAGTTGCATTCTGCAAATAATTACAATACTTTGTATATTTACAATAAACAGCACTGCTATACGGTACGGATATTGCCGTGCGAAATTTCACGGACGCGTGTGAAATCTAACTATCCACGCGCTACAGTTCGTCAGTTCCTACCTTTTTTAAAATAAAAAAACGAGACAAAATTAAATCATTTGTTTCTTCAGATCTTGTTATCTCTTCTAACAAACTCTCAGAAACGTTCCATGCTTTCCTTCTCTTTTATCACTCATCACCATCCACCATATTTAGTTCTCTGAAAGGAGCAATTTCACCGTTGATCATTTTCGTCCTCCATCGCTCAGTCATCGCCAACCACCGCGCCGGAACTATAGCTACATATTCGTGTTCTCTTTTCTTCAGGGTAAGTAATCTTATTCAACAAATTTACATGTTTATTCTTAAAATTGGAAAATCCCATTCTTCCTCGACGCACACATCTTCTCCTTCTTCCCCTTCTTCTCCAATGGCTCTTACCACCCAAAATCGGAAAATCCCCTTCTTCCTTTTTCGTCTTTCTGTTTACTGTTTGAATCTTGTTTAGATGGATTAGCTTCTGGATATTTTTATGTAGTATGTTTTGTACTAAGAAGTACTCGGTGTATCCCCGTGATGGATGTTTGTGTCGATGCTTGTATCCGTGCTTCATAGGTTTTGTATTTCCTACTTGTTAAGAGAATTGTACTGTCAGCTGTCGAGGATATATGTATCAGTACCTAACAATGAAATCTCAGTTCTTTGGCTGCTACTACCATTCCTTGAATTTCTTTGCAATGATTACATTTGATTACATATGATTACATTTGATTTGATAAAATAAATGCATAAAACTTTATGCATAAGCTGTAATTATAATGAAAATTAGTAATTATATTTTTGTGATAGATATCTTGTTCCACGAGACTTGTCAGTTGGCCATTTCATGTTTTGAATCCAGTTCATCACTTTCACTAAATCATCTTCACTATGTATCCTTGTTGAAGCAAATTCATAAAAGGCGTCACAAGCTTTATCAACACGTTGCAATTCAGTTTTTCCAGCCAAATTATCAAAACCACATTTAATAAGTGTATACCTCCGCTTTATATCTTTCCTCCACCGTGCCAAAATATAATTAGATGGCACGAAATCTGTTTTCCCTACGAGCTTAAGCACACAAAGGATGTGCCTACATAAAACGCCTTTAAATTCAAACAAGCGGCAGGTGCATTTTAACATGAAGTCCTTTTCATTGAAGAACACCATGAACACAATATCTTTCATCTTGTCATATACTTTCTTACTTTCTGTAACAGAAAATATTGAATCCAAACCCTCCAATCTGTTGAAACATGCATGACAGTACATCATAGAAGCTATTTCCAATTGGAATTCCTGAAACTTTGCATTGGTAAAGGCTTTTTGGAATTGGAACTCAAAGCCAAAGTGACTAATACAAGCAATAACCGTATTAAACGAACGAAAGTCAGCCATGTTTTCCTTTTCAATTTTATCTTTCAATGCATTATCATATTGCTCAACAAATTGCTTCAATGTTGTCTTTGAGGTTACATATCCATCAAAAAATGAGTTCATACTTTCACTTCGCTGTGTAGTTGACATTCCAGCCCAAAATGTGTCCCTTACATATGCAGGAACCCAACGATGTCGTTCAACAAATATCCCTTTCAACCATTCATTGTCATGTAGTTTGTAACACTCAATCATATTTTCCCACTTCATCATAAAATCACCTTTGCTAAAAGAATCATATACAATATCATGCAAAAGTGTTTTGATAGACTCGTAGTCAGAGTGTCTACCAAACTTTTCTGGAATCTTTTTCATTAAATGCCATAAGCACCACCGATGACGAGCCTTCGGAAAGACAATCTCAATTGCATTTTTCATTGCTCTGTCTTGATCAGTGATTATGGCATTTGGAGAACGTGCATGCATACATTCTAACCATGTCTTAAACAACCAAGTAAAAGTTTCAGTATCCTCATTTGACAACAGAGCACAACCCAACAACATAGACTGGCCATGATGATTTACTCCAACAAAAGGAGCAAAAGGCATGTCATATTTATTTGTTAAGTAAGTGGTGTCGAAAGATATGACTTCACCAAAATATTCATATGCAACCCTACATCTTGCATCTGCCCAAAACACATTTCGTAATCGACTTTCATCATCCACATCCATTACATAATAAAATTGACTGTTTTGCTTTTGCATCCTAACAAAATATTTTTGTATTGCTTCAGCATCTCCTGTCCCAAGTCGTAGTCGTCTTACTTTGTCTATATAATTTCTGCAATCTTTTTCTCCAAATGAGAGATTCTCGTACCCATTTGCTTCAACGACTAAGGATCGAAAATTTCTGCTTACATTAATCCCAGCTTCATCATTGAGCTCTAACCTCCTCTTCATTTGTGCCCCCATATTCTTGTTTGATCTAAAATATCGTGCTTTCCCTGGACTTAGATCATGATTATGCTCAAAAAAAACACTTGAAATTTTAGTTGTCCCGTCTAAATAAATACACGCATTCAATCTTGCTTTACACTGTGTTTTTGTTATAGGATTTGGCTCCAACAAATTCTTTGAGCGACTCACATACTTTCTAGCTCGACTACATGCTAAAGTAAAATACATTTTCCCCTCATCTCCCTTTTTTGAACTTATTTTAGCAATTCCAAAACCCACCCGTCGAGCATAATTCTTGTAATAATCTGTAATTTCGTTTTCAGATCCAAATGACATCCCAGCACAAGGTGCTTCTTCTTCATAAGTATCATTTGCTTCTAAACAATCGTTAGTTTCCAATTCATCACAAGACTCAAATCCTTCTTGCACTAATACAACAAATTTAAAAAAAAACTATAATAATTGACTAACACAGGCATAAATTTCCTACTAATGATATATAAAAACAACAAATACACAAAATACTTACTTGTAAGTAAAATCAAAACTGAAATACTCCGCTTTAGTGCTGTGAATCAATGGAAGCTATGATGGTAAGCAGAAACAGAGTTATGTGAGGAAGAATATGAGACCTGATTCACAGAGGCAAGAGCGTGAAAATGAGAAAACGACGACGCCGCTCTTTCACAACAAATGAGATTAAATTCCAATCAGAATATTTGATTCGCGGGAAAGAGGAAACAATTGCGGCGGGTTTGCTGAACGTGGGTTTCCTTTCTTTTCTTTTTTTGGTGAATTGTTGGTTGGTGAACGTGGGTTTCCTTTCTTATTTTAGCAGGGCGCACAGAGAAAGTGGAAAGAAGGGTAAGAAGGAGAAGATGTGTGTGTCGAGGAAGAAGGGGATTTTTCAATTTTAAGAATGAACATGTAAATTTGTTGAAGAAGATGACTTACCTTGAAGAAAAGAGAAAACGAATATGGAGCGATAGTTCCGGCGCGGTGGCTGAAGAGAAACTGAAGCGCGATGACTGATTCTGAAGCGCGATGGCTGAAGAGAAATTGCAGAACTGTAGCGCGTGAAAAATAAGGGTTTGCACGCGCCCGTGAAATTTCGTATGGCAACGTCCGTACCAAATAGCATTTTCCTACAACAAATTATAAATTTTTAAATAAGGTTACTAGTAAAACAAAACAATAAATGCTCATGAAAATAACATGGATTTGACGCTTATCAGATATGAAGCTTAGAGACAAAATAGGATTGGCCCAATTGAAATTCATTAAGCCTTAATGTCATTAAAAATATGTTTCTTTTATGTTTAGATGTTTAGTTTAGGTGTTTAAAGTTTAGGAGTACTTCCTACCAACTTGAGGGGCTGTTAAGATAGTGCAGAGCTACTATTAATTAGTTAAGGATTAGTTAGAAGTTAGATTATTCATAATACTAATACTCACTTTTAGGTATTTAAGTGAGTTTCACATGTATACATAATTCATTTATATCTTTTCAATAATAGTACTTAATAAATACTCAGTCACTCGAACCCAACACCTCTAAAAAAAAGCTAAATGGATTCCACCGATAACTTATATCATCAATCAATAATCTTATATCATTATATTTTAATATTTTAACATTAAAAAAGTGTGAGACCCATAAAGAGAATTCTTAGATGAGTTCTCTTGATCCACAAACACCATTTATATTTTCTCATCAATAGGGATACCTATTGAATATCAAGGTCCATTGAAAATGGTCTTAATTACTCTGTTTTGTAAACAAAACTATCGTGTATATAATTCTCTATTGTGTATCAATCAAAACCGTTTTTTATCCATCACAACTATTTTCGATAAATTTCTACTTTTTACCTTATAAATATTCTTATTTCTCTTTTATCTCTCATGAACATAATCTATGGTCTTATTATCACATGATTCTTCACACTAACATATTAAAGTGGTAATGATGTACTCCCTCCGGTCCTTATTATAAGAAGAAAAACCAAAAAACATCAAAACCAATACACTCATTAATTAGTGTAACTTTTTGAATATTTTTACAAATATACCCTCATAAAAAATTGTGAAGCATTAAATACACACACTAATTTTAAAAAGACAAACATTAAATAAGGGGTATAAAAGTCTTTTAAACAATAACTACACCTTAAAAGTTGTGATATTTTCTTATAAATAGGACCAATAATTTTTTTGAAAATTTTCTTATATATAGGACCGGAGGGAGTATGATTTAATATGATACATGTGCAGGGGCGGATCTACTGTCAGTGGCGGAGCCACACTATAATGAGGGGATGCACTTGACAACCCTCAAAATTTAATTTTTTCACATATACCCCTGTATTTTTTGCATTTTGAACCTCCTCGTATTTTTTTTTGCACCAGCTGCCCTATACCCAAACCTATCACTTCACTCATTTACACATTTCAACTTCTCTCTAACTTCTCTCTAAATTATAGATCTCTTAACTTAGAAAACCTTTCTTCCTCCACCACCACCACCACTCTCATCCACTCCGGCGGCAACACCACCACCAAACTCCATCGCGCCACCACCCAACCCTTCCATCTCCACTCTCACGACCTATCCGCTACCATCTACAGCGAACCACCACTGTCTCCACCCTATTTCACTGTCCTCCGCCATCGTGCAACCACAAAGGGACATTCAGAAGCCTCCAAAGACATTGAATGTACCACCAAGGTAATCAATTAAAAATCTTTGGTTTAGGGTTTGGAAATTTGGGATTTTTTGACATAACTTCAATTGTGATAAATTGGTTGATTGAATATGTATTTGAGGGTCCTAATGACATGTTTGTGTTGAGAATATGGAATTTCATCATAGAGTTTGTTGATGGTATAATTGAAATCATTTTGACTTGTTTGTATGAATTTCACCATAACTTCTGAATGTCCCTTTGTCCTTATTTTTTTGAGTTTGCCTAGTACACTTGTTGATTTGTGATCCATCCCTTTTGTTGTATCAGCTATAAGAAATGGAGTTCGTATTGGTCCTAAGGTACTTGAACTTAGAGATAAGTTTTATTCACTTTGTTATTATGCTTAAGCACTTGATTTTTGGTCCTCTGCATTCAGCAGCTTATGTTATGTGAATGTTTTCTCAAATAGTAATAAGATAGTCATGTGACTTTGCCTGGTATAGTCTAGTAGGTGGAGTCGTGGAGGAAATTTATTTTGATCATTATTGCTTGGCAACTAATATGCAGCTCACTTTTTCAATTCAATTAAAGACAAGTTAGAAGCTAATCCAAACTGAGCTTAAGAAAATGTTATCTAACTTAAGTTTGTTATTTTATTGTTTGTTGTAGGAGTTATGGAGAATTTTTTTTAAAAGAAAATTACCATTCTATGAGCAAGAATCTAGTTCTCAACATGTTCCATGTAATTTGGAAGAGTTGCCATCGGATCCGGGAAAGCGGCCTAAAATGTCAACATACCATCCAAATTATCAAGAGTTAATACGCCGAACATATTTACAAAGAGGACCATGCCAACCTATTCAACACAATTTTCCTCAAAGAAAAATTGGAAATTCAATGAGAAGATTTTGTCCCTCTTGGTTTAATGAATTTGGTAGATGGTTAGAGTATAGTATCGAAAAAGACGCCGCATTCTGTTTATGTTGTTATCTGTTTAGACCTGATTTTGGAAAGCAATCTAGTGGTGATACATTTATAACAGAGGGATTCACAAGTTGGAATAAAAAAGCCACACTCTCATCACAATATTGCTTGGAAGAAATGTGGAGATTTGATGAAACAAGATCAACATATTGATGTTTTGATGCCTAAGCATTATGAAACAACTCGTAACTTGTATTGAAGGCTGTTGACGGCCTCACTTGATTGTATTCGACTTCTATTGAAGCAAGGATTGCCTTTTCGTGGTCATGATGAAACAATTGAATCTTCTGATTAAGGAAACTTCCTTGAAATGCTTAGATGGTTTGCTAACAGAAAAAAGAAAGTGAAGCGAGTTGTATTAGAAAATGCGCCTGAAAATGATAAAATGACTTGTCCATCTATTCAAAAGGAAATTGTCCATGCCATTGCTTTGGAAACCACTAAAGCTATTATTGAGGATCTTGGAGATGAATTGTTTGCTATTCTTGTTGATGAATCAAGAGATGTATCTGATAAGGAGCAAATGGTTGTTGTTTTGCGTTATGTTAACAAATATGGATGTATTGTTGAGCGATTTTTGGGTATTGTTCATGTTACAACTACAACAGCCATGTCATTAAAAATGGCCATAGATGATCTATTTTGTAAGCATAGTCTTGCTACTTCAAGAATTCGTGGACAAGGTTATGATGAGGCTAGCAACATGCAAGGACAATTTTCTGGTCTCAAAAGTTTGATCTTAAGGGAAAGTCCATCTGCATTTTATGTACACTGTTTTGCTCATCAGGTACAACTTACATTGATTGCTATTGCCAGATATCACCTTCAAGTTAACTCTCTTTTTAGCATAATATCCATTTTAACAAATGTTGTTGGGGGATCTTGCAAACGGACTGACATGCTTCGTGAGAGACAAAAGAATTTGTGTTAAGGAAGCATTGGAGAGTGGAGAAATTGTTAGTGGAAGAGGTTTGAATCAAGAAACTAATATGAAGCGTTCTGCTGATACTCGTTGGAGTTCTCACTTTGCAACTTTGGTGAATTTGATATTGATGTATAGTTCTGTAACTGATGTTCTTGAAATGTTGAAAGATGATGTATCAGTTAAAGATGGAAGAGGCGAAGCAAACGGTCTTTTAATTCTAATGAATAATTTTGATTTTGCACTCACATTGCATTTGATGAAAAAGGTCTTAGGTATTTCAAATGAATTCTCACAAGCATTGCAAAGGAAAGATCAAGACATCGTCAATGCTATGAGCCTGGTTAACATCACAAAGGAGCGATTACAAGCTCTACGAGATGGTGGATGGGAACCTTTATTAAAGGAGGTAATTTTATTTTGCAATAAGCATGACATTAACATTCCAAACATGGATGATATATTCTTCCGTGGAAAATCAAAATGTGGAGGTAATGCTGAATCTATCACAATAGGGAATCATTACCGTGAATTATTTTATACGATTGTGGACATGCAGCTTCAAGAACTTAATAATCGTTTTAATGAGACAAATAGTCGGTTGCTCATTTGTATTGAGTGTTTGTGCCCAAAAAACTCGTTCTCTAAATTTGACAAGGCAAAGTTGATTGAATTTGCAAAGTTTTATCCAATTGAATTTTGTCCAACCTCGTTGGAGTTTCTTGATAGTCAACTTGAGACTTACATCTTTGATATGCATATGAGTGTTGAATTTACATCTTTGAAAGGAATAAGTGATCTTTCAAAAAATTGGTTGGAACCAAAAGGCATATTGTTTATCCATTAGTCTATCAACTTTTGAAGTTAACAATGATTTTGCCCGTCGCCACATCAACCGTTGAACGAGCCTTTTCTGCTATGAAGATTGTGAAGACTAGATTGCGTAATCAAATGGGAGATGAATGAATGAATGATTCTCTCGTGACTTATATTGAGAGAGATATGGCCGACAAAATTGATGATGAGTTGATTATTCAACAATTTCAGAACATGAAACCCCGTAAGGGACATTTGTAAAGAACGGATGGAGTTTTTTTGAGTAGATTGTAGATTGAATACAATGTAATTTTTTGAATATATATTATTATAAATTGAAGTTTAAAAATTTGAACCTCCTGACTCAGGGTCCTGGCAACGCCACTGTCTACTGTATAGCTTAGTGTGGCTACACACACACACTATAATATTACCCATTTATTTTTTTTTTCATATGCTAGACCCAAAACAATGTTATATACCATGTATGTCGAGAATTTTTCATGTTCCTTTATGTGGTCTAACGGGAGATGATGTTACTATTTAGGTTAAATTGATTATTTAGTCCTATAACTAATTTCTTGTTTTCATTTTGATCCCATAACTTGTAAAACGTCCGTTTTGGTCATCAAAAATGTTTCCGTCAGTCAAATTGGTTCCGTTTTGTTAATTTTAACCTCTATTGTCTAAGGTAGACCAACATTGTAGGTTGTCCACCACATACCTTATTAACTTTGTTAATTTTAACCATTTGATCTATTTTTCAAAATATGGACCGTTGGATCACGAAGGTCTATTGTATCATATAGTGAACCATCAACAACTAATTATTTTCCCCTTTCTTCATCTTCTTCCTTCCTCTTCTTCTTCATCATCTTCATCATCTTCTTCATACATTTTCATTAATCATACCCAGAAAAAAATTGTTTTTCTAATATAGATCAATAAGGGTGGACCACCTACAATTTTGGTCCACCTTAGACATTAGAGGTTAAAAATAACGGAACGGGACCAATTTGACTAACATAAATATTTTTGAAGGACCAAAACAGACGTTTTACAAGTTATGAGACCAAAATAAAAAACAAGAAATTAGTTAGGGGACCAAATGATCAATTTATCCTACTATTTATTTGCGGATCATATGCCCGATTCCCAGTGCTCCCGTTTTTCTATATTGTTTTTAAAGTATTTAGAAACGTTAATCATAAAAAGTTAGTGGCAAGAATCGAACCGGAATAATATAAACACACCTAACCACTTCACTTTAGTACTTAATTTGTCACAAATTTGCATCATTAATACATATTATTATAAATCAAGGATAAAGTTAGAAGATAATTATAAATATATATGTATTAAAATTTTGTTTTACATTATAATTATAATATAATGTAGATCTGATGCAAAATTTTCTCACATTACAATCAATTTTGATCTCCATAATTTTGTTTTATGTGGGTGTGTATAAAGATAATATTGAAAAAAAAAATTGAAACTTGGTTGAAAGAGAGAAAGTGTCAAGAGAATATATTGATAAAAATAGTAAATATTTGGCAAAAGTCGAAGTTTTTCTATGACATAAAATCTCTTAATTTTCTTGTGTATTTTTTTTTTTGTCAAGTAGTCTCGCGGCTAGAATTCACTTTTTAAGGTGAATAAACGAGGTGTCGGGGTTTAAACATTAACCCTATATATAACAATGAGTTATGTTCACGGTAACTTTTTCTATTGTTTTCTATAAACAAACAATATTATTTCTTACTTTTAGTATAATTTAGTTCATAATTTTGTCACACCAAACTAATATGTTTGGATCCGTCCCTCTACATGTGTAACTTAATTTCGTTGTCGGTGAACATAAATTTATCTCTAAAGTGATCAAAACTATATAGGGCAATATATATATATATATAATTTAATAACTATTTCAATCAACATTATTTTTCACAGACTAATCACCATTAGTAATATTCTTTCGATCAAAACAATATTTTTATATTTTTTATGGATAAATTATCATCGAAATATATATCGAAGATTTGAATCATCTCATGTTAAAATCAACTTTAAACATTTATGTTAATGTTAAAGGTTTCACGGTTAACACTTTTTTATAAGTAAAGTGTGTGAATCTAACAACTAATCTTCTTGAAAAGAAAAAAAATATTCACCGTTAACTTTCACTCGATGCCTCTCATGTATTGTTATTTTTATTATTTTTTTTTAGTCAAATAGTCTAGTGTCTAAAATTTCACCCTTTAAGGTGAATAAGTGTAAAATATGAGTTTCGAACTCCAGACTATAAGTGAGGTGTCCGGAGTACAAACTCCGGTTCCTGCATATAATATCTCTTATCTCTTACCAAGTGAGCTAAGCTCACTGGGACTAAGTGATTTCTTTTATTTTTTTTGTTGATAATAAGTGATTTCGAATGTTCTGGTCTTTTTTTTCTCTACAGGAATAATGATCTGGTCAATAGAACTAGGATTAATATATTATTATACCTCATTATATTTTGTATTTTATTAGTTACTATTTTTTTATCTTGAAAAACTGAGATAATGCGCTAGTCTTTTTTTTTTCTACAGGAATAATGATCTGGTTAATAGAACCAGGTTTGATATATTATTATACTAACCTCTCCATATATTTTGTCTTTGCAGAATAAGATAAAATTATTAGTCACTATTTATTTATGAGAAAAAGAAAAACAATTTGTTAAAAATGAAACGAGATCACGCTTAGTATAGTAATCTCTCTGTCACCAGCCAAAACCGTGTCTTAGAAAATGAAAGAGATAATAGCTAGACTTGAACAAGCATACCAAGTTCGATTTGAATAATTTACATTCACAATAATGAAAATCACTACCATATTTTTTCTACAATAATGAATGCACATGATAATAAGAAAGAAATTTATCTATTCAAAGTATGTATCCTTTTTTCAAAGTCCGATTCTTTAACATCAAAGTCTGCATCCTTTTTTCAAAGTATGTATCATTATCATCAAAATATCACTAGTCATAACTCAAGCTAAAGGTGAAAAAGCAATTTGGGGATAAACACAAGGGTCCCAAAAAAAAACGGGGATATGAGTTGTGTGCAGTAACAAACTTAGTAAATACACTCGGTCAGTCACCTCTAGACCATTAAATTAAGATTGGATGGTTTCAATTTTAATCTTGATATTTTTTTTATATTAAAAATAATAATTCAAATCTACATTGAATTTTAAACGTTGTAATCTAATTAAACAATATATATATGTAGATGAGTGGGTTCAGTCAAACTGCACACAATTCAAATTCAAATCAAGGGTTGTGGGTTCAAATGTCTACAAACACCGGAATTTGTACATCACCGTTAGTACAGAAACACACTCATTGAATCCAAAATTGACACATTAGCCATTAAAAATCAAGTTTGATTCTCTCCGGTGTCAATTTGGGTGAGCTAATCATTTTGCTTGTTTGGGCATCGGTTGATTTTGACATTTGGTTTTGTTTGTATTGTTGTACTTTGTGATAGATGAATTACTATTTTGGTGTTAATATATATCTCATTTTGCCTTGTTAAAATAATAATGTGCACAAGAAATCATGTATTAAAAATAGATTGTAATTATCTTCCACCATCTTTCTTATTTTATGTATATTAAAATTTAAATTTGCATGTTCCGTCAAAAAGAATGTAAAAATTGACATGTTAAAAAATTTATGAAAATGCAAATTATTAAACGTGAATCTCAATTTCAGAATAAAACATAGACAAAGTCAACACTCAACAAAACAAAGAAATTCAGTTTCATGAAAATGAAAAAGTATGGTGGATGGAGGTGTCCATTGTTCAAGCACGGTCATTGACAAAGTCAACTAAATATTTTTCTTTTCTATGATTGTCTGAAAAGTATCTCATAAATTAATGGGTATGTGATGGATGAAGTTGTACTATGTTCATTTTTAACAAATAAACAATAAGTCATCAGTAAATACAATTTGGATGATGAAATATTATAGAGATATCTGATATTTTGAAGTGCACATTTGAATTCGTAATTATCTATTTTTCTGCCCTAAATATGTGTGAGTTTCATTATTTAACTCTTTTTTTTTTGTTAATATCATTGTTTAACTCTTTGAACAAAAAAAGTAATAAAACAAATTTATGTTAATTAAGAATAATGAATAATAATATTTAGTTTTCTAGATGCCATATAAAATAATAGAATTCTTAAAAATATATTTAGTAAAAAATAAAATAAAAAGGACATGAGTTCAATTCATGGAGTCATCTATTTGCAAGGTATAGCTCAGGTTTAAAAAAATTCTTCTTTGCCGAATTCAAAATTAGTCTCATAGCGGACTCAAATAGCATAAACCATGATAAGACCATCTCATACATAGTCACAACCTCAAATAAATTTTACTTTGGCACATATACATAAAATATAAAATTTAAAAAAGAAATGATATTAAGTCATGTGATTAAATAATTTCTCTTCTAAATTTTATCTCTGTGTGCCCAAATAAAATCTATTTGGGCTTGTGCCTATGCAAGAGTTACTCTTATAAGAACTAGATTGATGACATGTGCGCTGCACGGGTCTTATGAGCTGGAATACAATCGATAAAAATTGAATGCAATGGTTTTTTTTTAAAGTACAACACGGGAAGATAATATTGTATGAAATATTAAAATGACACCGATAGTAAGTGTGGTTTGATCATCACCTACATGATATGTTTTACATTAAACATTACGAAATACTTCCTCATAAACGACGTTAGAGGTAAAATCAGTACCTTCACCATTTTCGTCTGTGATTAATATCTTCAACCCTTCTCTTGAAGTCACCCTCGATACAGCAACGTACAATTGCCCATGAGAAAATACAGGCGTTGGAAAGTATATGCCCACATTTTTAAGTGTCTGGCCTTGACTCTTGTTAATAGTCATTGCAAATGATACAGCCAAAGGAAACTGCCTTCTTTGAAACCGGCCTAGACTTTCGACTCGTGCGACGTACAGGTCATATCGACTGTTATAATGATCAATAAGTTATCTTTGACATGTGTCATGTATGTGTCTATCGATAAACACAAACGTGATTATTATATGATTTTTTCTATCATGTGTAAATTTACACATTTTAAGAAGTTTAAAAATAGTAAGTTTGTATTTAAACTTGTACATTTTATATTAAATATATAATTTTTTAATAAAAAAATATATTTTTTTTAAATTTTTTTGTTACTTTAGTTGTTTTAACATGTGCAATGTTGCACATGTTAGACAAACCCTTATTAGATATACAATATCGTGATAAAATGTGTCTTAATATGTCCTTCAACGACATATGAATCATACCAAATTTGTCACGTATTTGAAAACATAATTTATTAAAATGATTTGCTTGCATTTGATAACAAAAAAGAAAAATAAGTAACTATTACCTAATTTAGAGTAAACCCAATTTATAGCAATATAAATCATGAAAATAGTAAATGTGGACAAATTGCATCACAATTATTAAAGTTCGAACTTAAAAATGTGGTCAAATTGCAGCTTAAAAAACTAAATGAAAACTAATTATATAGAGTACAAAGTTAATAATACATATCAAAATGTGTCTGACTTACAATCTTAATATGAATGGTTGATTTATAACATTTTTTTCTTTTACAAATGCTACATAATATCAATTTGAACAAAGGACAACAGATATGACAAATATTAGCTTTACAAAATCAGGCCATGTTATCAAACATATTTCTTTTGGATGGTACTCTACATGATATGTATGTCATTTAAGCCTCAAGAGATGAATATAAGCTAGATATGTTGGTTCATATTCCCATAAAGCCACATCTGTAAAAGTCAAAATCATAAGAAAGACATCAGATACAAATAGCAAAACTTCAACTCATGAAAACGAAAATGCAGATAAAGATAGCATCGTTTGAGGGAAAAAAACCTCTTTGGCAATGAATGGAGAATTTTGTGACATTTATGGCAGATTGGCTGTCCATCATGGCTACCTCTTATGTGAAGGACGATATCTTTGTTGTTATGGCAAAACAATCTGTGTGTGTGTGTGTGTAGTACTTGAAATAAGTCAATTGTCCATTAACCTCATTCATTTCGTGTTTCTCATATGCATTCATAACTAATAATGATACTTAATGTGCATGTCTATTTTCAATGCTAATTAATTATTTTGTTATGTGACTTCCAAAAACGGTTTGAATGTCATTAGTACACATAGGAAAATACAAAGGTTATGTAACTTCCAAAGGTTAACATTACATGGTTGACTAAATAAATAACAATTAATGTGCAACAAAATTCAAATTTGAAATTAGAGTGGAGGGAAGATTTTTAGGGATGCAATCTTTAGCATTTAATCCATTACAATTAGAGGGAAAAATTAGGTTTAGGTGTTGCTAGACCTAATAACTTTTAAGAATAAAGGATTTTTAGGTTTAGGTGTTGCTAGACCTAATAAGCTTTAAGAATATGTACGCCATTTAAGCCTCACGAGATTAATATAAGTTGGATCTGTTGGTTCATATTCCCATAAAGCCACATATGTAAAAGGCAAAATCATAAGAAAGACATCAAATACAGATAGCAAAACCTCAACTCATGAAAACGAAAATGCAGATAAAGATAGTATCGTTTGAGGAAAAAAACCTCTTTGGCAGTGAATGAAGAATTTTGTGACATTTATGGCAGATTGGCTGTCTATCATGGCTACCTCTTATGTGAAGGGAGATATCTTTGTTGTTATGGCAAAACAATTCTCAATGTGTGTGTGTGTGTGTGTATAATACTTGAAATAAGTCAATTGTCCATTAACCTCATTCATTTCGTGTTTCTCATAGGCATTCATAACTAATAATGATACTTAATGTGCATGTCTATTTTCAATGCTAATTAATTATTTTGTTATGAGACTTCCAAAAACGGTTTGAATGTATTTAGTACACATATGAAAATAAAAAGGTTATGTAACTTCCAAAGGTTAACATTACATGGTTGACTAAATAAATAACAATAAATGTGCAACAAAATTCAAATTTAAAATTAGAGTGGAGGGAAGGCAATCTTTAGCATTTAATGCATTACAATTAGAGGGAAAAAAAATTAAGTTTAAGTGTTGCTAGACCTAATAACTTTTAAGAATAAAGGATACTTTGACATGTCTACTGAAATCATAGTAATAGGGTTAGAAGACTTATTACATATGGTAGAGTTCTATCTCTTATCGGAAGAAGAAAAAAAAAACGAAACAATCCTTATTTAGATTTTGCGCACCTTTGCGCCGAATTCTAAATTATCACAGTCTTATTCTTTTTTTACTTCCTTCGTCCCTTTTTATAGGAGTAGTTTACAAAAATCACGGGTATTAAGAAAAGTTGGTGGAGTAATAAAGTTGTCTCAAATACGTGTGATTATTACTAGATTACCCTTAATTAAATATATATTTAATGTTAACTTTTCATATATCAAAATAAATTGGTAGTATTAATAAGGGGTATATTTGAAAAAGAAGTAATCAATGCATCTAGGAATTTGTAAATGATCTTATATTTAAGGACAAATTTTTTTTGTAAACTACTCCTATTAAAAGGGAATGAGGGAGTATCGAGAATCAATTTCTTGTCAAAAAAAACTAGTTTTTCCCCTTAGAAACAAAAATGTTTCGACAAAAAATTTAAAATAAAAGATGTAACTAAAAATTAAAACTAATTGAAAAGTTTCTTATACTTTTTCTAAGACAAAAATGATTTTATAATAATACAATTAAATAAAGTATACTAATCAATCAAAAATTGCATATATTTAATACTCCATAAAATTTATTAAAAAAATGTTGGAATTCAAAATAGGAGTACTAGCCAGGCAATACATTACCAACATGTGGAAACAATTAAAACCAGCTTGCTTTGTATTCATACACACATCACATGCTGAAATTGCAATAAATGGAACTTGCATAGTATATAGTCCCAAGCTAGCTAGCTAACTCACATAGTCACATTTATTCATAAAGTACTGAGATAAGAACAAGAAGAAGAGTCTTAGAAAGAGAGAAAAAATGCCTTGCCTTTATCTCTCTACCAACGTTAATTTAGATGGAGTTAACATTGATCCTATCTTTGAGGAAGCTACAGCTGCTGTCTCCACAATCATAGGAAAACCCGACCAGGTATGTCATACTCTATCACTCTTTTGATTTTGAGTGTTTTACAAATAAAACTTGTGGAATTTGGTTTAAGGTTGTGTGAGAATCCTTTAAGGGTTGACACAAATTAATATGAATTTTGGATTTTGTTGATTATGGTGTTTCTTTATTTTTTTGATATAAGATTATGGTGTTTTTCTAACATAACTGATTCATAATGTTTGATTGGTTTCTGGTATAATTGGATGTAAATCAGTTAGTGCTTTTTTTGGTTACAATCCGTTGGTGGTTCAATTGTTGGTTTCTGTCCTATTTGATTACTCTTAATAAGATTAATGAAATTGAATGTTAAATTGAACTCTTAACATTATGTTTGATTAATTACTTTTAGTTTGCTATGAATTAATGTTCAGAAGTGTACACTTCTGTTTGTTCTGTGACTGAGCATTATTGCTGTTTCCACCCTTTAACTCTCTGCCTTTTCTGTAGAAAACTTTTCATAAACAGAATATTAATGATACTTACGTGAAAATTTGACATAAAACAATTATTTTGTTTGTTCTTAAAAAAATGGTTTTGTTTGTATTAGAATTTTCAACATCTTTATTCAAAATATTTTTTTATTATATAAAATAAACTAATTTCAAGGGAAGTTTAATACATAGAAGTTGTTCAAATAAGACAGCAGACTAGTTGGAGGCTTTTCTGTCTGTAGGACAGTTTGTAATATTTTAGTGCTCTTTTATGTTAATTTTTATTATTGTAAGATGAAAGTCTATATTGGATTATTGGTCCTTTAAAAAAACATAGTAGAACTATATGGTCCTGAAATATAAAATATAAAATATATCAATTTAATATTTAAAAATGTCAAATATCATTAGAATAATACAATTAAATATGTTTATAGGGAATTTTTTTAAAAAAATAAACAAATGTCATATTTTTAAGATTAGAAATTTATAAAAAGAAAAAAGGTATCTCACGACATAGATCATTAAAACTTGCTATTAATTAATCTTTGAGTCGGTTGTGAGACATTCATCTTATTATATTATTTATAAAAAATGTATTATATATTAATTTGTGCTTTAAGACTACATGTTATCATTTTTTTCTTTAAAAAAAATGGAGGGAGTTGCAGTTCGATTCATAGTTGCCATGACTCATGATCGAATTACCAATTAAGACAAGAAAGAATGTTGGATGAACCAGGTTTAATTAATCAATTTAATTAGTGGGAGATAATAGATACCATGGATCTATCCAACGTCTTCTATCTTACTTATGTGAAAGGAAAAAGAAGGATAGTGGAAGAAATGTCTCTAGTGATTGCACCTCAGAGGAGTAATTACTAATTAGCGGTTTATCTTTATCCGGATTAATTTTTTTAACCCGAAAATAATCATAAAAAGTATTTTTTAGAAGTCAAAATATATAATAAAATAAACCTTCTTTTGACGCACACGAAATAAGAGTTTACAAACAAGTAGCTATAGATAACTAGTCAAAAGGGGGAAAAACACAACATTACAAATTAGAATAATCAAGACAGGCTAATGGTTAGGACCACCACGCGTAATAGTCGCAAAAATAAAAAGAGTTATGTGATTTCAACCACCACCAAGAATGAAGTTGAATATGCTCAAGTAACTTTTCCAACAGAAGCTCTTTGTTACGAAAAATCGTTGCATTGTGTTCCTTTCACACCATCCAAATAGTAGCCAACCAAAAACTTCAAGACCAAAACAAATGTCTTTCCAAAAAAATAAAAGAACCCTCATATTGTTGTGCATGCTCCAAAACATCAGCCAGGTTAATCGTTTCAATACCCAACCACTGATGAAAGGAATGTCAAATACTGTCAAAAAAGTTGCAACCTAAGAATAAATGTCAAATACATTCACCCAACTGCTCCTTCTTCCAAATAAAGAGACACGTTCTCCACCGCCACCCTGATATATCAACCCCCTTACCCTAGCCTCCTCATCTTTGCTAACGTAACACCTTTATCAACACATAAGTAAAAAAAACATCAAAACCTAGCCCGTAAACACTCATCATTCAATCAAGGATCACACCAAATGATGTACTTTCACCGTTACCAACAATTCAACCCACCCTTTCCTTAAACCAACTCACCCGACCTCCCCCACCCCTCCTTAATATCAAATATATCCTTCCACCACACATACGCCCGCCTCCCTCCTCTCTGAATACTACCATCTACAACCTCATATATTTGCAATCAAGATTTTAAATCACAACCCTTCTTGATCAACATACAACCGCCAACACCACTTTCTTAAGATCACCAAATTAAATTCCCTAAGATTTTGCACCCCCAAACTGTCCTTCTCTTTACATGAGCAAACTTTGTTCCAATTGATGTGGTGAATTTGTTAAATGTGTATTCAAAAGAGTATTAGGGTATATTTGATTTGTTAAAAAAAACTGGGAATTGCATTGAGCAATTTTTTTTACTTGATTTAGAAATTAGTCATGAAACTATACAAAATAGATAGCAAAGAATGGAACACAAACATAAGTTTTCGTCTTTCACTAAACCATGTAACAACTTTTAGTACAAATTACACACTATCAAAAATATCAAAATTCTGTTTTTGTTTTCCAACATAAAAAATATCATCTCTCTTTTGTACAATTTTGTCTTGTACCATTTTGTCTTGTACAATTTTATCCAATATTTACTATTGTGTGAATCAAACGCACTCTTAGACCGTGTATATTCTCTCATGTTTGAAAATCATTGCAAATTTACACCTATATTCATGTGTATGAACTTCGTTTGGTATTCAAGAAAAAAATGTATGTGAGTTTTCTACAATAGTGGCATGATACAACACCTATGAAGATCGTTAGATCTAGAGAGAGAAATTTTATCACACTAGATATATCGCTTCCCACATACTCCTTCAACCATAATTTTTTTTTGAAATAACATAATTAAATATGATAAAGTTGGTCTTTTATACTTATAATTTTAGACAAAAAAATGAGTTTTTTTATAATTTAGAGCGGAGAAAATACTGGTGTTGTGAGGATCTAAGTAAAAAAAAAAACCCAACAAAATCCTCACTTAAAAGAATCAATTGGGTGGAAAGGCTTGCCGTAATTAAAGTAGGGATGTAAAATCACTAAAAAATTTAAGTAATAGTAGCAAGAATCAAAATGGCCTTGAAAATGTTAAATCCCTTCTTTGAAAAAATAAGTTTTGACATAACACCGACATTATTTGATTCGTTTTTAATTTTACCAAATGAAAAATGTTTTGATTGTTACTTGTTAGTGAAATTCATAGACAACCTCGTAGCGGCCAGCACATAGAAGTTATCATGGTAGAAAATTCAACAACCTTTTCCTATTAACTTTGCGCACAAAGAATTTTGTGGAAGTAAGTAAATAAGCAAATCTGTACTCTAAATTATGAATATGGATTAAAATAATTTATGAATTTTCAAATTTAGAAATGCAATTTTGAAATTTTAAAATTGTAACACATCAGTCAAAATTCTTCCATCAATTTTCACATTCACATACGTAGTATTTCAAGGTGAATCCTGCAATCTTTAAAAAAAAAAAGGTGAATCCTACAACAATGCCACAACATCCAAAACTAAATTGCATGGTATAAAATGTATGAGGTAAAAGTTGTGTAATGTGTTTGAATGTCGATGTGATAGTCTTAGAGTTGGCATGATATGCATCAATGCGTCACATGAGTTTGTGTTGAGGTGGTGGTATTGACAAGAATCAAGTAGAAAATTAAATGTTCATTAGGTATATGTCTCAGTTTTAAAGATGTATTTACTAGTATTTGCAAAATTTATAAACCAAATTTACATATTTGTTCACATTTTGATCACCCCTGTAACTAGGGATGGTAAAAAGGGTCAACCAGTCCCGTTCCGTCCGCCCCGTCAATTACCCGTTTAAAAAGGGGCGGAGCGGGGCGGACCAACTAGAGACGTATGGTTAAAAATTTCACCCGCCCCGTTTTATGGCGGACAGATGGAAAATAAAAGTGATAAAATTAATTGAATTTGTTCCCTAATATACAGAGGAGAAAATTGAAAAATTGATCGTGACTTATAAATAAAAAGAAGTGAAAAATAAAGTTTCTTTTTAACATATCAATCCAACAGTCCAACCCGCTCCGCCTCGTCACCGTCCTGCTTTTTTGCGGATTAGGCAAAGCGGACACCCTACTAGTGGCGGGTTCAAAATCTCAACGCACCCCGCTAAAAAAGACGGGTTAAACGGGCCAACCGACAAGTCCAACCCCTTTGTCATCTCCCACGGTAACTATTCACCCAATTTTGTGGGATGTGTTCTAATTTCAACATTTGTGAATGTAATTTTGCAGTTTGTGATGGTTCTCTTGAAGGGGTCAGTTCCAATATCGTTTGAAAAAAACAAAGAACCAGCTGCATATGGTGAACTAGTTTCAATGGGTGGCATAAATTCAGAAGTGAAGAAGAATCTAATCAGTACCATTGGCACAATATTGGAATCCAACCTATCTATACCAAGGACAAGATTTTTTCTCAAGGTCTTTGACACCATGGTTCTAAAAATTGAAAATAGGTCCAAGCTGTAGTGATACTTTTGATTTAGTCCATGATTTGTCACAGTATTTCCTATATTAATTGATAAGTGACTTTTAAGTTGTGTATTGCTACCGATAATATATTTCATGTCTTTGATATTTGCTTCCAAATAAAATAAAAATGGCCTTTTTTCATTTATTTTAACTTGTTTTTTATTTTTCATTTGGTCTCGTGATTATTCTTCTCTGAATTTGGTCTATCATACACAATATTGTTAAGGATTCAGCCTTTTTTGGTTATTTTGTTATCGTCACTGATAAAATAAAAATTTTCTTAAAAAAAATGAAAAACTTTTATGGTGGTGTTACACAGATAACAAGATAGTCCATTTGGTTTTCTCTTCTTCGAAAGATGTTATCTCTACGACGAAGTTAGAAAAGACTTATGATTTTAAAACTTTGCTCTCTTCGAATTTGACGTCAAATTCTGACCATTTGAGAGACCATTTCATCATAACTAAATACCAACAATATCGCTTTTAAAAATCTACTTTTAAATCCCAATTATAGCCCCTTTTGCAAAAGATCAACCTTTCATTGGTTTTGACCCGTTAAGCTAACATGTACATTTTTAAAAAAAACAATTGTGTGAAAATTAATTTAAAATAAAAAAATCAATGCAATCCACACACTCTTGCACCACCAACGTCTGATCTCTTCATATCACCACAATTTCCAACAATCAAACCATTTTTTATGTTAGAACTCATTCCAAAACCTTCTTTTTCCTCTCCCCTAATTTGAACAACACAAACTCCTCCAAAAAGGACACAATTATACGAAAGCTTTCGTTTCTTTGAAGCGTTCTCATAACCACCTTTTAGGACAACTATTTCATACTCTTATTGTGATTATATTTTTCTCTATATTGATTTGATTTTTATGTTAGTATCTACATTTCTTTATATATCTTTGATATGTCTCAAAAATTTATTCCACTTGTGATATTGTGACGGGAATGTCACTTGATATTGCCCAACCGCAATATGATACATGACAACCATATTTTAGAATAATAAAAACAACTAACTAAGAGAGAAGAAAACAAAAAAAAAACATTTGTCACATTGTGGTTGGACAATGTCATGTGACATTCCCGTCGCAATGTCTTGATCATGAAAATGATTGTTCAAATAACTTATACTCCTGCTTTTAAAAAATATTCCAAGGGACAATTGTTTTCTCTATCTTCTCTCATTCGGAAACCCTAGCCGTCACTACCTTTCTTCTTATTATCTACCGAACATGGGTAATTTATGGTCAATTTTGATTCAAAATCACTCTACCGAAATGTTTTTCCTTCTTTTTAAGTTAAATAAGCGATTTCCATATAATTTGAGTTTTCTTTCGTTTGTTTTTGTGATTTCATCGTTGTTTATTTTGATTTCCCGTCTTTGTGTGATGTGTTTTTGATTTCTCGTTTTAGTGTGGTGTTTATTTGATTCAATGAATGACTTCAACGTTGTCGACGTTGTAGATGCGGAAATATAAATACACTAAAACATAGTAATTTTTGTTTCCATATTTATCTATCAATTCAAATGAATAAATATAGTTTATTCCTCTAAAAAAATAATATTCCGAGAAAAAAAAAAACAGAGAAAACGAGGCGGTGTGTTGATTGGTTGTTTTTATAAAGAGGTTTGGATTTTCAACTAGTGGTGAGTAAGAAGTAGTTGCAACCGAGTCAGTGATTTGAATAGAGAGATATCGAAACGATGCCGTGCCTCAACCTCTCCACCAACGTCAACCTCGAAGGTGTCGACACCTCTTCCATCCTCTCTGAAGCCACCTCCACCGTTGCTACCCTCATCGGTAAACCCGAATCCGTACGTCTCTCTCTCTCTCTCTCTCTCTCTCTCTCTGATTTGTTTCGAACAGCGAAAAATTACTGCAATTAGTTTCAAATTTGCTATGGTTTGTGAATATTGATAGATGATGAGCTTTTGGTTTATGTGAAGGGGTTTCTATGGTTTATAACCTAATTTATTTTAATGGTTTGAGGATAATTTTGTAATTTGAAAGCAATGAATGATTCTTTTGTGTTTATAAAATGGACTGTTGGAAATGGAATGTCATCTAATTGATGTCTACAATTAAAAGTGTCGGTGCTACAGAGGGCTTATTGCATGTCTGGGTTGTCAATGAGTTTTATGAAACACAGACACTGACACATCAACATCGATAATATTTAAGAAAATGATGTAATTCAATGCAATCACATGTGTCGGTGTCGTGTAGGACACTGACATGTGTCAGACACCAGACACGACTTCGATTAGAAGTGTCTGTGCTATCGAGGGCTTATTGCAATTTGCATGTTAGGGTTTTCGATGAGTTCGACAGAAACACAAAGTGATTTTGATAAAATCTACACTTTGGAAGTTGAACAATGTTATGTCACTTTGATTTTGTCAAACTCACTCTTGTTCCAAACTGGCGCCTAGTTTAAGCCGTTAAGGTGTACCCCATTGTTAAAAAGGGTATACCAGTGACCCCTTTCCTTTTTGACAGTTGATTAAATATTTGAAAATAAAAACTAAATGAACGACGAAGATCTTGCTTATTTTTAATCATAATTATCTTTGATTTTTTTATATTATAATCTGACAATTAACCCTTCGGGGAACACCGGGATACCCCTTTTCTAAAGGGGATACCCTAGAGGCCCAGAATCATCCAGTTCAAATGTATTTAAGGTTGAACGGGAGGGAATCCTTGATGTTGCTGTTGGAGTTGGTACCCTTTGATTAATTCATAGGTTTTAAGTTGTGGGGTTGTAGTTAAGTATTGATCTTTGTATGCTTGAAAACTGTAGACAATGCTTTGTTGTGAAGAAGCTACAAATACCTTTGACAGCTCTGTTGTCAAAGCGGAAACCTTAAATATTACTCAAAATTCATAATGTATTCATAATTTGAAGAGAGGGAAAATGGGATGAAACGAAAAACAGAATTAGAAAAACAAAAACAGAGGGGGAAAATGGGAAATAACAAAAACAGAATTAGAAAGTAGAAAAAAAAACAGAGAGGGAAAATGGGAAATAGAAAACGTAAAATTAAAATTGGAAGAGATGTGAAACAGAGAGGGATGATGATGAATGAACAAAGTACCTGTTGAAACTTGAAACAGAGGTGAAGAGATGAAATAGAGGTGAAGAGATGAAGTTGTTGTACGATGAAGAGAAGAGAAGTTGTTGTGTGTTTTGCGGCTGCTGTGTTGTGTCTGATGCAGAAGAGTTAATTTAGGGTTTCAAAAATTACTAAATTGACCCTCCAAACACTTTTAAGTGAAGGGCAATCTCGTATTTTAGCTTTGACCCGAATATTGCCCACTTTGACCCGCTTTTGGCCGCCCCGCTCCAGCAAAAAAGCGGCCGCTTCCGCCGCGATCTCCAAACGCTCTGCCTTGGAGCGTCGCAGCGCGTTTAGTTATTTTTGGGCCGCTATTGACAACAGAGTTTTACAGTGCATCCGCAATTGTTGTTTCGGTGTCACAAATATTTTATTCAAAACCTTGATTATTAGATGATAAGTTGAAGATGGATAATCAATCTCTTGCAAATCCAGCTTACCCGCTGTAGAATAACAATGGGCCTAACTCTTATCTAGGTTCTGCTAATAGTGGGTTTCGGGCATGGTTTGCTTCGAGATAGTCTTTCGTTCTTCCTTTATGGCCTGCTAATACCGTGTTTTAACCTAAGTTGTTCTACATTTCCCTGTGCATTTAACTGTTTAAAGTTCCAAATCTTCATTTTCTGGTCTAAGTTGTTTTACATTTCCCTATGTATCTAACGGTTTCGTTTTTCCAATATGCATTTGTGGAACTTCTTCTTTGAATGAGTGTAGTCAAAGGCTTTTGAGGTTTCCCATATGGCACTGTCCTATGTACCGTAGTTGCTCCTTTCTGGTTCAGACAAGGCATGTCTTTAGCACTGTCAAAAAATTTGAAACACTCGACAAGTCAAGGTGTCTAAAATGCTAATAGAGATGGTATAGCGGGATAAAAATCAGCAGAATATTAAAAATTACACCAACTCTCAGTCTTTGGGGCTGGGTTTAATAATGAATGTTACGTTTGATTACTTAATTTATTTGGAAAGTTAAAGACTAGTGTTCTAGTGTTTGTGGCTTAGTGTCTTTCTTGAGTAAATAAGGATGCTTTAGATTTGATGTTATACATGATGTTATTCATACGTTTAATTGCTTTTTGTTGTTGGTAGTTATCTCTTTTATTATATTCTTTGATTTTGCTGTAATATGTTAAAGTTTTGACATATTCAGTGTGTTTTAAAGCAATGACACTCTGGCCTTTATCGGTTTGCAGTATGTGATGATTGTGCTGAAAGGATCAGTACCCATATCTTTTGGTGGGACTGAGCAGCCAGCTGCTTATGGGGAATTGGTGTCCATTGGTGGTCTTGGCCCTGATGTGAACAAGAAACTTAGTGCTGCAATCGCTGCAATTCTTGAAACCAAGTTGTCTGTACCCAAGTCTCGATTCTTCTTGAAATTCTATGACACCAAGGCAAGTGTATAATTTTCTAAATTGTCCTGAAAAGAAGGGTCGTTACCCTGGACTCTTTTCTTATTGCATTCTTCGTTTTTGTTTAGGCGCATCAGAGTCAAGAATATGCACAGTGTTTGCATGCTTTACATCAGCAATAGATCATGTAAATTAATCCTGACTGTTCAAAACTGTTAGTTAGCCCCTTTTAAGATGAAATTAGTAATTTTATCTACTCCTTCTTGACATCAACTCACCCTTTCCAGTGTCTTCTTTTGTGCACGGTAAATAGTTGCTTCTTTTGCTGATACTTCTGCTTTGATTGTTTTGCAGGGTTCTAACTTTGGATGGAATGGAACTACATTCTGAATTTCATGTCGGTTTAATTATGGTGCCTTTGAATGTTGGATGGAGTCTTCATTTTGGTTCGCTTCTGCTTTTATTTTTATATTTGATGTCATAATATCAGTACTTGGGGTTTCTGATAGCCTAAGCGAGTCATGTATATCAATTTGATCGATTGTATGGACTAGTGAGGATTGTGTGTGGTTTATAACTCTTTTTGTACTAATATTATCAGGCACCATTTAAGCTGGACATTTGTATTGATGATGCATTATCAATTAAACATGATACCAAGATGAAATCCTTGTCTTGTTGCTTATTAGTATGATGCAATAATAATTGTTCTATGATAGATTAATGTCTGGTTTTTGTCATAGTTGTGAGTAGTGCACAGTAGTTCCACGATTGCTTGCGGTTTTGCAATATTTTTCAATGTCGTGTCATTTGTATGGTTTTGAGTGGCCTTGTACCTGATGCTCTCACTCAATACTCAATTGGTGCTTTGATTTTGGACCCGGTGTTTTCCAATTCAATAATGTTCTCGTTAGAGTGGTGCTTTGTTTCCCCTTTTGCTTTGATTATCTTGTAGGTTGCCTGTTTCTCCTGCAACTATCCTTCACTGCATTTTCTTTTCTTGTTACCCATTTGACACTCCTCATATGCTTCGCTGTTGGCTTCTCTCTGGTCATCAACAGAAAGTTACTGTCTCCAAAATGCGAGAAGCCTCCCTTAGAAGCAATGCTACAACAACTGGTTCCAATATGGAGGTTGTGACATCATATTTTCAACAACCTCCATGTGCTAAACCCTAGCCAAATTTGTCGTTGCTAGAAGGCAGTCACTGGTCTTTCCCCTCATTTCCAATTGAATTGAACATTTCTCTTCTCAAAATCAAGTTTTATATTAAACTCAACATTCAAACATTTGTAATCATGGTGTATACGATAATTACTGAGAAAAAAGTGTTATTAGCCCTTGATCTAATGCATATCTATGTGATACCTCTACAACCAAAAAATAAAGGAAATAACTAATGGTTAAACTCACCCTGCCGAAAAAAACTAATGTTTAATTTGGTTATTTAAACTAACCAGTGTATAGTCCTATAATAGGAGTCATGTAAAGTGTAGTTGATATCTCTCATAGATTTCTCATATTTCTCACATTCAATAAAAAAAGAGTTTTGTCATTCCTTTGTAATTTCTGCTCCAAAGTGTGAGTGTGTGGAAATTATTGTAATCATTCTCTCAATTTTATATGTGTATGTTCTATCCGGATTCACTACTCACTCAATTTGAGATTAATCAACTTACATTATGTGTGTTCACGTTATGGTTCTTTTGGGCAAACATTATCGGCCACTATTTAAAATGGACATTTGCATTGGTGATGTATTATGAATTAAACATGATGCGTAGATGAAATTCTTGTCCTGTGGCTTATTAGTATGATGCCATAATAATTCTAAGATAGATTAATGTCTGGTTTTGTCATAGATGTGAATAGCTCACAATAATGTTGGGATTGCACTGTTGTGATGTTTTTCAATGTCATTTGAATGGTGCTATGTGTTGGTTTCAGATTTACGGAAGTACCTTTTTTAAAAAAGAAGAAATCACCACCGAAGATATTACCTGATTGAGTCACCACCAGGTCGATCTCTTTAAGACGTTTGGCTGCACTACCCGAGTTTGTGCAAGGTAGATTAACAACCACGCCGCCTCCAGGATAAAACAACCCAGTTCACCTGTTCGATTACGTACTGCACCGTAAGTAATCGTTCGAGAAATAACACCCTCAATTATGGTATTAAGCCACTCTATATGGTACAAAGACCAATCGAAACCGAAGGGACAAAAAGAGTAGAAGAAAGGAAGAAGGACTCGTCAACACAAGTCGAAAGAGGAGAAGAGAGGAAAAGCACACGAAGCATCAACTGCGTTTTTTGGTGTGAAGAATGAGTGAGGCGAGCTCTCCTTTTATAGGGAGAGTTCGTAACAAATCCGAAGTGACTTAAGGATTAAGTTAACTTGCGGATTAAACAAACTTAATCTTTAAGCAATCCGCGGATCGGTTCTCACGCGAGTGGATATATTCGAAACCTTCCGGATATTCTGTTGGATCAGATTGTAACGAAACTTATTCGTTAAAAAAACGCTTTCAGATAATAATTAAATTAACAAATAATTAATTTAACATTTCCAGGTGATAAAAAATATATTTCTTTTTTACTCAAGCTCAGCCCGGCCGGACAGCGGCAGCGGCGTCGCGCGTGTGATATATATATTTTTCGTAAGCGCTCACTCGTTCGCAAAAGTGGGTACTCCAAGGGCACACCCTTGGAGGTCACCCCCCACTTATATAAACACTACTAGAGGGTATATCCTATTCAATGTTGGATATTTTTCAATTCATACCAACACTAGTTCTTTCCTAAGGGACATGTGTTTATTCTTCCAACTTTCCACTCAAATTCAACTAGTGTTCCAACAATCCCCCACTTGAATTTAAAAATGGTTTCAAGAAATAACGTCAAAGACGCCTCCATAAGGTTGCTAATAAAGAAAGGTGTCGCCTACAACTTGAACATTTGCGTAGCGAAAGCTATTCTGATTCAACAAGAGTTGCTTACAACATTGAACTCTATCTCAGACATAGAGTCCGCACACATACCTTTTCCTAAGGTGTATTCTAAAAGCTCGTGTGTTTATGGCCCTGCACGTCTATCCCAGTTTTAACAAATGCTCTAGGAATTCTGCCTCGAAATTCCATAGGAACCGACCCCAGTTCCACATCCATATAGGTGAGTCTATCAAGGATACTCATGTAGCTATGTACCCAACTCAACATAGAGTATAGATCTCATTAAGAGTTTCTATTATCTCATCCTTCTTTCGCTGCAGGATCATGCTTCCAAGTCTTATCATAGCATGTTCTATCACTTCATGACTTGTTATTACCCATTGAACCTACGTCTTGGGATCTCCAGTCATGTAGGTCAGGTTACCATCACTTAGTGAGCTATAGGCATTAGTCTCATCCTACTGGATGTATTTTAGACTTTCTCTTTGGTTAGTCCTTTCGTCAAAGGTTCAGCTAAGTTTTCATTAGTACGTACAAAATCAGCTCTGACCGCTCCATTAGAGAGAAATTCTCTAATCGTGTTGTGTTTTCGCCTTATATGTTGTCTCTTACCATTGTAATAACGATTCTTAATATTTGCAATAGTCGCGGTACTATCACAATGAATTAACACAACTGGTAATGGTTTTTCCCACAAAGGGATCTCAGCTAGCAAACATCTTAGCCAACTTGCTTCTTCACTAGCAGTAGCTAGTGCTATCATCTCAGATTCCATTGTAGACTGAGCCATAATGGTTTGTTTCTTAGATTTCCAAGAAATAGCTCCTCCAGCTATGCTAAATATATAGCCACTGGTTGCTTTGGAATCATCCGACAAGGTGTTCCAATTTGCATCACTATACCCTTCAAGTACAACAGTGTATATTTGATAATGCGGTCCTAAAGTCATACTCCTTTTTAGGTATCTCATGATTATCTCAATCACATGTTAATCCTCATTGCTTGGCCTATTTGTAAACCTGCATAAGAGTCCCACGACATAGACAATGTCGGGTCTAGTACAGTCAGTGGCATATCTGAGACTGGCAATGATGCTCACATATTCAGATTGTCTAACACCATCTCCAGTGTTCTTAAAGAGTTTTACACTTGGATCATAAGGTGTGCTCGTAGGTTTACAGTCAAAATAATTATATTTCCTTAAGATCTTCTCAATGTAGTGAGATTGATCCAAGGAAATTCCTTTTTCTGGTCTAGTAATCTTAATGCCAAGAATTACACCAGCTTCTCCTAGTTCTTCCATATCAAAGTTTTTACTCAACAGTGATTTCACAGAGTTTATGGCAGGAATGTTTGAACCAAATATGAATAGATCGTCTACATAGAGACATATAAGTGTGCAAATGTTATTTTCATACTTGTAATAAATACATTTGTCACTTTCATTCACTTTGTACTCATTCGAAGTCATAAAGTTGTCAAACTTTTCATGTCCATTGCTTAGGGGCTTGTTTTAGACCATACAAAGATTTGTCTAACTTACAGAGTTTGTTTTCTTGTCCATGGATTACAAAACCTTCAGGTTGTTCCATATAGATTTCTTTTTCCAGTTCACCATTTAAAAAAGCAGTTTTCACATCCATTTGGTGTACAATCAAATTATAAATAACATCTAAGGAAATAAGTACCCTTATGGATGTGATTCGAGTAACTAGTGAGTAGGTATCGAAAAAATCTATATTTTCTCTTTGTTTGAAACCTTTGGCTACAAGGCGAGCCTTGTATTTACCAAAAGTTCCATCAGGTTTCAGTTTCTTTTTCAAAACCCATTTACAACCTATTAGTTTGCAACCTGGAGGCAGTTCAACTAAGTGCCTAGGTTCCGTAGCCTATATAGAATCCATTTCATCATTTATAGCTTCTTGTCATATGTCAGCATCCAAAGAAGACAAGGCTTCCTTGAGGGTTAATGGATCCTCTTCTAATGTATAGGCCACATATTCGGGTCCATACTCTTTAGCAGTTCTTGCTCACTTACTTCGTCGAAGTTATATACCATCTGGTTGGATGTTTTCATCATTATCTC
The DNA here is from genome assembly GCA_018208015.1 of Medicago ruthenica. Taxonomy (NCBI): domain Eukaryota; kingdom Viridiplantae; phylum Streptophyta; class Magnoliopsida; order Fabales; family Fabaceae; genus Medicago; species Medicago ruthenica. The sequence continues at coordinate 34,544,875 of CM031378.1, read as the reverse complement.
TGATTACTAGAGTGTGTTCAGGTGTAGTGTTCATACTTGCACCCCTACTATTGCCCCCACTATCTCTTGATTTGAAGGGGAATTTCGTTTCATAGAAATCAACGTCATTTGATTCTATGATCACTTTAGCTTTTAGGTCATAAAACCTATATCCTTTGATGTTTAAGGCATACCCAATGAATACACATTCATAGGCTATACTGGCGAGTTTAACTCTCTTGGGGTTAGGTATCCTAACATAGGCTAGACAGCCCGAAGTTCGAAAAAAGACAAATTGAGTTGTCTTTTCCTCAAAATTTCATAGGGTGAAACTTTGTTTTGGGTACTCTGTTTAACATGTAGCAAATAGTCAATAAAATTTCCCCCCACTAATGAGGCGCTGCACCGGAATTAAGCATGATAGCAACTACTAATTCGGTAAATGTTCTATTTTTTCTTTCTGCTTTACCGTTCATTTCAGGAGAATAAGGCGCAGTTGTTTCATAAATTATTCTGAGCTCCTTATAATACTCATTGGAAGTGTGTGATCCATATTCAGTGTCTTTGTCACTACTGTCATACCCCATTTTTGACCTATTTTCGGTTCGTTTTTTTTTTCGTCTTTTAAGCCGGAAATTTTTGTCATTTCAGACGAAATTTCGACAAGGAGGTATTTTAAAATACCTCATTTTTGTTCCGAAGGCGACCGTTTTTGTTTTTATTATTTTTTTCTTTCTTTTACTTTTATTATTTTATTTTATTTTTAAGTCTTATTATTAGTCTTTTATTTTTTATTTTTAATTATTTTCATTTTGATTTTTATTATTGTTTTTAGTTTTTTATTTTTATTTTAGTCTTCTTTAGTCCAATTTTCAGTCCAGTCCAGGGGCATTTTTGTCCAAGTTTCTTTTTCACCAACCCTGATTTTTGCTATAAATAGCATAATGAGGGTACTGTTCACGCAGTCCAAGGATCCCAATCAACCAAGTACAATCAGAATCAGTCAAAATAGTCAGAACCACCACAACCACCCACGGCCACCACATAGTCACCATCAACCACCAACACAAAAAAAATAAAAAACAATACCTCAACAACAACTCAGCCGAATCCAAAACCATCAAACCCAATTTCAAAAAAACAACCACAAATTTATCAAAAGCCACCACACCGATCAAGAAACAAATACCATCACAAAACCGAATCCAAGAACACACAAACCATCATAAAACTGAATCAACAACAACACCAAAGACCGGAACCGAATCAAAACTCAAAAAAGGTGTTCCTCTTTTCTTCATTTTTCAAGTTTAGATCTAGCCCGTTTCGAAGAGATTTTGAAGAAACTGATTCGATTTTTGAGGAGAACAAGAAAATAGATTTCTGAAAACATAATTATTTTTTTTTTAAAAAAAAAAAGAGGATTCTTATTCCGGCACGGTGGCGCCGCCGTCCAGGCCGGCTGCCACCGCGCCGGAAAAGTGTGTCTGGCCGAGGACCTAGAGAGAGGCCAGAGAGAGGTTGGAGAAAGAAGTAGAGAGAGAAAGGATTGAAAAAATGAGGAAAAAATTAGAAAAATCAGATTTATAGCGTCTGGACCGGCCCATTATCTTCTCTTCCTTTTAGTCTTTTCTTTACTTCCTACACCTCTCCCCTTCCTATTTCTGCACCCCATCTTCCTATCTTTTCCTACTTCTTTTTTCTTTCTTTTATTTCTTTTTATTTATTTATCTTTTTATTTTCTTTATTTACTTTTATGCATTTCTAATTTATTGTCTTAAATTTTCAGCACATCATGCATTTTTACTTTCTTTATTTATTTTATGCAACATATTTATTTCTTGTCTTGCATTTCATGCATTTTTATTTTCTGTATTTAATTTATGCAACATATTTATTTATTGTTTTGCATTTCATGCATTTTTTTATTTTCTTTATTTATTTTATGCAACATATTTATTTTATGTCTTGCATTTCATGCATTTTTTATTTTCTTTATTTATTTATGCAACATATTTATTTTATGTCTTGCATTTCATGCATTTTTTATTTTCTTTGTTTATTTATGCAACATATTTATTTTATGTCTTGCATTTCATGCATTTCTTTATTTTCTTTATTTATTTTATGCAACATATTTATTTGATGTTTTGCGTTTCATGCATTTTTTTTATTTTTATTTATTTTTATGCAACATATTTACTTATTGTTTTGCATTTCATGCATTTTTATTTTCTTTATTTATTGTTAGCATATTTATTTTAATGCATTTGCAATTTATATTTTTTTTATTTATTATTTTGTCATTTTTATTTCATTAGAATGTATTTAGGGACAATGTAAAATATAAATGAGAACATTGCACCGACACTCACATTTATTTATTCCACTTTATGTCTAAAATGATAAAAATGTAATAATGACCGTATCCGAGGAAAAGGACCCTCACTTGATCCAACGTCATTTTGAGGGATCCGGCGCGCTTCAGATTATCTCAGCTTACTCTAGTCTTGGACCCTAGGAATTAATCAAAACTTTCTCAAAAAAAAGTCAAATAGTCAAAAATCAAAAACATTTCATATAATCAAAAATTCCAAAAAAATCAACCTTGGATTTCAAACCAAGTGCATTTTCTTTCTTAATCAAATTTTAATCAATCTTTAATCAATCAAACTTTTTCTTCAATTAAAATCAATCAAACTCACATTTTATTTCTTCTATGCCTTTTCGGTCTATTATCTTTCTCAAAACATTTTCAAAATTTTAAAATCAATTAAAACAAATCACTCGGCTTTTTACCCCGAACTACATGATTTTGATCCCATTCGGGTATGTAGGCAAAAGACTTTGTCTTTCCAAATCAACAAAATAACAAAAACATTTTCTTTCTTTTTTAAACTCATCTCTTTAATCTTTTTACACTTAGGCATTTATTTACAAACAAATAATCAATTTAGCATAAAGATAAATAAAAACAAGAGGTTCATATAGAGTACTATAGACGTTTAGGGTGCTAATACCTTCCCTTTGCGTAACCAACCCCCGGACCTTGATCTCTCAAAAAATAGGGTTTTTTTTTCGAACTTTCTCCCTTTTCCTCGGAAAAATAAAAGATCGGTGGTGAATCTTAAAATTGTGAGTCAACGCTAATTAATAGCTTGATATCCAAAAATCACCGCGACAACTACGAAAACGCTTGATTCTTTTATTGAATTGAGTTTCAATTTCTTTAATAAATAGTTTAAACATATCAAGCACATCACTTTTATTTTTCATTAGATACACATAAGTGTAGTCGGAGCAGTCATCAATAAAGGTGATAAAATATCTTTGTCCGTTTCTAGTCAAGTTACCATCTAGTTCGCATATATCAGAGTGTATTAAATCAAAAGGTTCAGTTTCTCTAGTTACTGATTTATGTGAGTCTTCTGTTATTTTAGCTTGACTACAAAATTGACATTTTTCAAAATCATTAGATGATATTTCGAAATTAATCTTAAACCGTTCATATTATAAATAATTCGTTTGTTTAAGTGACAGAGTTGTGCATGCCAAATATTAGAATCACACAACATATAACTAGAAGAAGAAATTTTATTCATATCAATGTTTAACTTAAACATGCCACCAGTGGCATACCCTTTCCCAATAAAGATACTATTTTTAGTAATGGTGTACATATCAGCCCCTATAATTTGTTCAAACCTAGCCTTATTTAAAAGAAACCTAGAAACAATATTCTTCCTAATTTTTGGAGTGTGTATCACATCCTTCAATATCAGAGTTTTTTCGGAGGTAAACTTCAACTCCACGTCTCCGATTCCAGCAACAGTGGTGTGAGAATCTCCCAGCAGCACCTTATGATCTTCAGCAGCAGTGTATGTCTTGAACATAACATGGTCAAAGCAGACATGGCGAGAGGCGCCAGTGTCCATCCACCATCCATCATATTCGCCAACCATATTGATTTCAGTTATCATAGCGGTGTACGACTGCTCCTCAGTTGTCGTGTGAACCTGAGTCGGTCTGTTTGATCTGCTCCTGCACTTGCGTGCCGTATGACTGGCAATCTGCAATTGTAGCAATTGAACGGTTGAGCCGAGTCATTCTTTGGTGGTTGTTGATTCTGGGCCTTTTGGGGGTTCCCATTCTTATTTCGATTGGAATTCTTATTCGCAAGGTGGTTCTGATTCTTAAACTGTTTGACATTAGTCTTCAGAACAACACCTACAAATTTCTTTTTAGTGTTGTTGTTCGAGACATCAAACACCTCTTCTTTTATGCCTTGTTTCCTCGCTTCTTCTTCAATTTGAAGGCAAGTAATCAGACTTTCAAGAGAGAACTCCTTAGTCTTATGTCTAAGGGTATTCTTGAAGTCATTCCAGGAAGGAGACAGTTTCTCAATAACAACATCAATTTGAAATTATTCGGGTAATTGCATATCTTCAGCATTGATTTCTTGAGTTATCTTCTAAATTTAATGAGATTGTGCTTCCACATATTTGTCATTAGTCATCTTGTAGTTCAGGTATCGGCTAACAACATACTTTTTGGATCCAGCTTCTTCAGTATCATACTTTTTCTGCAGCGCATCTCAAACCTGTTTAGCAATATCGTAGAGTCAGTATAGATCATACAGATCATCTTCAAGTCCATTCAAAATATAGTTTTTGCATAGATATTCATTATCTTTCCAGAGGGCGATATCTATTTTGGCCTGTTTTACTTTCTCAGCATGTTTGTCCTTCTCAGTAGGATCAGATGTACATGTATCCATAGGACCCTTACCGTTATTATCTGATTCGCTTGGAATCGAACTCTCCAGTATCACAAGTATGTCCTCCTTCAAGACGTTGGCAACTTTCAAAGATATTACCGAGTTGAGTCACCACCAGATCGCTCTCTTTAAAACGTTTGGCGACACTACCTGAGTTTGTGCAAGGTAGACTAACAACCGCGCCGCCTCTAGGATAAAACAACCCAGTTCACTTGTTCGATTATGTAACACCCCAGTTTTTAAATATTAATCTGTTAATATTATTATAAGATAATATTAGTATTATTATTGGATAATATTAGTATTATCGTTATTATAATGTATTAATTGCTAGATATTTTTAAATTAAATTTGTTGGGTTATAGATGTTATGAATAATGAGGAAGTAGGGGAGTTAACCAGTCGGTTAAATGATGGGACGAATCAGTTTAGGAAGAATACAATGTTTTAACAAGGATGAGGAAGGGGTGCAGGTAGTAAGTGCGTAGCGTTTATTGGTGTGGACGGAAGGTGGTGTAAACAGCAAGGTTGTATAGTTGCAGAAGGAATGAATAACCTAACTAGCGGTGCGGATAGCAAATCTGCCTAAGATTATGTGAGGAGGGTAAGGCCCAAGTGGTGACTATATAAAGAGGAGGACATAGGAGAATTAGGGTTATAGAGAACTTTTGCTGAAACGTAGAAACAAGAGAAGAGGAGAGAAGAGGAGGAGGAAACCCTAGTTCCAGAGAAGAGAGCCAAAAAGATGTGACTTCGGAGATTCGAGGTAAGGGGGAGAATCCTTTCACTTTAGGGTATCTTATTTTATAACGGGTGTTGTTTAATTCTTAAGATGATGTTGCTGTTATGTTGTAAACTTTGATGAAAAAAATGATGATGGACGAAGGTAAAGACGAGGTTGAATTATTTAAAATTAAGGAAAACTAGTTTATGGTTTTCGAATTGAGGATTGACTATGAAGATAGTGTGTGAATCGGTAGGTTAATGGAAAATTAGTGTTTGAATGATAGGGTAACCTTAGGGTGATGTTTAGGGACGAATTGAGTGAGTTTGGGGGTCAAAATCGGAGTCGGGGAAGCTCCCATGGTGAAAAATTGCAAAATCTGCGTTCTGATGCTGACAAAATCGTGACACAATTTTGACACCGTGTCACGATTTTGTAGGCAGAAGCGAACCATTTTCTGGGCATAAAATTGTACCACGATTTGCAGAATCGTGACACGATTTTGAACCAACCTTTTGACCATTTTTTGTTCCGAGTTGAGCTTAGGTGTCTTCATGAAAGTTGTAGATGTTGATGTTAGCTTCAATTTGGCTTTAGATTGACCTCATTTAGACATCCACAACTTGAGATATGATCAAAATACTACACATGGGTCAACATGGTTGTGCACTCCTTCCAGGCTTAGGAAAACCAACTTTTCCACCCCTTTCTGTTCCAAATTGAGTTTAGTGTCTTCATGAAAGTTGTATATAGAGACTGTCATCTTTCATTTATCTTTGGTTTGACTCCATTTAGGCATCTAAAACTTGAGTTATGATTAAATTACTGTATCTGGGTCATGTTGTGTACTTCATGAAATTTCAGCACAATCCTTTCAAAGAACTCTAAAACATCTTTGAAAGCAATAGTAAGTCTAAGAAAGTTGTTAGCATGAAAAGTAAGTGTAAATTTCCTAAACCATCATACATGGAGGGGGGGAAGTGTGTTTAGGCATGATATAAGGTGATTAACTCAAAATATTAGTGAGTCTAAAGCTTGAATCGATGAAAGGTGGATAAGTGAAGTAAGAGGAAATTGTTTAGGCATAGTTCGTAAACAGACGATGAAGATAATAGTAGAACCTTAGAATAAAGGTCAAGTCTAATATTATAAGTTAAAATAAAGAGTGCAAAATTGGGCAAGACGAATGTATGATGTTAGTGGGCGAAGACAATAGATGATAGTAACAATGAACTAACATATGAAGATAGAGTCTTAAAACTTAATGAGCCTAGTCGTATAGACGGAAAACATTATGAGGAGTGACGATGAAGTAGTAAAAATCTTAAAGACTAAGAATGAAGGATAAATGATGTCGTTAGGAAGAAATGATGTAAAGAATGAAGAAGGAACCAATGATGGGGTAAGTTCTAGGGATGCTATTGGAAATATGGAGTAATGTGTTGTTTTTAATGAGACGGATGAATGTAGTAATAGTGTCGTAATCGGTGAGGGTATTGTCGTGTCGAAGTATCGATAAGTGGTGAGTCGAATACTATCTTTAGTGATGCTATAAGAAGGGGGTTGAATAAGTTAGGAAGGTTAAAGGGGAACGAGTTATATATTGTATAATGAGGTTGAACATTGGTGAGAAAGAAAATGATGTAGAATCAAGCAGTGTAATAGATGATGAAAAATATGTAGATTCTGGTGGTGTAACAGATGATGAAAAAGATGTAGATTCTGGTCGTGCAACAGATGAGATGAAATCTGTAGATTCTGGTGGTGTAATAGATGAGATAAAATACATAGATTCTGGCGATGTAAATGATGGAGAGTAAAATATATAAATTCTGGTGACGATAATGACGAGTAAAATATATAGATTCTAGTGACGATAATGATGGTAAGACGTATAAATTCTGGTGACGATAATGATAGGTAAGACATATAAATTCTGGTGACGATAATGATGAGTAAGATGTATAAATTTCTGATGTCGTTGTTAATGAGTTTTATTCATGCATCATATCATTATTAAGATTCTGGTGACGAATGACGACGTGTTGTATTGTCCCGTAACATAACTCTGGCATACAATTTTGGTGAGTAGAGACTGGTACCGGCATGCATATAGGTGATAGAAAATAGTTGCATCATCGCATATAAGTGAATATATCTTGTGATTGGTGATGTTATGCAAGTTGTGTGTATATGATGTATATGTGTTATACGTGATGTATGTGATATATCTTGATTGTGTGTATATGATGTATATGTGTTATATGTGATGTATGTGATATATATTGATGGTGTGTATATGATGTATATGTGTCATATGTAATTTTTGTGCTAATGATAAGAACTGCTATACTTACTAATAATAAGTGCATGAAGTATTTGCTAAAGATGTGTAACTGACGTATATGTTGATGATGTGTAATGTTGATGAAGTTTTGAATAAGAGGTGAATGACGAGTAATGACGATATGACTGTTTATTTAATTGATTCATGTATCCCAATTAAATGTTATGATGTGTATTCTCACCCCTTTGTTGTTGTTGTTGTATTTATGGTGTTTGTATCCATGGGAGTACAGATATCCAGGACGAGGAGTTCTAGTTGCGGGACACTTAGAAGATGGCGACGAAGATTTAAAACTGTTATTTTTATTTAGTGAATATTATGTAGTCGATGAATGTACGCTCTGATCTGTAACACCAGGGTTAGGGTTAAAATATTGAAATTTAATTTCATTTGAGTTAGAGTCTTGTGAAACTTTTGTTATTTCCATTGTTGGTGTTGAAGATATAAATATTTTTATTATTAAGACAAGTTGAAATATTTTCCGCTGTTGAAGTATGATTTAATATTGGCTTAGTAAATGACAGCTAATTAGTTTTGTAACATCCTTTTATTTAAATATATTCTTATTTTTTAATAAATCAACGTCGGGATTTAGGGTGTTACAGATTACGTACTGCACCATAAGTAATCATTCGAGAAATAACACCCTCAATTATGGTATTAAACCACTCTATATGGTACGAAGATCACTCGAAACCGAAGGGACTGAAGGAGTAGAAGAAAGGAAGAAGGACTCATCAACACAAGTCGAAAGAGGGAGAAGAGATGAAAAACACATTGAAGCATCAACTGTGTTTTTCGGTGTGAAGAATGAGTGAGCGCGATCTCTCCTTTTATAGGGAGAGTTCGTAACAAATCCGGAGTGACTTAAAGATTGAGTTAACTTGCGGATTAAGCAAACTTAATCTTTAAGCAATTCGCGGATCGGTTCTCATGCGAGTGGATATATCCGGAACCTTTCGGATATTCTGTTTGATCAGATTGTAACGAAACTTATTCGTTACGAAAGCGCTTTCGGATAATGATTAAATTAACAAAAATTAATTTAACATTTTCAGGTGATTAAAAATATATTTCTTTTTTACCCAAGCCCAGCCCAGTCGGATGAACGGCGGCGTCACGCGGGTGATATATATTTTTCGTAAGCGCTCACCCGTTTGCAAAAGTGGGCACCCCAAGAGCACACCCTTGTAGGTCACTCACCACTTATATAAACACTATTAGTGGTATGTCCTATCCAATGTGAGACATTTTTCAATTCATACCAACACTAGTTCTTTCCTAGGAGACATGTGTTTATTCTTCTAACTTTCCACTCAAATTCAACTTGTGTTCCAACACTGTGTGTTCAGGGCATGTACTTAGTACTCTGGTCCGATTGGTGCTTTCATTTCTGACCTAGTGCTTTCTAGCTAGCATCACAATGGTGCTTTGATTTCCCTTTTGCTCTGATTGTCTCATGCATTTTCTTAAAAACTGCTTAGTCGTAGATTCCACAAAAGCACCAATTGAATTATTAATTATTAGTTGAACCAGATAACTAAATCGGTTTGAACTAGGCGACTTTGTATAACTTGATCTTTATAAAAAATTATAAGCATTAAACTTGATTGAATTAGATGATTTAGTATCTAAATATAATAAAAAAGTTAATGACATCTATACAAATATTAAAAATGAATATCATGGCATTTTAGCTTTGAGGTCAGGGTTGTTTAAAGAAATGCATATAATTGTCAGACCCTTTCAAGAGCTGCAATTTATTAGACTAATCTCTTTTCTTTTAGAGAGGATATTGGACTAATCTCCATGTTAATGAGTTTATTCCTCCTTGTATTAAGTTCCATTTAATTAATTTTTTTTAGGGGAGTTCCATTTGATTAATGATTATGAGTTAAACTAGACTCTAACCCGTGCGATGCACGGATTTTGTAGAGCTTCATATATAACTATCAAATTGACTATATTATTACTTTTATAGTTACATTCAGTATTATGTTATCAAACTACCTCAAAAAGCAACAAAAACAAATATTGACTGCAATAAAAATGACAAATCGAAAGAAAAAATATATACAAAAGCCTGCACCAAGAAATTAGTCATAACTGCAAAAACTGTTAAATCTATAAAAATGAAAAGGAAAAGAAAATGCTATGTGATAATCGAAAGAAAAAAATAATGAAAAGGAACTGCTACGTGGTAAACGAAAGAAAAATAATAATAAAAAGGAACTGTTATGTGGTAATTGAAAGAAAAAATAATAATGAAAATGAACCGCTAATAATGAAAAGGAACTGCTATCAAAAAAGGAATTGCAATGATGTTAATAGCTTTTAAAAAAAATGACATTTTCATGTGTTACCTGATTCAATTCCTTGCAGACCTTTTTTTTTCATAAAAATTAATTAGGTATGTCAAAAAGGACGGGATTATGGTTATTAGGTTCAATTGCATGATGGTGAGAGAGATAAAAGTGAGTGAGAAATGATTTAGGGATTGTGAGATTGAAAGAAAGATGACCCGATATTTGTGTTGAATACATAACATTGAAGCAATTGTATATCATAAAAGACATAAGTACTTTGATGGTAAAAGTTGTCAATTGAAAACATATGGTACCTGGTTTAGGACTAATCATTAGGATTAGGGCAACACCACTTAACATTTAGTATTATAAAGATAAAGATTTATTTTGGTAAAAAAAGATGACTACATAAAAAAAAGGAAAACAACAAAGAAGATGAAAACTAATTAGAAGTTTTTTTATTGACTAAATTTGATAAAGATTATTAATTTATTGACTAAACTTCCACGATATTTCCGCATACACGTTGACTAAACATAAACGACGCGTGACAAAAAATAACCAATCACATTCGTCGGTGCTTGATTCATTCACCTTAACCATTAAGCAAATAAATTCACCCTCTCTCTCTCTCTCCTCTTAAAACCAAAAACCCCCTTCAATCTCAATTCACAAAATCACAAAACCACTTTCTCTCTCTAAACCGTTACAATCAAACAATCGCAACAATGTCCTCCGCACCACCCGTTCTCCCTGTCACCACCGTCCCTCCACCTTCAACCACTACCGGATCCACCGTCTCCGGTACCGGATCCGACGTTCCAGTAAACTCCCCCGCCGTCCGCGTCCTTATCAATAACATCTCCGAATCACTTCGCAACGGCCTCGCACAACGCCGTCCATGGACAGAACTCGTCGACCGTTCCGCCTTCAGCAAACCTGAATCCTTCTCCGATGCCACCCTCCGCGTCCGCAAAAACTACTCCTACTTCCGGGTCAACTACTACGCCGTCGTCGCCGGAATCCTTGCTGTCTCTCTTCTCACAAATCCATTCTCTCTCATCCTGCTCATCGGCCTCCTCGCTTCATGGACCTTCCTCTACCTCTTCCGTCCTACCGATCGTCCTCTCGTTCTCTTCGGTCGCACTTTCACCGATTTCGAAACGCTTATGATCCTCTCAGGACTCACGATCTTCGTTGTTTTCCTCACCAGCGTTGGATCTGTTCTCGTCTCCGCTTTAATGCTCGGTGTCGCTGTTGTTTGTCTCCATGGCGCCTTCCGTGCACCGGAGGATCTCTTCCTCGATGAACAGGATAATTCTCAGGCTACTGGATTCCTCTCCTTCCTCCGTGCTCCTACTACCGGTGCCGCAGCTGTTCCTTCCGCCGGACGTGTTTGATTTGGTAATGGTAACGGTTTCTGATCTCAGATCCGTTGAATTTTGGTACTGTGGCGAAACCTAATGCTGAAAAAAATTTAATTGCTCTTTTTTGTTTTTGTTAATTTCTTAATCTGTATTGACAATTGGATTCATATACATATAGGTGAAGATGAATCTTGAATATTATATGTAAGGATCTTTGCTATTTTTTTATTTTGTAATATACTGGATTTGGTTATGTCGTTGATGGATCTATCAATTTTCTGTAACCGATTTATTCATTCTGTAATATTAGCAGCTCTTAGTTCTTTGATTTGGTTTATCATATAAATAGTGAGAAGAATCAACAAGGAAATTTATCATTGTTCTCAATTGTTTGTATAATCATTATGTTCATTTGATTTTGCTTAGATCTCATTGTGTAGTCTTTTCTCTGTTTTCTGTGAAGTTGCGCTAGCAATGTTGTTATGTACCTAAGCACATTGGATTCCTGATATTATGCATTTGTGACTCTCGACTTCTGGATGAAGATTGGACTATTCATATTTTGATCTTCATTCAATTTGATGGAGTCAGAATACAAACAGTCTGATATTCATTCTACCGCAATGATCTCTTGATCGTGTGGCTGCACACTTGAATATAGTTTTAGGGAATGTAGTTTCAGGCAATCCTGATGTTTGCATGAAATAGTTTTAACTTGAGATATTTGTTGAGAGTGTCTGGAGAGTTTACATTTGTCAAGTTATAGAGGATGACAATTAGTTTGATCCTGGAAAAATATCTCTCAAAATATCTCTTTAGCTGGTTTTCCCAATAGATTTATGTATGGTTGGTGTTCTAACTTGATCTTTTCGATTAATGATCGAATTGATAATTCAAAATGGTCTAAAAAGCAAAATAGGGGAAAAGGGGGGTACATTGAATCATACTGATTCCATTGAGTTCAATTGGGATAATTTGATATATCTATCAGCTAACAATTGTGAAATCCCATATCAGTCAATTCTGATTAGAATTAGAACTCGAATTTATCACAATTACAAGGTAGTTAGCTCAGGGTCAAGTTAGTTAGCTTATTTCACATATTTTCCCACATGTGGAATTTATTTAACTGATTTATTGTGGGAAATGCCGGGAAAGAAGATAACTAACTTGTAGTTGTGATAGAATTGGAGATTTAGAAGTCCAATAACTGTTAAGTGTTGAAATGATCTATCTTTAGTAAAATAGTTGCTTCCTTTGTGTTTCATGTTTCTAAACTTTAGTTGTCTAAACCAGTTCACGGAAATGATTAATTCTTCTTGGCACTGTGTTGTTTTACTAAGGAATATATATAATGGATTTTCAATCATGATTGGTTTTGTATCTTCAACCTATTATGTTTAGTTTTACGAATGAAGGTATAATGAATGTTCAATTCTGACAAGTTTTGTATCTTCAAGCTGTTATTTTGATTCTGATTAGATTTGTATCTTCTAGCTATTATTTTGAGAATGGTCTCAGCAAATGCTGTGTATGAGTTTGTTTTGGTTATACTGCTTGTTGGTTCTGCTTCCAGAAATCTTTTTATTATTGAATTTGGTTGTTGCAAAATTTATGCGAAAATGCTGTAAAAACCATCTCACTTTGTAACTTTTGCCGACATAAGGAGTCAATTGTTGAGAAACATGGCATCCATGAAAATAGAGAGAAAAAGCTTAGAAAATTGTTCTATTGATAATAGTTGAAAATGATACAAAATTAAAAGAGGGGTACAAATGAGTCAACTTGTGATTTATATAGTGACTAAACTAGTATCCTAACTAACTCTAAAATGAGCATAACTACCTATATTTCAACATCAATCACCACTTCTACTTACTTACCTTGTGTCTGCACCTTAATAATCAAATATTTGACTCACTTATCGTATCCTATATTAAACTTAAACACGAGGCTTTACAGCACAGAAAACTACTGTAGCTTGTTTATATTATATTTTATTCAGTTAATTTATTATTTTTTATGGAATATTTTTTACACATTATATTTTCGTTTTTCACTAATCAAAAGAATATACCGGACACTACTTGTAATGGTACATGTGTCAAATTAGTGATATACAATATACATTCATTCGAGATGAATTATAGTGGTGAATGGTGAATATACGGGACACTACTTGTATTGGTCCATCAAGGGCAAAATGAGAAACTTGTTATTCCCCCATCCCTATCCTTCTGATGTTATGTAGGAAGCTGGTTTTAAGTACCAGGGACTCCAGGAGAGGAAATTGGATGATCCTTTACTTCTCATTTCGCTTTGTCAGTCTTACATTGCAATCCATAACTAACTTCCCCTAGAATCTATATAATAAAAGTAACATCTGCCTAACAGAATGCCAATTCATGGACTGGAAAATAATAGAAAGAAGTAATACATGGTTCCTACGAGACTACCCACTCCCTTACTGGTAGAGCCGTAAAAAATGGGCCGGGTTAACGGGTCAGGCTCATTAGCCCATTTTTTGGGCCGGACCTAAAAAAGTCGGGCCAAAAAGCAATCGGGCCTTTTTGGCCCAGCCCATTCAACCCAATTTAATACATGGGCCAAGCCGAGCTGACCCATCGGGTTTCGAGCCGATCCATTTAAAATAAATATAAAAAAAATTAATTAAAAAATAAATTTGGTATGTGTTTATTTCTTTTTTCTTTTTGAAAAAAAAACCCACTTATTTTTTTAGGTCCACTCCAAGTCTAACACAAAACCCTAATTTATCTTACGCTTTCGCCTAAGCCAAAGTCAGATATGGTGGAAGAGGAGAGATACACTTGTAGTTACTGGAGATGATTCTTTTGGACTTAGAAGTAGTGTGTTGAGTGGACTAAGCTTGACACATAGACATGATGACATGCTGTCATTACATGTTTTTATCAGTTGATTTGATGTTTTTATTGAGTCTGTAGCATTATTAGACAGCTTGGAGGTGCAAAAAGCAAGAAAACATCAAGAACCTGAACTAAGTGCATCGTGACACGATTTGGGCATCGTGTCACGATTTTTCTGACCAGATTGGAAGTAGAGTTCTGTCTATAAAATCGTGTCACGATTGCATAATCGTGTCACGATTGGGAAACTGATTATCGTGAATCTTGGGGACTTTAATGCAGAATCGTGTCGCGATTTCATCAAATCGTGCCACGATTTGAGGAGCAGTTGTTGCCTATTTAAGCTGACTTGTTTTCAGAAACAAGGGTTCGGAATTTTGGAGATTGGAGGCACGATTTTGAGAGCACAAAACTGAAGAGGTGGCCATTCTATCCAACTCATAGTCAGTTTATGTATGTTTTTATGCTTCAATTGATTATGTTATTTGTAATTTACATTATGAGTAGCTAAATCTCTTAGAGATTAGGTCTGGAGATGAATCTGATGTATTCTGTTTGAAACATGTTGCTGTGAAACTCTATGGCTTATGAATATTAATATAGTTTTATTCAATTCAATTGTCTTTAATGCTTTCTATATACTGACAATATATAACAATGATTTGGTAAGAATGAATGACTACTGACCCTAGCTTTCAACTTAGACCTAATAGAATTGTTCAAATATACAGGGTTAATCTAAGAATGGATAATTGTTTATTTGTGATAATAGGTTAACGTTCATAAAACCTTCGAGGAATATTAGATCACCTAAGGGATTAGGGGTTGTAATTCGAGAAGAGGGTTCTAACTCAAGGGATTGATTAGGACTATTTTTGTTAATCATCGTAAAACTAGAGGAGGATTCATAGAAATAGGTGCAGTTTACCAAACAAAATTAATCCGAGGATTCGAAAGACTTGATCTCATCTCTCCTTATATTTTCGAAACAACTTTTATCAGCTTATTTATTTTTTATGCAATCAAACCAACTGCCTAGGGCAACCCCCCATTTAATACATCCTTAATAATAACGACATTGTGGAGTAGAAGTTGAAACAGTCCCTGTGGAGACGAACTTATAAATTTTATTACTTCGATGCATTTTTAGTACACTTGCTAAAAGTCTACCATGTTTTTGGCGCCGTTGCCGGGGACTGTTGAATCATTTCAACTGTGAAATTTCGTTATTATTTAGGATTTTTGTCATTTACGTTTTTGTTTGTATAGTGAAAAAAAAATTATAAAAAAAATTATGATTTATGCTCTTCATATCTCTTTCTTGTGCTTTACTACTGAAGGGTATTTCTGAGTTTTGTAGCAATGTGGGATAGTCGGTCACTGATTGATTCAGAAGAGATCGGTATCCTTTGTTATGAAAAATGGATGATCTCTCTACATATAAAAGATTTGGAAGCAAGATTGAGTATGAGCTGCGATTTTTGTGGAGGCTATCATAATAATTACTATTGTGAGACGCAATTCATAGAACAAGAAGAAGAGCAAGAGGTGATCAACATCGATTACAATACTCAACTACAAAATATTTTAGATGAATTCTTGAGGCTAAATCGAGATTCATTTGAGAAATTTGAAGTTCAGTGTGGTGATCTTGTTGAAAAAGCATATGAGTCTCAGAAGAATTTGGTTGAGATGGAGACTGAGTGTCAGACTATTGTGGTTGAAGAAAATCCACAAGTGTGGAATGCTGGTCTCTACCCGAAGTCTCAACAAATGGGGTTTAAAGAAATCACTCATGTGCAAATGGATACATGTCCTTCTCCAAGGTGGGAGAGCTCAAATATAGTGGGTGCATGGGAGTATCTGACTCTTTGTGCCAAATTCATGGAATTCCTACCAAACAAGAGGAAGAAGAAGGATGATATATTTTTTCTGTCATTTCTGCCACCCTAACAGTGGTTGAAGCGTCAAGCTCAATGACGTAAAACAAAAGCGCTTGATGGGAGGCAACCCATCCTTTTATTTTTCTCTAATGTTTTTTTTTTATTTTGTTTGTTTCCTTTGTTGAGTCAAATAATTGTCAGTATGTTGGAATAATTTCGAGTATGCCCCTATTTTGTAATGAATTTTCACTTGTTTATTATTGATGAATTTGTTTGTTTAATTTACTTTTTCCAATTTCGTAACAATTGTTTGATCAAGTGGTAATCAAAAGTTCATAAGGAGGTAGAGGCTTGGAACTCAAAGGTGAAGTGTACGGCATTGTGCGGATAGGTAGTCACAACTCCCAGAAATCATAACTTGTAAGGTCATTGCTAATTTTTTTTTTTCAATTTACTTTAAAGAGTGTTTCATGCAACTACATTTCTAGAACTTGTGATTTTTCTCTATTGTTGATTGGTCTTGTCGTACACACACTAAGGCAAAGTGCTTGGTACCATGAGCCTTTTTGAAGCCTACCTGGAGTATTTTTGTTTGAATCTTATCCTTTTGAAAAGCCAATTTGAGCCGGTAGGTGTAGATCCTTTTGTTCGGTGACAAACTACATAGTAAGCCTAGAGTCTTTAAGTGTTATGACCCAAATATTGGTTCGGAGTTAGGCTGTAGGATGTGCTAAAACATAAGTTTGGGGTTGCTTTTGGAATTTGCAACCAACTAAGTTTGGGGTAGGGGTACTAGAGAACTAAAGAGAGTCAAATACCTCTCTGAGTTTGAAAATCGAAAAAATGCACAAAAGGTGCAAAAGAAAAAAAAAAGAGAAGAGACAAGATAGATGAATTAATGAAAATATTATTGTCTCAAAGATGAAAGAATTCTCTAGTACTTGTGTTTATTTTGTGGGGTGAATGAGATAAATGTTCAAATTTTTCCAATATAGTAGGAAAGCTTAACTCCAAAATTTGTTTAACCTACTTTTCCAAAAATTATCCCACCTTCACCTAATCCCCGTTATAACCCTTAAAGACCTTTACAGTTTGTGTTGACATGGACTTTGATTGATGTTTAGAAATTTTTCAAGCGTATGGTAATATGTAGACCTGCATGTCGACTGTGGGAAAACCCTTATCAAACTGTTGCGTGGAGTTGTGAATGATGGATGTAGTCAAGCCAGCTGGCCCATCAAATGGCTAGCAAGGAGATGAACTTTTGGTACTATCACTTGGTTAGGTAAATTGTTATTTTACTGTCATTTGTCAATTCTACATGTAAATTCCATGAGGACAAGGAATGATTCAAGTTTGGGGTTGTGATGACATGCTGTCATTACATGTTTTTATCAGTTGTTTTGATGTTTTTATTGAGTCTGTAGCATTATTAGACAGCCTGGAGGTGCAAAAAGCAAGAAAACATCAAGAACCTGAACTAAGTGCATCGTGACACGATTTGGGCATCGTGTCACGATTTTTCTGACCAGATTGGAAGTAGAGTTCTGTCTATAAAATCGTGTCACGATTGCATAATCGTGTCACGATTGGGAAACTGATTATCGTGAATCTTGGGGACTTTAATGCAGAATCGTGTCGCGATTTCATCAAATCGTGCCACGATTTGAGGAGCAGTTGTTGCCTATTTAAGCTGAACTATTTTCAGAAACAAGGGTTCGGAATTTTGGAGATTGGAGGCACGATTTTGAGAGCACAAAACTGAAGAGGTGGCCATTCTATCCAACTCATAGTCAGTTTATGTATGTTTTTATGCTTCAATTGATTATGTTATTTGTAATTTATATTATGAGTAGCTAAATCTCTTAGAGATTAGGTCTGGAGATGAATCTGATGTATTCTGTTTGAAACATGTTGCTGTGAAACTCTATGGCTTATGAATATTAATCTAGTTTTATTCAATTCAATTGTTTTTAATGCTTTCTATATACTGACAATATATAACAATGATTTGGTAAGAATGAATGACTACTGACTCTAGCTTTCAACTTAGACCTAATTGAATTGTTCAAATAAACAGGGTTAGTCTAGGAATGGATAATCGTTTATTTGTGATAATAGGTTAACGTTCGTAAAACCTTCGAGGAATATTAGATCACCTAAGGGATTAGGGGCTGTAATCCGAGAAGAGGGTTCTAACTCAAGGGATTGATTATGACTATTTTTGTTAATCATCGTAAAACTAGAGGAGGATTCATAGAAATAGGTGCAGTTTACCAAACAGAATTAATCAGAGGATTCGAAAGACTTGATCTCATCTCTCTTTATATTTTCGAAACAACTTTTATCAGCTTATTTATTTTTTATGCAATCAAACCAACTGCCTAGGGCAACCCCCCATTTAATACATCCTTAATAATAACGACATTGCGGAGTAGAAGTTGAAACAGTCCCTGTGGAGACGAACTTATAAATTTTATTACTTCGATGCATTTTTAGTACACTTGCTAAAAGTCTATCAAGACACATCATTCCTACCCCCATCAAATTTTGCCGTTGTCCTCAAGGACCAAGTCATGTGACATTGACCAATCATAATGGGCCACATGTCACTGTTTATGTCAAAATATAGCAAAAAAAAAAAAAGTCTATGTGAAAGAGAGAGAAAAAACCACTTGTCACATTGTAGTTGACCAATGTCACATGATATTGACACCACAATGTCACCCAAAGAAATGTGAGGATTTGGGCGAGGAATTGGTCGTAAGGCAAGAGTAAAAAAAAGTCAACATCAATGATCTTAGTAATAGTAACATAATGCTACAACACATTCTGAGGGAGACCATAGATGACCTCATAGATGGTGATGTTGGTGTGAGAATGCAGAGGTATTAGTTGTAGCACTATTCAGCCCAAGGAGGGAGACCATAGATCATATATGGACAAAAGCTCACAAATATGAGCTGTGTTTTTTTGGCCCCTTCATTTGCTCTTTATGTTGGAAAATGCCCTTCGAGAATTATATGTCGAAGGTGTTAAAACCAAAAAAATTATGATCGAACAATATTAGAATTTTTGGAAGGCCGAAAAAGCAAGTCTCCACAAATATTCCTAGAGTGTGCGATTAAGGACCTCCGAATCCCGATTGCATGTTAGTTTCAAGATGTGGGTTGTAGACAATTTCAATTAAGTCCCACATGGTTTGTAAAAGCGATTTAGGAAGATAGGGTTGAGGTTAGAGATGATGTTGTTGAGGATGCCAAGGGTTTTTAAAATATTTGACACACTCTCCACCTATGCATTTGAGATTTGTATTTTCTATTGTAACTACGTGATATAGTTACAAATTTTGACTGTTCGATCTCAAATTAATAACCGAGATCATTTAACATTAATTTACTACAACTTGAATCATCTGATCTCAAATCAATTGTCACGATTGATTACCGTGTGTAACTACATGATAACTTTATCGTAGGGAGTTCGAGTCAATGCATTATGGGATTTTTATGATTTGACTAATGAGATACCTATGTCACAACTTATTGATGACATAGGAATGAGTTATTAAGTGAGAATCCACCTAAGTAGTGGTTTACATCAAATTTGATTGCTTTTGTGAATATGAATTAATATATATTTTGATGAACTAGAAATGGTCGTGAAGTAAAATCAACTTAGACATTACCACATCATCAACTTGTCACATGAACATCTCACTTGCAACATCATCAAAATTTAGTATAAAAATGTATCTTTTTAAAAAAAAAATTGAGGACTAAACTTATAGATTTGGAAATAAAGGAACAAAAGTAGTGAATTAGGCAAAATATGGTATCAAAACTCAACTTAAGCTTAAACATTTTTTTCTGAAGAAGACTTAAGCTTAAACATTATTACTGTTTTTCTGTTACATTTCAATTTTTTGTTTGTTGTTGAAAAAGTTCAGTATATGCCTTCATTCATAGTCCATTTCTTAATGTTCACTTCTTCGCCAGCCATGATGGTCCAAAATATGACCCCAAAATTATTGAATTACACCACAGTTTCGTTTCGACTGTGACAACTGAATATTTCCGCCACCAAAGTATACAACAATTCACAACTCTCTTACGTGTTGTCTTTTGTTTTTTTACTCAATCCACTCCAATAATCTATTTAATATAATCATGATTTTTTTTTTGAAGGGAATATATGAAAGCTTGCTTCAGGTGGGCAATCCGTGTCACATTAATACCCATCATTACTAAAAAGATGCTTTTGATAAGCCGTTGTTAATGTAGCAACAACTTTAGAGGTTTGATCGATTCATATTTGGCAATGCAATTTGAATTGATTCGATAATATAGTCTTCCAATTTATAATTAAATGGTTGAATTTTTTTACAATATGATTATAGTATTGCAAAGAATTGAAGCTGAAAAAAGTTTCCTAATTCAAGGCTAGTCAAGTTTTCCCCTTTGTGTCATTTTTTTAGGGGTTATATATTTACTTATTTGTGTAGTGGAAAGAGGTTAATGTTGAAAGTTGAAGACAAAATTTGTGTAAAATGTAATTAATATCACTTTAATTATTAATAACTTTTCACTCCTAATATGTATTTTTTTTAAAAAAATTCACCCACATGATGTGTGACAATTGACCATAATTGATCTGTTCATGTGGTCAAAAATTTGATCTCAAATTTATGTGTGGGTATGTCTCTTAAATGAATTTTTGTAATTTGATATTTGTTTATTCCATTCTATGATACTCCCAATACACCTAAATAAATAATACTGTTTAATTATAGGTCATAGTTCAACTGATAAAAATATCGAAATTGCTAGGTCGAACGTCGTGACCAAGATTTGAACTCTGACTCCTCTACTTATATGTGTACTGTGTAAGTTTCCAATGACTCTTGTCATTTCGTCTATCAACAAATAAAAATAATACTCTATTTATCCCTATATATATATTTTTTAAGGTTATTATGTAATAATATATAAATATTTTAATTAATGAGTTAATTTTAACTATATTATTATTTTTAACTAATTCTCTCGTTCATTTAAATATAAAATAATTAATATGGTACAATATAACCGATAAAGAAATGGATTTTTTTGAGGTGAATTATAAAGGAACTTAATGAGTCAAAGATGAATACAAAGACACACTCTCTTGTCCAAGTCACAACCAAAGCAACACACTTATTTAACAAAAATTGCTATGTGAATAAGCAATTTGGTTTTTTAAACTATCATCCTCTCTTTAATTTAGTCTTAAACTTATATAAATATAATAAATAGTTTCTAAACTATATGTGATTAGTAATCTAGTTTTCGCCAACATCTTAAAAATATGAATTAAATTAACAAATACTTTATGAACTATTTACATAATTTAAAGACTAAATTATGTTTTTAAATAATCCTCAAAAAAAAAATAATTTAAAGACTAAATTGAAGTGAGAGTAATTATTTAAAAACTAAATTGACGATTATTGATTTCTATAGAGTCTCATATTTGTTGAATTTTTTTTTTTTTGTGTGTGATCACTTTGTTATGAGTCTCACATAAATTTAGCCAAGTGAAATCTATATCAACTTCAACTTTTTTTTATTCACTATGAACTTCAATTAATCCCAGAGAGGACATGTAAGAAAATCTATTGTTTTTGCTATCATTAACATTTATTTTCTTGGTCAAACATTCATCATGTGACACTGAGCAAAAACGTGGCAGTGGAACCCACAAAACATCCAATAAAAAGTAGCCGTTGGGGAAACAATCCTCAACCATCGTGCCAATGTTCTAACCCACCACCCTGTACATTAATCATAACATAGATAATACTCTCACCACACATTTTGACTTTACCACCCAAAACCATATCACACGTTATACATAATTTATAACATATAACCATAAATACATTATATACAATATTGCATAAGCTAAGATTAATAATTGTAAACTATAGTCATAAAACTAGCCGTTAAAAAACTGCACCCTTTGACCCATTCTCCTCAAATTTTGCTTTTATCTCTCTCTTCCTAAAACCTTAAACTTCACTTCAACTTTCTTCATTCACTCACAATCTCACTTACCCTTTATCACAAATCGTACTCTCTCTCCAAAGTTTTCATCTTTCTTCATTTTCTCATTGTTCTTTGCATAGCCATTGTTGTTCTTCAATTCATCTTCCATGGAGAACAATACTTGGCATAATGTTAAAGATTTGATTTTTAGCTTTTTTAACACAAACCCACTTCAGAAATGTAGAAAAAACCAAAAGGGTCATTTTATTTTCTTATCTTTTATACTTTATCTTGGTTTTACTATTGAGCCAGTTTTAGGTCATTTATGGGATGGTGTGGTTGTAACACAATCTGATTTTCAATCCTTAAGGGCTATTAAAAATGAGCTTATTGATTCAAAAGGGGTATTGAAAAGCTGGAATGATAGTGGTTTAGGTGCTTGTTCAGGTAATTGGGTTGGAATCAAATGTTTGAAAGGTGAAGTTGTTGCAATTCAGCTTCCTTGGAAAAGTTTAGGTGGAAAAATTTCTGAGAAAATTGGTCAACTTCAATCTCTTAGAAAACTTAGTCTTCATGATAATGCACTTGTTGGTTCTATTCCTATTTCTCTTGGTTTTTTACCTAATCTTAGAGGTGTTTATCTTTTCAATAACAAGCTTTCAGGTTCTATTCCTCCTTCTATTGCTAATTGTCCAATGCTTCAATCTTTTGATGTTAGTCATAATTTGCTTATTGGTAAAATCCCTTTTGGTTTGGCAAATTCCACTAGGATTTTCAGGATTAATTTGAGTTATAATTCACTTTCTGGTTCCATTCCTAGTTCATTCACTATGTCACATTCTTTAACTATTCTTTCATTGCAATTCAATAATTTAACTGGTCCTATTCCAAGTGAATTAGGTTCAGTTTCAAGGCTTAGAGTTCTTGATCTTTCAAACAATGAAATCAATGGTAGTTTTCCTTTAAGCTTCTCTAATATGTCTTCTCTTGTTTCATTGAATCTTGAAAACAATCAAATTGAAAATCACGTGCCAAATACTTTTGATTTGTTGCATAACCTTTCTGTGATTAACCTTAGGAACAATAAATTTGATGGTAAAATTCCATCAACTATTGGTAATATCTCAAGCATTAGTCAAATTGATTTGTCTCATAACAAATTTGCTGGTGAAATTCCTGATTCTTTTACTAAGCTAGTGAATCTGAGTTCATTCAATGTGTCTCATAACAATCTATCTGGTCCTGTTCCATCACTACTTTCCAAAAGATTCAATGCTAGTTCATTTGAAGGGAATTTTGGTCTATGTGGTTACATAAGCTCAAAACCATGTCCTTCAGCATCACCACCTCATAATCTTCCAGCTCAATCACCAGATGAATCTCCTTCAAAGAAACATCACAGGAAATTAAGCACAAAGGACATTATCCTCATAGTAGCTGGTGTTCTTTTGTTGATTTTGCTATTACTGTGTTGCTTTTTGCTTTGTTGTTTGGTCAGGAAAAGAGCTTCTTCAAGCAGAAAGAGTAGTAAAGCTGCTAAAGCTGCTGCTTCTGCTAGGAGTGTGGAGAAAGGTGGTTCAGCTGGTGGTGCTGATGTTGTATCAGGAGGTGAAGCTGGTGGAAAGCTAGTTCACTTTGATGGACCATTTGTGTTCACTGCTGATGATCTTTTGTGTGCAACTGCTGAGATAATGGGAAAAACTGCTTATGGAACTGCTTACAAGGCAACATTGGAAGATGGTAATCAAGTTGCTGTGAAGAGATTGAGGGAGAAGACTACTAAAGGACATAAGGAGTTTGAAGCTGAGGTTGCTTCACTTGGCAAAATCAGACATCCAAATCTTTTGGCGCTTAGGGCTTACTATCTTGGACCTAAAGGAGAGAAGCTGCTTGTCTTTGATTACATGAGTAGAGGAAGCCTAGCATCATTCCTTCATGGTAAGCACTAACTTTGTTGTTCTTAGAATGCATTTGAGTTTTTATATTCACACAATCACACATCGTTGTTTATTTGTATTATCGTTATTCTGATTTGCAAAAGTCGGAACATGGACTGTCTGTTCTTGATTAAATGGTATAAGTCACGTAATTGTGCTTAATGTGTGATTTTGTGAATTCATTGCTAAGCATTAACTAAGTAGTTCTTCGAAGTTTGAATGCATTTGAGTTCCGGTATTCACACAATGACACATGTTTGGGCATATGTACTAGTGGATGAAGATTAGAAGGCATATGTTTCGACTTTGTATTATCATTACAGACTTGATTTGCCAAAGTTAGATTTTGAATTTATCTAATCATGATTTAATGGTCCATGTATTATCATGTAATTGGTTTAATGTGTGATTTCCTGACTGCAAATAATTTGGAACTTACTTAGAATGCATTGCTATCTGATCTTGATTCAATGGTCTATGTCACGTACTTGTGTTTAGCGTGTGGTTTCGTGACTCCTGAGAATCTGAAACTTACTTTGAAATTAGATAGCAGAGCTAATCTTATTAGTTAACAAGTTTCATCTCCTAATTTATAAGTCAATATATCTGATATTGATATTTCTACACATATTTGCAGCTCGTGGACCTGAAATCGTCGTCGAATGGCCAACAAGGATGAAAATAGCTATTGGAATCACTAATGGTCTATCTTGCCTCCACAACCAAGAGAATATAGTACATGGGAATCTCACCTCAAGCAACATACTATTGGACGAGCAAACAAACCCTCACATCACAGATTTTGGTCTTTCAAGACTAATGACAACTTCTGCCAACACCAACATCATTGCTACTGCAGGAAGTCTTGGATACAATGCACCGGAGCTTTCAAAGACAAAGAAACCTACCACAAAGACCGACGTTTACAGCCTCGGTGTTATCCTTTTGGAGCTCTTAACTGGTAAACCACCAGGAGAACCAACAAATGGCATGGACTTGCCTCAATATGTTGCATCCATTGTTAAAGAAGAGTGGACTAATGAAGTGTTTGATTTGGAACTCATGAGGGATGGACCAACCATAGGAGATGAACTTCTTAATACATTGAAATTAGCTTTGCATTGTGTTGATCCATCACCATCTGCTAGGCCTGAAGTTAAACAAGTTTTGCAGCAATTAGAGGAGATTAAACCAGAATTGGTTGAAGTTGAAGTTGATGATGATGGAGCAAAGGTTCAAACAAATGAATAAAGGGATGGAAGACTTTGAGTCACTTGAATTAGTGGAGAAAACATATATATTTAATTTATTATTTTATTTGTTCATTGATTTTATATGTATATAGGATGTGAGGATTTTGTTTCAGACATCAAGTATTCTTTTAAACTAGATGAATAATGAATGTTCTTTCAATTGTTATTTCAACATTTGTTTTGGTTTGATTTAACTACATGTTGGTTTCTTCAATTGATTAATGATGCGCAAGTATAGTTGTGCTTTCCTTTCACAAAAGGAAAATATACAAAATGTGTGCATTTAGAAATGACACAGAGGAGGAGGGTCTATGAAATGAGTCTGCTCCATTTATGAAACAGTCCAGTTATCCAGTTGCTCTCACGGATATTCAACACATGGCAAGTTAAGTTTTTCAATGGCTCTTATTAAAAGTTTGAAAAACTATTTTTTATTCTGAAATAGAAAAGAAAGAAACAGATTGGTTGTTTTCATGTTCCTATAATTACAACTCAATGGTTAGCGATATTGCATTATATATGTTGGAGTCGGTGTTTGAACCTCAGATTCCCTGTTTAATCATCTTAAAATGTGAAATTCAGTCATTACTTTGATAAAAAAATTGGTCGTTTTCATCAACGTTGAAACAGAGCCAATGTTGCCCAAACAAGGGTAGGCATGACAACAAAACTCATACCAGCGGTTACCCGCCCGAACCCACCCCGATTGATGGATTTTCCCCTCTTTGACTGAGCTTGGATATGAGTTTTTCCCGATTTCAAAACACGGGTACAAGATGAGTAACGGGGATATAAGTATCCACCTCGAACCCATACCCAAACATATCCCGAATGTAGAAAATTACTTTATTACCCATTGAGATTTGGCATGTTATAAAAAGTACTATTGAAATTTAAAGGAGCAACAAAATTATTTGATTAAAGAAATGTTAAAGTGAGAATATTGATGGATAATGCATCAAAACATTGTCCTTGAGGTTGAAAAAAACTTTTTTTTTCATTTAAAAATTGATTCAATGCGAGGATGGGAATGAGACGAGGATACCCAAATCCATCGCGGACGGGGATGTGATTCAATTTCTCATCCCCATTGGATATGAGTAGGATAATGAGTAAGTAAATGAGAGTCGAAGATGAGAATGAGAAAGGTAAAGCCCGTCCCCACCCGCCCCATTGTCATGCCTAAGCAAGAGTCACCTCGTTCCACGGCTTCGCTGCCTTGCATGTTCTCATTCCTGATCATTTTCTCGTTACAGTTATTGTCGAGGGAAAAGGGGTGAATTGAAAAAGAAAAAATTGGCGGAAATGTCACATTCTCATTACAAATGTTTAATCCAAAAACAGGAAAAAGGGGAAAATGGCAATCCGATAGGATGGTGTGGCATGAAATTTAAATCCTCTAAAGTTAGTAAAGTGTGCTGTCACTGATGTCAGAAAATAGAAAATAAAAAATTGTTATTTTACAAACTCATGGTTTTTTTTCGAGATTATTCACTTTACACTTAAAAATATTAAATTTTCTAACTTTCAACCTTTACCATTGAAAATTTGAATTGCCACATGTTGAATATCCGTGAAAGCAACCGGATAACTGCACTGTTTAACAAATGGAGCAGATCCAGAAATAGAATCCAATGCTATATGTATATGAGTTCAGACTTTAAACTGTAAGGTCAATAACATGACATTGCTTCTTCCATATATGAGATAAAGTTGAATCAGATCTCCAACAGCCAAAGCATTTAAGGTCAGTAATTTCATGCTTATATGTCAGTCTTGGTTTTTCAAACTCAGTCTTGGTTTTACATTGAGGAAAAGGATTGTTTTGTAAAATTAAACAGTTTCTTTATTTTCTTTGTTTTATAAATTTGATTCTATGCATTGACATGCAGATCAGATTCAAGTGTGAAAATATTTTGATACCATTAATTAAAGTGGTCTGTTTTTTATCTATAAAATAAAAAACGGCAGCACAAAATCACATAATTATATGTGTTGGTGTCGTGTCGGTGTCGGACACTGTCGTGTCGGTGTCGGACAGTGTCCGACACCGGGACATGCCTAATCGAAGGAGTGTTCGTGCTTCATAGCTTCTAATTTATACTAGACTCTAACCCGTGCGATGCACGGGTTTTGTAGAATTTCGTATATAAATATCAAATTGATTATATTTTTACTTACAGATTCAGTACTTTATTATGAAACGATCGGAAAAAAAAGGTGCAAAAATTACACCAATTTAAGTTATTAACTTTATTTTGTTACCAAATAATATTATCAGTTTGTGTTTCCGAATTCCTTCTTTCTCAACCTTCATATTTGATTACATTCATGTTAAAAGAACAACTAAAATAAGCAAATTGAAAATAGTAAACATGTTTCAAAAGTCAAAGTGAGAAAACAAAGTAATGTTATAATCTAGTGTAATGATTTTTGCAAATAAAAAGACAGAATAAATAACTTCAAGTAATTAATATAATATAGGAGAAACAAAGAGTAGACAAAATTACACTAAAAAGTTAAGTTTCTAATGATAAAATTATCATCTGAATTAGTCAAATTATCAACAATTTTAAAGATGCAACTTTAATATCGTAGCAAATAGTAAGCGTACACCAAGGAACAGATCCTAACAGCAAGGGTTGTTAAATCTATAAAAGGGAAAAACAACTGTTATGTGGTAATCGAAAAAAAAAAATAATAAAAATGAATTGTTATGTGGTAATTGAAAGAAAAAAATAATAATAATGAAAAGAAACCGTTAATAATGAAAAGGAACTGTTATCAAAAAAGGAATTGCAATGACGTTAGTGACTTTTAAAAAAATGACATTTTAATGTGCTACCTGATTCAATTCCTTCCAGACTTTTTTTTCCATAAAAATTAATTAGGTCCGTCAAAAAGGGCGGGGTTATGGTTATTAAGTTCAACTGCATGATAATGAAAGAGATGAAAGTGAGTGAGAAATGATTTAGAGATTGTGAGATTGAAAGAAAGAGGACTCGAATTTGTGTTGGATACATAACATTGAATCAATTGCATGTCATAAAAAATATCAGTACCTTGGTGGTAAGAGTTATGATTTGGAAGAATGTGGTACCTGGTTCGATCCCCACAGGGCTAATCATTAGGGTTAGAGCAACACCTACTTAACATTTAGTATTATAAAGATAAAGATTAATGATACCAGAATTCTATATTAATCATAAAATGGCGCCCGAAAAAATAATTTTTAATTACCTGGGCTTAATGCAACACACTTGTTAAAATGTTGGTCATAGGAATAGCATCAACTTTTGATAATTAAGTAGTAGCAATTTTTAATTTTTGCTGTATTTTGTTTATGTTATTGAAATCTCACCTAAATATTTATGAAGAATATAACACCTTTTTTTGTTAATAAGTTGAAGGGTATAACAGAAAAGACAATGTCAAACGATACTCCTCATTCAAAGTATGATGTTTTTGTAAGCTTTAGGGGCGAGGACATCCGCAACCGCTTTCTTAGCCATTTGACTAACGCTTTTTCTGGAAAGCAAATAAATGCCTTTGTTGACGAGAAACTTAAGAGGGGAGATGATATATCACATTCACTTGATGAAGCAATAGAAGGATCATTCATTTCATTGATCATATTCTCAGAAAACTATGCTTATTCACATTGGTGTTTAGATGAGCTTGTGAAAATAATTGAGTGCAAAGAAAGATATGGACAGATTGTATTACCTGTTTTCTACAGGGTAGATCCTACAGATGTACGACATCAAAAGTGGAGTTATGAAAATGCTTTTTCTGAACTTGAAAAAAAGTATAATTCGTCTAAGGTGCTGATATGGAAACGTGCTTTGAAAATATCTTGTAATTTGTCTGGAATTACATCATCAAGTTTTCGGTTAGTTCTTTCCACCCATATATATCATGCATCTCAAGTTGAGATTCTCAACATATGCATATTGGTTAATTCATAAAAACACATAACCTTTATTTTCTATGTATGTTTTACATGAATGCCTGCTTAATTAGTAATTAGTTTTAATTCCATATATACCAGTTAATGCTGCAGCTTTTCGTAGAGAGAATAGATCAAACAAGGCATTTTTCGCTGGTTTATTTAATTTAGTGGTAAATTAGACCCCATTAATACAACTTGATAGTATATTATAATTTGCAAATGATATATAAAAATGACACTATATTAAGACTTCTGGGTACATCTATTTAATTTCATCCATCTTCACTTTTTGATGTATAGAAATTCAGTTGTGTCATTTCCATCTTTGTCCTTCACCACATGATGTTCCCAACCTTTGATAATTGTTTTTCAGGTTGTGTTATCCATAGATTTTAGAAAAGCCACCATACGCGCCTTCCAGAAATCATAGTTGGTGCCATCCAAAATAGGTGATCTGTTAACAAATCCTCATTCCTTGTCCATAATACCAGAAAATATCTTTCCTGGAGCTCACCCAAAACAGAACATGATGCCTGCTCTGATGCCAATTGAAATTCTTCTGGCACGTGATGACAGATGTTGTATACGATGTTAAGACACCAAAATGTCGAATACAATGTCAAGACATCGTGACGACACAAATAACAATAAACAACTTAAAGTAAATTGTAGGAAGTAAATAACATAAAGTATTTGTTAACCTAGTTCGGTACAACGTCACCTACATCTGGAGGCATCAAAGTCAGGAAGGAAATCCACTATAGTAGTATGAGTTTGAAGTCCTATGTAAACAACCTCCGGTTTACTGCCTTCGCACCTAATCACTACCCGTGATATTTCTATCTAAGACTCTCCTAGATATGAGACCCCTCTCACTTCCTCTCAATCACACAACCTGTGATTATAAATAAGACAATCAAAGAGGAGACACACTCCAATAAACCGAATTCACTCTTGCTTAAAAGCTTATGAGTGATTCACAATTACAACTCAACTATCAGTCCAGCTCTAGCATCAAGGTGATACGAGAGTGGATCACAAACAACAAAGTACAGACTAAACCCTAATTGACACTTTCACAAAATGCGGCTTTAATGGTCTTCTTAGGTTTAGAGTCTTCCTTTAAATAGCCTGAGAATAGCTTGAGCTTGATGAACAATTCAGGCTAAACAAAACAGTTGATCCAGTACGGTCTTCATCACAATATTCAGGAAGCATATATATTGTTTCCTTAAATGTTTTGACAACCATTTAGGAAACATGATAAAGCATAAACCAGCCTTTGCTGCTTCTGAAAACACACGCTTCTTGGACCCCAACACACGTGAATCATATCTTCATAGAATCTTTAGTGATATCACGCTTGAAACAAATCCTCCAAGAATACGAAACTAGACACGCTATGATATCGTACCAACATGTCAAGACATCTTGTCCAACATCTTGCTTGAACACCTTTTTTAACAAAATGCGACCAATCATAAAACACAAACCTAACAGTAACAAAACCAATTAAAGCACAATACATGCGAATACTGAAACGTTTTAAGTTTTTCTTTGTTTGGGTGTTAACCTTCTCCCGATTAACAGGGAAAATGAGTCCGGTACTCCAGAATTCAGCTCGTGGCATAAGCGAATTGTTCCACAAAAAAAAAAAATATACGATTCGTCATTTATTAACCATCCGAGTTCAATTGTTTAGTTAAAATTTTAAGATTTTCGTTTAAGTTTATTTACACATATTAAGAAAACCAATCAATTTTATTACTTCCTTTGTCTAATTTTAATTGTTACTTTACTATTTTTTATCTTATCTGTTTCAAAATAATGGTCACTTTTGAATATTAATGCAATAT